>JBBAXF010000039.1:1200000-1563000 GCA_037837765.1 Delichon dasypus
CAAGCAGACAGCAACCCACATGCTCTGTTTTCCGCAGACATGGAAAACAGGCACCCCGGCATCAGAATCACAGAAATCACTGAGAGAAGCAGAGAAATGCTGCAGGAGCATGTTTTCTTGCTAGGACAAATGAAAACCTTACTTGGGCTGTGCACAGTGCAAACGGATGAACAGAAGCATACATAGTGAGAGCTGTGTGCACTGTTCTCGCACAGCAGAGCTTGTTCAACTTGACAGCTTCTAACATGGAAAGAGCAAGCAGACAGCAGCCCACATGCTCTGCTTGTTGCAAACATGGAAAACAGACACCCCAGCATCAGAATCTCGGAAATCAGTGAGAGAAGTAGAGAAATGCTGTGGGAGCATGTTTGCCTGCTTGTGTGGTGGTTTCAGGCAAATTTTGGGGGAAACCCTCCCACGGGGCCCCCCTCCCCTCCTCCAATCAGTTCGGGAAAAAGAATTCCTCAGAGAGAAGTGGAAAAAACCTGTTTATTAAACAGGCAAAACACTCCCAGCACAATACCCGATGACAAGAGCTTCGTGCCGCTTACGGAGGGACAACAAACTTAAAGAAAGTCTCCTCTTGAGGGTTGTCACTGTGCTCCAACGCTCCGTCTCCGCTGATGTTGGCAGAAAAGGAGATGCGCAGGGCTGGTCTTGGTGGGGTGGGTCTTCTGTGGAGGCCCCACAGTGCTTCCCCAGGTCCTTAGTCCGGAGAGTTTGGAACATTTCCGAGGAGAGGGCAAAAAAAGCCAAAAGGAAGAAAAAAAAGGGAAAAAAGGGAAAAAAAAAGGCAAAAGAAAAAAAAAAGCAAAAAGCTTCAGCTATTCTACAGCGTCTAACTACGCTAGCACTAACTAACTAACTGCCGGGGAAAAAAACAACAGAGCTTCTTTCGTCTTGCCGTGTTCCAACTCCCCCGCTTCAAGGTCACTCCGATGAGCAGAGTTTTCCTGGGGAAAAACAAACCGCGCTTGCCCTCCCCCCTGCAACCAACAGACGATTGGGGATACACAGTCACCCCAGGACAGCTTGAAAACTTGAAAAACTCACTTGGGCTCGGCACAGTGCAAACGGATGAACAGAAGCATACACAGGGAGACCTGTGAGCCCTGTGCTCGCAAAGCAGAGCTTGTTCAACTTGACAGCTTCTAACATGGAAACACAGCAAGCAGTCAGGAACCCACATGCTCTGCTTGCTGCAAATGTGGCGAACAGACGCCCCAGCATCAGAATCTCAGAAATAACAGAGAGAAGCAGAGAAATGCTGCAGGACCATGTTTGCTTGCTTGAAAAAGTGAAAAAATTACTTGGGCTGTGCACAGTGCAAACCGATGAACAGAAGCGTACACAGTGAGAGCTGTGTGCACGGTTCTCACAGAGCAGAGCTTGTACGACTTGACAGCTTCTAACATGGAAAGAGAGCGAGCAGACAGCAGCCCACATGCTCTGCTTGCTGCAAATGTGGAAAACAGACACCCCAGCATCAGAATCTCAGAAATCACTGAGAGAAGCAGAGAAATTCTGCAGGAGCATGTTTGCTTGCATGGACAAATGAAAAACACAAATGCGCTGTGCACAGTGCAAACAGATGAACAGAAGCATACACAGTGAGTGCTGTGTGCACTGTTCTCAAAGCGCAGGGCTTGTTCGACTTGGCAGCTTCTAACATGGAAATAGAGCAGGCAGTCAGCAGCCCACATGCTCTGCTTGCTGCAAACATGGAAAACAGACACCCCAGCATCAGAATCTCAGAAATCACTGAGAGAAGCAGAGAAATTCTGCAGGAGCATGTTTGCTTGCATGGACAAATGTAAAACTCACTTGAGCTGTGCACTGCGCAAACAGATGAACAGAAGCAAACACAGTGAGAGCTGTGTGCATGGTTCTCGCATAGCAGAGCTTGTTCACATGACAGCTTCTAACATGGAAACAGAACAAGCAGACATGAACCCACATGCTCTGCTTGCTGCAAGCTGGAAAATAGACACCCCAGCATCAGAATCTTAGAAATCACAGAGAGAAGCAGTGAAATGCTGCGGGAGCATGTTTTCTTGCTAGGACAAATGTAAAACACACATGGGGGGTGCACAGTGCAAACGGATGAACAAAAGCATACACACGAGAGCTGTGGGCACTGTTCTCGCGAGGCAGAGCTTGTTGAACTTGACAGCTTCTAACATGCAATGAGAGCAAGCAGACAGCAGCCCACATGGTCTGCTTGTTGCAATCATGGAAAACAGACACCCCAGCATCAGAATTTCAGAAATCACTGAGTTAAGCAGAGAAATGCTGCAGGAGCATGTTTGCTTCCTAGTAAAAATGATAAACTCAAATGGGCTGTGCACAGTGCAAACGGATGAAAAGAAGCATACACAGTGAGAGCTGTGTGAGCTGTGCTCGCAGAGCAGAGCTTGATCAACTTGACAGCTTCTAACACGGAAGCAGAGCAAGCAGACAGCGACCCACATGCTCTGCTTGCTGCAAACATGGAAAACAGAAACCCCAGCATCAGAACCCCGGTAATCACTGAGAGAAGCAGAGAAATGCTGCAGGAGCAGGTTTTCTTGCTTTAAAAAGTGAAAAACTCTCTTGGACTGTGCACAGTGCAAACCGATGAACAGAAGCATACACAGTGAGAGCTGTGTGCACTATTCTCGCAGAGCAGAGCTTGTTCGACTTGACAGCTTCTAACATGGAAACAGTGCAAGCAGACAGCAATCCACATGCTCTGCTTGCTGCAAATGTGGCGAACAGACACCCCAGCGTCAGAATCTCAGAAATCACTGAGAGAAGCAGAGAAATGCAGCAGGACCATGTTTGCTTGCTTGAAAAAGTGAAAAACTCTCTTGGGCTGTGCACAGTGCAAACCAATGAACAGAAGCATACACAGTGAGAGCTGTGTGCACGGTTCTCACAGAGCAGAGCTTGTACGACTTGACAGCTTCTAACATGGAAATAGAGCGAGCAGACAGCAGCCCACATGCTCTGCTTGCTGCAAACGTGGAAAACAGACACCCCAGCATCAGAATCTCAGAAATCACTGAGAGAAGCAGAGAAATTCTGCAGGAGCATGTTTGCTTGCATGGACAAATGAAAAACTCACTTGAGCTGTGCACTGCGCAAACAGATGAACAGAAGCAAACACAGTGAGAGCTGTGTGCATGGTTCTCGCATAGCAGAGCTTGTTCACATGACAGCTTCTAGCATGGAAACAGAACAAGCAGACATGAACCCACATGCTCTGCTTGCTGCAAGCTGGGAAATAGACACCCCAGCATCAGAATCTCAGAAATCACAGAGAGAAGCAGTGAAATGCTGCGGGAGTATGTTTTCTTGCTAGGACAAATGTAAAACACACATGGGCCGTGCACAGTGCAAACGGATGAACAGAAACATACACACGAGAGCTGTGGGCACTGTTCTCGCGAGGCAGAGCTTGTTGAACTTGACAGCTTCTAACATGAAATGAGAGCAAGCAGACAGCAGCCCACATGGTCTGCCTGTTGCAAACATGGAAGGCAGACACCCTAGCATCAGAATCTCAGAAATCACTGAGAGAGGCAGAGCAATGCTGCAGGACCATGTTGGCTTGCTAGGACAAATGAAAAACTCAAATGGGCTGTGCACAGTGCAAAGAGATGAGCCGAAGCATACACAGCGAGAGCTGTGTGCCCTGTGCTCGCCGAGCAGAGCTTGTTCAACTTGACAGCTTCTAACATGGAAACACAGCAAGCAGTCAGGAACCCACATGCTCTGCTTGCTGCATACATGGAAAACAGACACCCCAGCATCAGAATCTCAGAAATCACTGAGAGAAGCAGAGAAATTCTGCAGGAGCATGTTTGCTTGCATGGACAAATGAAAAACACAAATGAGCTGTGCACAGTGCAAACAGATGAACAGAAGCATACACGGTGAGTGCTGTGTGCACTGTTCTCGAAGCGCAGAGCTTGTTCGACTTGGCAGCTTCTAACATGGAAACAGAGCAGGCAGTCAGCAGCCCACATGCTCTGCTTGCTGCAAACATGGAAAACAGACACCCCAGCATCAGAATCTCAGAAATCACTGAGAGAAGCAGAGAAATGCTGCAGGAGCATGACTGCTTGCTTGAAAAAGTGAAAAACTCACTTGCGCTGTGCACAGTGCAAAACGATGAACAGAAGCATACAGAGCAGGAGCTGTCTGCATGGTTCTCGCAGAGCAGAGCTTGTTCACCTTGACAGCTTCTAACATGGAAACAGAGCAAGCAGACGGCACCCCACATGCTCTGCTTGCTGCAAACATGGAAAACAGACACCCCAGCAACAGAATCTCAGAAATCCCTGAGAGAAACTGAGAAATGCTGCAGGAGCATGTTTGCTAGCTAGGACATATGAAAACCATACTTGGGCTGTGCACAGTGCAAACGGATGAACAGAAGCATACACAGCGAGAGCAGTGTTCACTGGTCTCGCAAAGCAGAGCTTGTTCAACATGACAGCTTCTAACATGGAAAGAGAGCAAGCAGACAGCAGCCCACATGATCTCTTTGCTGCAAACATGGAAAACAGACACCCCAGCAACAGAATCTCAGAAATCCCTGAGAGAAACAGAGAAATGCTGCAGGAGCATGTTTGCTAGCTAGGACATATGAAAACCATACTTGGGCTGTGCACAGTGCAAACAGATGAACAGAAGCATACACAGCGTGAGCAGTGTTCACTGATCTCGCAAAGCAGAGCTTGTTCAACTTGACAGCTTCTAACATGGAAAGAGAGCAAGCAGACAGCAGCCCACATGCTCTCTTTGCTGCAAACATGGAAAACAGGAACCCCGGCATCAGAATCACAGAAACCACTGAGAGAAGCAGAGAAATGCTGCTGGAGCATGTTTTCTTGCTAGGAGAAATGAAAACCTTACTTGGGCTGTGCACAGTGCAAACAGATGAACAGAAGCATACACAGCGTGTGCACTGTTCACTGATCTCGGAGAGCAGAGCTTGTTCAACTTTACAGCTTCTAACATGGAAACACAGCAAGCAGACCTCATCCCACATTCTCTGCTTGTTGCAAACATGGAAAACAGATGCCCTAGCATCAGAATCTCAGAAATCAGTGAGTGAAGCAGAGAAATGCAGCAGGAGCATGTTTGCTTGCTAGAACAAATGAAAAACACACATGGGCCATGCACACTGCAAACAGATGAACAGAAGCAAACACAGCGAGACCTGTGTGCATGGTTCTCGCATAGAAGAGCTTGTTCAATTTGACAGCTTCTAACATGGAAAGAGAGCAAGCAGACAGCAGCCCACATTCTCTGCTTGTTGCAAACATGGAAAACTGATGCCCTAGTATCAGAATCTCAGAAATCTCTGAGAGAAGTAGAGAAATGCTGCAGGAGCATGTTTGCTTGCTGGGACAAATGAAAAACACCCAATGGCTGTGCACAGTGCAAACAGATGAACAGAAGCATACACAGCGAGGGCTGTGGGCACTGTTCTCGCAAAGCAGAGCTTGTTCAACTTGACAGCTTCTAACATGGAAACAGAGCAAGCAGACAGCAGCCCACATGCTCTGCTTGTTGCAAAGAAGGAAAACAGACACCCTAGTATCAGAACCACTGAAATCACTGAGAGAAGCAGAGAAATGCTGCAGGAGCATGCTTGCTTGCTAGGACAAATGAAAAACACCCAATGGCTGTGCACAGTGCGAAACGATGAACAGAAGCATACACAGCGAGAGCTGTGTGCTCTATTCTCGCAAAGCAGAGCTTGTTCAACTTGACAGCCTCTAACAGGGAAACAGAGCAGGCAGACAGCAGCCCACATGCTCTGCTTGCTGCAAACATGGAAAACAGACACCCCGGCATTCGAATCTCAGAAATCACTGAGAGAAGCAGAGAAATGCTGCAGGAGCATGTTTGCTTGCTTGAAAAAGTGAAAAATTCAAATGGGCTGTGCGCAGTGCAAACAGATGAACAGAAGTGTAGTGGTGTGAGATTTGTTTTATTAAGTTATGAAGTTATTTTTGTATGATTTTTGAGTTAATTTTGTAATGATTTAGTTCACTGTATACCCCTGTGTTCTGTACTGGTTTTCCTCTTATGAGTTAGGTTGCTTAAACAGACGTTTTCTGTCAATCAATCCTCCCCTGCACCTGCCTTTGTCACTCCCTTCCCCCACTCCTCGTGGTCGACCTGTCTGTCACTTTGGACACCTTCCCAGGCTTCTGGAAAACTCCAGGGAGGGGGTCGAGTGATAGGCTGGGTCCCTTGGAATTCCCTCCCATCTTGTGTGGTTGACCCCTGTTGTAAAGTTTACAACCCCGGTTACACCCCGCGTTGTCGTGACTGGCTGAACCGGTTGTCAGCCACCCCTGTTTCCACCCCACTTTAAAAAGCTCATGCACCCCTGGCCGGGGGTCTCTTCTGGGCAGCAGGTCACAGGGGCAGAGCTCCCGGCTCTCTCCTCTCCAATAAACCTCATTTAAATCCTGCCTGCAAGAGTCCGGCTTTCTTCTGGCTGCTGAGGTCGCCATTGCTTCATCTCCGTGCCCATCGCAGGGCAGAAGGAGGCTTTCTTAGCTAGCCACTTTGCCCTAACACGCTGCGGCAGTGACATCTAGTGGACTGAGCTAGCTATTGCACGGTGATTAGCACGCGATTCGGACATTGCGACACAGAAGCATACACAGTGAGAGCTGTGTGCATGGTTCTCGCATAGAAGTGCTTATTCAACTTGACAGCTTCTAACATGGAAACAGAACAAGCAGACATGAACCCACATGCTCTGTTTGCTGCAAACATGGAAAATAGACACCCCAGCATCAGAATCTCAGAAATCACTGAGAGAAGCAGAGAAATGCTGCAGGAGCATGTTTGCTTGCTTGAAAATTTGAAAAACTCACTTGGGCTGTGCACAGTGCATACCGATGAACAGAAGCATACACAGCGAGAGCAGTGTGCACTGTTCTCGCAAAGCAGAGCTTGTTCAACATGCAGCTTCTAACATGGAAAGAGAGCAAGCAGACAGCAACCCACATGCTCTGTTTTCCGCAGACATGGAAAACAGGCACCCCGGCATCAGAATCACAGAAATCACTGAGAGAAGCAGAGAAATGCTGCAGGAGCATGTTTTCTTGCTAGGACAAATGAAAACCTTACTTGGGCTGTGCACAGTGCAAACGGATGAACAGAAGCATACATAGTGAGAGCTGTGTGCACTGTTCTCGCACAGCAGAGCTTGTTCAACTTGACAGCTTCTAACATGGAAAGAGCAAGCAGACAGCAGCCCACATGCTCTGCTTGTTGCAAACATGGAAAACAGACACCCCAGCATCAGAATCTCGGAAATCAGTGAGAGAAGTAGAGAAATGCTGTGGGAGCATGTTTGCCTGCTTGTGTGGTGGTTTCAGGCAAATTTTGGGGGAAACCCTCCCACGGGGCCCCCCTCCCCTCCTCCAATCAGTTCGGGAAAAAGAATTCCTCAGAGAGAAGTGGAAAAAACCTGTTTATTAAACAGGCAAAACACTCCCAGCACAATACCCGATGACAAGAGCTTCGTGCCGCTTACGGAGGGACAACAAACTTAAAGAAAGTCTCCTCTTGAGGGTTGTCACTGTGCTCCAACGCTCCGTCTCCGCTGATGTTGGCAGAAAAGGAGATGCGCAGGGCTGGTCTTGGTGGGGTGGGTCTTCTGTGGAGGCCCCACAGTGCTTCCCCAGGTCCTTAGTCCGGAGAGTTTGGAACATTTCCGAGGAGAGGGCAAAAAAAGCCAAAAGGAAGAAAAAAAAGGGAAAAAAGGGAAAAAAAAAGGCAAAAGAAAAAAAAAAGCAAAAAGCTTCAGCTATTCTACAGCGTCTAACTACGCTAGCACTAACTAACTAACTGCCGGGGAAAAAAACAACAGAGCTTCTTTCGTCTTGCCGTGTTCCAACTCCCCCGCTTCAAGGTCACTCCGATGAGCAGAGTTTTCCTGGGGAAAAACAAACCGCGCTTGCCCTCCCCCCTGCAACCAACAGACGATTGGGGATACACAGTCACCCCAGGACAGCTTGAAAACTTGAAAAACTCACTTGGGCTCGGCACAGTGCAAACGGATGAACAGAAGCATACACAGGGAGACCTGTGAGCCCTGTGCTCGCAAAGCAGAGCTTGTTCAACTTTACAGGTTCTAACATGGAAACACAGCAAGCAGAACTCAGCCTACATTCTCTGCTTATTGCAAAGATGGAAAACAGACTCCCTAGTATCAGAATCTCAGAAATCACTGAGCGAAGCAGAGAAATGCTGCAGGATCATGTTTTCTTGCTAGGACAAATGAAAACCTAACTTGGGCTGTACACAGTGCAAACGGATGAACAGAAGCACACACAGCGAGTACAGTGTTCACTGGTCTCGCAGAGCAGAGCTTGTTCAACTTTACAGCTTCTAAGATGGAACCACAGGAAGCAGACAGCAACCCAGATGCTCTGCTTGCTGCAAACATGGAAAAGAGACACCCCAGCATCAGAATCTCAGAAATCAGTGAGAGAAGTAGAGAAATGCTGCGGGAGCATGTTTGCTTGCTTGAAAACTTGAAAAACTCACTTCGGCTGTGCACAGTGCAAACCGATGAACAGAAGCATACACGGCAAGGACTTTGTGCACTGTGCTCGCAAAGCAGGGCTTGTTCAACTTGACAGCTTCTAGCATGGAAACACAGCAAGCAGTCAGTGGCCCACATTCTCTGCTTGTTGCAAACATGGAAAAGAGATACCCTAGCATGAGAATCGCAGAAATCACTGGGAGAAGCAGAGAAATTCTGCAGGAGCATGTTTGCTTGCTAGAACAAATGAAAAACTCAAATGGGCTGTGCACTGTGCAAACAGATGAACAGAAGCATACACAGTGAGAGCTGTGTGCACTGTTCTTGCAGAGCAGTGCTTGTTCGATTTGACAGCTTCTAACATGGAAACAGAGCAAGCAGACAGCACCCCACATGCTCTGCTTGCTGCAAACATGGAAAACAGACACCCCAGCATCAGAACCTCGGAAATCACTGAGAGAAGCCGAGAAATGCTGCAGGAGCATGTTTGCTTGCTAGGACAATTGAAAAACACTCATGGGCTGTGCACAGTGCAAACCGATGAACAGAAGCAAACACGGTGAGAGCTGTGTGCATGGTTCTCGCATAGCAGAGCTTGTTCAACTTGACAGCTTCTAACATGGAAAGAGAGCAAGCAGACAGCAGCCCACATGCTCTGCTTGTTGCAAACATGGGAAACAGACACCCTAGCATCAGAATCTCAGAAATCGCTGAGAGAAGCAGAGAAATGCTGCGGGAGCATGTTTGCTTGCTCGGACTTATGATAAACTCAAATGGGCTGTGCACTGTGCAAACAGATGAACAGAAGCATACACAGTGAGAGCTGTGTGCACTGTTCTCGCAGAGCAGAGCTTGTTCGACTTGACATCTTCTAACATGGAATCAGAGGAAGCAGACAGGAACCCACATGCTGTGCTTGTTGCAAAGAAGGAAAACAGACCCCCTAGTATCAGAACCTCAGAAATCACTGAGAGAAGTAGAGAAATGCTGCAGGAGCATGTTTGCTTGTTTGAAAAAGTAAAAAACTCACTTATGCTGCGCACAGTGCAAACCGATGAACTACTGTCACTGAGAAACACAAAGAAATCACACGCAGACAAGAGATTTCGGCAGAGGTTCCTCCGATCCAGCTTCCAGCTGAAAGGGCGGAGAGAAGACCCTCCTTGTTTATTCTTTTACTTTTTATACATTTTTGGGTCTAGCAGAAGATTGGCTTTTTGGGGTTTCCACCCCTCAGCCTCAGTGGCCAGACCAATTGTCAGTTACAATTGTTTTCAGGTTAGAAATATGCAAACAAAGGACAAAGAATGAAAAACAAAGGATTTGTTTATATTACTTCTGTGGGAAAGGTAGAAAAACTGCTCTAATATTCTACAGTAACTAAAGATCTGACTCCATTTATGAAAATCAAAAGGCAAATAAAGAAACTCAGAAAAACCAGGGTAACATCTCACCCTTTTAACTTTAAAAAAAGAAAAACAGAAAAAGAAAAATGAACAAATTTACAAAGGGAATATATACAAATTCAATCACTGTCTGTGGAGGAATCATCAGAGTGATCACTCGAGGATTCATCCACTTGGTGGCTTTCAAGTTGATCACGGCTTCCACCTTGCCTGTCAGCTGAATTCTGCCTCTGTGGTCGCAGGTCAGGACGGACACACTTTGAAGGCAGCCAGCGTGTCCCAGTGTCCGTGGACACACACGCATACCCTCGCCCCATAGCGATTAGTTCATAGGGTCCTTCCCATTGCTTGGTGACTAAATTTCGGACCCGTACCTTCGCTCGAGGCTGTTGCTCACCGTCCGAAGCCTGCAACGAGAGATGATGGTTCAAAATGACAGGATTATTTGAGTTCTGTGGCACTGTAAGGTGATTGATGGTGTACAAAGCCTTTGCCAACCGACTGTGTGGGGTTTCACCCTGCATTCCCCGTTTCTGCTTCTGAAGAACACGCTTGAGTGTACCGTGATTGCGTTCTACAATCGCCTGTCCCGTCGGAGAATGAGGGATGCCAAAGTTATGTGACACACCCCATGACTGTAGGAACTGCCGTACCTGCTGCGAGGCATAAGCAGGACCATTGTCGGTTTTCACAGCAGAAGGTATGCCAAGAACAGCAAAGGCCTGCCTCCAGTGGGCAATGACATCACGGGCTTTCTCTCCTTGTGAGCAGAAGCCCACATCGCAGAGGAGAACGTGTCCACTGTGACATGCACATACTTGAGCCGGCCAAACTCGGCGACCTGGGTAACATCGGTCTGCCAAAGCTCCAAGGCTTTAAGGCCTCTGGGGTTAACCCCTGCCGGCAATGGCGCACCAAGGGCGTGACAGTCGTCACACGACTCAACAATTTCACGAGCCTCAGTGGCCGTCAGTTGAAACTGCTTCTGCAGCGTATGCGCATTTTGGTGGAAAAACCCATGCGATGCCTTGGCCTGCGCGAGCACATCAGGCTGAGGGGCTACCCACGCTGGGTTAGCCAACTTGTCAGCCCTCGCATTACCTTCCGCTACAAATCCTGGCAAATTAGTGTGACTCCGTACATGCAGAACGTAGTATGGATGAACTCTGGCCTGAATTGCACACCACAGGGCCTTCAGTAAATCAAACAAGGCAGGGTTACTGACCTCCTTCAGAACTGAACAACTCAATCGCTGTGCGATGTCGGCAACATAGGCAGAGTCCGTGATCAAATTGAAAGGTTCCTGGGAAAATTTCTCAAATGCCATGACAGCAGCCTTTAGTTCAACCAGTTGGGCTGACCCATCCTCATGGCCTTCCAAAACCTGCCACTCAGATCCATCCTGCCAGGTAACAATGGCTTTTCCTGTTTTGCCCGAACCGTCAGTGAAGACGGTGGGACCATGCACCGGCTCTTGGCTATTTTTGGGTCGTAGAGAAAATTGAGTATTTTTGGCCACTTGTAATAGCTTGTGGCTAGGCAGATGATAAGTGATCTGCCCTGAAAAACCCTCGAGAGCACTTTGCAGCGAAACATTGTTCGCATAGCTCCAATCAAATTCCTCCCTCTGAACCGGGAGTATGATCTTTGAGGGATCTGCACCCATCAATTGCAAACAGCGTTGCCGGCACTTGATTATCAAGCGCGCAATCAATTCAAACAGCGCTGTCGCCATCTTATGCGGCTGATGAGGCAGGAAGACCCATTCCAAGACGTGCAGAGGATCAGTCCAATCATCATTCCATTGGCCGATGATACCTGTAGGATGTAAATCAGGAGTGGTGATGAACACAGTGACATCAATGGAAGGTTCAATGCGGTACACCTGGCAAGCCGAAACAGCTTGCTGAACCTCCTCCAGCACTTTTCGTGCCTCAGGGGTCAATTCACGAGGTGACTTTAAATCAGTGTCCCCTTTCAACAATTCAAACAAGGGAGACAGTTGTGCTGTGGTCAGTCCCAAGTAAGGACGTAACCAAGTGATAACACCTACCAGCTTCTGAGCATCATTCAGTGTCTTCACCGATTGCACAAATTGCACCTCCCGGTGACGGATTGTCCGTTCCAGAATTTTGACCCCCAAATATTTCCAGGGAGGTTGTTGTTGTACCTTTTCTGGAGCCACCTGCAGTCCATGTGAATGCAGAGCATTCAACAACTGAGGCTGTAGCCTCAGCAGCTCTTCCTGAGTGGGCGTAGCCACCAAAATATCGTCCATATAATGATAGACGTGAGCATCAGGAAACTGCTTGCGAACTCCAGACAAGGCACGGGCTACATACCATTGGCATAACACTGGTGAATTCCGCATTCCCTGAGGCAAAACTCTCCATTGATACCGCTGCGCGGGCTCGGCATTATTTATTGTTGGTACCGTGAAGGCAAATTTTGGTCTGTCATCGGGATGCAGAGGGATCGTAAAAAAACAATCCTTCAGATCCACAATGAGGACCGGCCAGTCCGCAGGAAGCATGGTAGGCGATGGCATACCAGCCTGCAATGTCCCCATGCCTTCCATCACGGCATTGATCTTTCGGAGGTCCTGTAGCAACCTCCATTTCCCAGACTTCTTTTTGATACAAAAGACAGGAGTGTTCCAGGGACTGGTAGATGGTTCCAAATGCCCCTGATCCAACTGCTCCTGTACAAGTTCACGAAGGGCGACTAGCTTGTCATGAGGGAGGGGCCACTGGTTCTCCCAGATGGGTCTGTCCACCAGCCACCGTAAAGGAGGCGTGGGACACTCTGTGCCCTTCATCACAGTGGCCCCAATCAAAAATCCGTTCCCAGTCGCACCCCCCACGCGGCCAAAACATCCCTCCCCCAGAGGTTCTGAGGAATCTCTGTAACATGAGGCCAAATTATGGCCGTCTGTCCCTCCGGGTTCGTGATGGCCACAGGATTCTTGCTCACGTAGCATTGCTTCGTTCCTCCCAAGCCTGAGATCGATGTCTTTGCCAGGGTCAAAGGCCACTGCGGGGGCCAAGCAGCCAGGGAGAGAATGCTCACGTCAGCCCCCGTATCTAGGAGGCCACGAAAGTGAATCGCCGATGGTGTGGCACCAACCATGGACACGGTACACAGCGTCTCAGGACGGTCTTTGGTCAGGACAGCAGCCCAGCGCACTTGAGGTGGCCCTGTAGAGCCGAAGCCACCGTCTCCTCGTGACCGGTCCTCGGTCCTGGAAACAGAAGACTTAAAAGGAACAAGTTGAGCAATTCGTGTGCCTTTTGGGATAGTCAAAGGGGGGGTGGGTGTGGAGACCATTGCGTGAATCTGTCCCGAAAAATCTGCATCAATCAGTCCCAGGTGCACTATGATACCCTGAATGGTGGCACTAGATCTCCCCATCAGGAGAGCACTCATGCCATCACCCAAGGGACCAAAGGCATCCAGGGGAACCTTGTGTATTTTTTCCGAATCAATCACGACAGACTCGGCTGTGCAGACATCAAGACCTGCTGAACCGCGGGTGCTGGCTGTAAGCCTGCTGAGCAAATCTCCATTGGTTGGGGCTGAGGCAGAGACATTTGTGTCTGCACGTGTCTCACCTTCGCGCTCTGCATCGCGTTTCCCGAGCTGCCCAACGGCTGACCATTCACATGCACTGTCGCCTTACACGCATTCGCAGCGTGATTCGGCCTTCCACATCGTGCACAATAAAACAAGACAGCCGTAGACTTCTGTGCCTTTCCGCTCTGTTTCTTCCTGGCCCTAGCACCCCACTGCTGCTGTTGCACCCCTTGGGGAACGACCCAAGCAGGCTGCACAGCAGCAGCCACAGCCGGCTGCATGGCCGCAGGCACGGCCGGCTGGACCGCTGTAGCCACCGTCGGTTGGACAATCGTAGCCACAGCTGGCTGCACAGCTGTATGCACGGCAACCACCTGTTGGCTGGAAGGGGATATCTTTGCACAGGCCCCAACCATGTCCGACATGGATGGTTCCCCGGGAAGTGCCTCAATTATCCTCTTGCAAGCAGCATTACAGTTGCCCTGAGCAACGGACTGAATCATGAGCTTCCTTGCTGCCGGATCACTCACCTGCTTCTCAACCGCAGCAGTTAGCCTCCCTGCAAAGCACAGGAAGGGCTCATCAACACCCTGGACAATAGTCGCAAAGGGCTGCTGTGGAGTAGCCAGCTGTAAAGTCTGAACCAGGGCTGCCATGCCGGTCTGCTGGCACTGCTCCTGGACCAAGGGCTCATAACCAGCCTGCCCTTCGGCCCTGGTATAATTGCCTGTTCCCATTAGCATATCAATATTAACCATACGCCTAGGATCTCCTGGACCCAGTGTCGTATTCCGTTCCACTGCTCTGCCTGCCAACTGAGTCCATCTATTCTCAAAGAAGTCATATTCAACCGGTGGAAAAAGGGCCCGAGCCAAGCTCCGAATGTCAAAGGGTGTCAAAAGACTGGCATTAAAAGAACGGAGAACCTGCATCACCTCGGCTGAGCCCAAACCATATTTCCCAACTACATCACGCAGTTCTGACAAGGCCTGCCAAGCCAAGGGTTGATAGGTGTTATGAGTAGCACCCTGAAGGACAGGAAAGGCCTGAAGACCCTCAGATGAAGCAGCAGCACCCACCCTATCCTGCCCTGTGGACCCCACAGGGTCAGAGGCAGGCACTTGATTGGGAACTAGCTGAACATCAGACACGGCAAGTCTAGCACCAGCATCAGCACCTCCACTTAGTCCTTCAACCTTAGCCTTTACTTCGTCCCAGAACTGGCCGCGGTCTCTCGGCCTTACGGTCACCTGACGAGGGGGTAGCGTCCAAACTGTGGACGAAGACCCAACAGCGCGGGAATTTCTGCCCTTGTCAAAGACCGGCCGCATTTCGGCCGTGTCCCCGTTCGCGCTGAACTTAAACACATCGGCGCCTGCAGCCGCTGTAACGCTCGCAGCGGGAAGCAGAGGCGGGGTCGGACCAGCCGCAGGCGCTGGCCCCGCCGCATCCTCAGCGGCGCTGGAGCCCGCGGCAGCCGCCGGAGACCGGTCCGATGGCTCCGCGGCGGACACGCATCCCTGCGTGGTTGAGGAGCCTGTGCTGCGTTCAGGAGGAGGCAGCGACCGCGCCTCCGTCACTGGGGGTGCCGCATCGGTCCCTGCTGGCAGCTCCTTAGAACTGGCCGCATCAGAGCCCCTCCCCGCCCCGCGAGCACTGCCTGCAGCCCATGGGGCTGGCGCGGGAGGCGGAGTGTCTGGAACCCCCCCGAGAAGGGGTCCTGCGGGGGCCCGGGAGCCCGCGGCCCCCCCCCCCCCCCCACCCCGGAGGGGGGGGTGAAGCTGTCAGCCTGCACAGGGAGGCGGCGCCCGCCGAGGGACTGACCGAGGCTCTGCCTTCGGCAGCGTCCCCACCCCGCGCTGCCAGCGGCGCAGGGGCAGAGGCAGCCAACACAGCCACCTCCGGGCTCGGCCCAGGCGGCAGAGTGGGGAACTCCACACCGCCCGACCCCATCGGATACGTAACGGTCGTGCGGCAGAACAGACAATGCACCGTGACCGAATTCTTGCTAAATGACAGCGGAACCCGCTTTCCCGGGTCATCCTCATCCGCCAACGCCGGAAAGGCATGGAGAGGAGGCGGCCCTGCCCCGCTCCGGGGACCCTGAGGCTTGGGGCTCAGCGGAGCCGGCGGGACCGGCAGGGCCGGCTCCGCCCCGCTCCAGCGGCTCCGCTGCGCGGGGACCGGCTGTACCGGCCCCAGGCTCGGCAGGGCTCCGCCCCCCCTCTGCCCGAGACCAGCGCCGGAATCCGAGGGGGGGGAACCCCCCCGCGCAGGAACGGGGGAGGAAGGGGAAGAATCCACATCACAAAGTAGCTGAAATTCAGATTCCGGGTCTGACATAACGACCCCGCCCCCTCCCAGCTCTCCGTCCCGCTTCGGACTGGGACTCTCAGCCTTCGAACTGTAAGGAGTCGACTTAAATACAGTTCTCTCAAATAATTTCCACTGGAATAACAGTTCTGCAATGTCTTCATCATATTCTACATCAAGGGAGTCTAATATACAGTCCCCCAGGAGGTACCACTCCCGTCGACTGAGCACAGACCCTGGCGTGGGAAAAAACCCACGCCGCCTGCCCCATGCAAATAGATCCTGTAGTCCCTCCTGGGATATCTGAGCATCCTTCCGCTCCAAGAGATCTCCCCAAAGTTCCAAAACTAAAGAATCCTCCATGATAAACACAAAACAGGGAAAAGGAGAAAGGAGAAACCTCACCAAACTGTTCACCCACACACAGGGTCACCAGATGTCACCGAGAAACACAAAGAAATCACACGCAGACAAGAGATTTCGGCAGAGGTTCCTCCGATCCAGCTTCCAGCTGAAAGGGCGGAGAGAAGACCCTCCTTGTTTATTCTTTTACTTTTTATACATTTTTGGGTCTAGCAGAAGATTGGCTTTTTGGGGTTTCCACCCCTCAGCCTCAGTGGCCAGACCAATTGTCAGTTACAATTGTTTTCAGGTTAGAAATATGCAAACAAAGGACAAAGAATGAAAAACAAAGGATTTGTTTATATTACTTCTGTGGGAAAGGTAGAAAAACTGCTCTAATATTCTACAGTAACTAAAGATCTGACTCCATTTATGAAAATCAAAAGGCTAATAAAGAAACTCAGAAAAACCAGGGTAACAAACTACAGCATACAGAGTGAGAGCTGTGTGCACTGTGCTCGCAGAGCAGAGCTTGTTCAACTTGACAGCTTCTAACATGGAAAGAGAGCAAGCAGACAGCAACCCACATGCTGTGCTTGCTGTAAACATGGAAAACAGGCACCCCGGCATCAAAATCACAGAAATCACTGAGAGAAGCAGAGAAATGCTGCAGGAGCATGTTTTCTTGCTAGGATATATGAAAAACTCAAATGGGCTGTGCACAGTGGAATCGGATGAACAGAAGCATACACAGCGAGTGCAGTGTTCACTGGTCTCGGAGAGCAGAGCTTGTTCAACTTTACAGCTTCTAAAATGGAAACAAAGCAAGCAGACCTCAGCCCACATTCTCTGCTTGTTGCAAACATGGAAAACAGATGCCCTAGTATCAGAATCTCAGAAATCACTGAGGGGAGCAGAGCAATGCTGCAGGAGAGTGTTTGCTTGCAAGAACAAATGAAAAACTCAAATGGGCTGTGCACAGTGCAAACAGATGAACAGATGTGTAGTGGTGTGAGAATTGTTTTATTAAGTTATTAAGTTATTTTTGAAAGATTTTTGAGTTACTTTTGTAATGATTTAGTTCACTGTATACCCCTGTGTTCTGTACTGGTTTTCCCCTTATGAGTTAGGTTGCTTAAACAGACGTTTTCTGTCAATGAATCCTCCCCTGCACCTGTCTTTGTCACTCCCTTCCCCCACTCCTCGTGGTCGACCTGTCTGTCACTTTGGACCCCTTCCCTGGCTTCTGGAAAACTCCAGGGAGGGGGTCAACTGATAGGCTGGGGCCCTTGGAATTCCCTCCAATCCTGAGTGGTTGGCCCCTTGTTGTAAAGTTGACACCCCCAGTTACACCCCCCGTTGTCGTGACTGGCTGAACCGGTTGTCAGCCACCCCTGTTTCCACCCCACTTTAAAAACCTCGTGCACCCCTGGCCCGGGGTCTCTTCTGGGCAGCAGGTCACAGGGGCAGAGCTCCCGGCTCGCTCCTCTCCAATAAACCTCATTTAAATCCTGCCTGCAAGAGTCCGGCTTTCTTCTGACTGCTGAGGTCGCCATTGCTTCATCTCCGTGCCCATCGCAGCGCAGTAGGAGGCTTTCTTAGCTAGCCACTTTGCCCTAACACGCTGCTGCAGTGACATCTAGTGGACTGAGCTAGTGATTGCAGCGTGATTAACACGCGATTCGGACACTGCAACACAGAATCATACACAGTGAGAGCTGTGGGCACTGTTCTCGCAAAGCAGAGCTTGTTCAACTTGACGGCTTCTAACATGGAAACAAAGCAAGCAGACAGCAGCCCACATGCCGTGCTTGCTGCAAACACGGAAAACAGACACCCCAGCATGAGAATCTCAGAAATCACTGAGAGAAGCAGAGAAATGCTGCAGGAACATGTTTGCTTGCTTGAAAAATTGAAAAACTCACTTGGGCTGTTGTCCTGGTTTGGGGCAAATTTGGGAGAAAACCCCTGTATAGGATCCCTCCAAGGAAGCAAACCCAGGTGGCCCCTCCCTCCAACCAGTCCGGTAAAAAAAAAAAAAAAAAAACTCTTTGGAGAAAAGTGGAAAAAACTATTTTACTAAACAAATGTGCATACAAGTATAACGAATGAATAATATGAAACAATAAAACCTCTCCTTCTGAAGTGAGATGGCAAATTGAGAAAGTCCTTGCCGTGGGTGGAGCTCGACTCTCTCTCTCTCAGTCTCTCAGTCTCTCCTCAGTCCCAGTCCCTCCGGCGCTGCTGGAAAATGCCGAGGTCCGGGCCCTGGTGGGCCGCAGGTGCAGCCCCCAGTGCTCCCCTGGGTTTTCAGTCCAGAGTAGGTTTAAACAGTTCCAAGAAAAAGGGAAAAAACACAGTCCAGGGATCTTCTCTGCCCTAGCTAGCTGAAACTAACTAAAAGCAAAAAAAATCTCTGTCCTGCAGTCTCCAAGCCTCCGCCGAACACCCCGTCCGACGAAGAATGTGGAGGAGTCAGGCAGTTTTCTCAAAACAAACTCCGCGCTTCTCCTTGCTCTTAGAACCAGTCTTAAAGGCAGAGGACTCAATACACAGCACAAACAGAACAGACGATTGGGGATACAAGCATCATAAAGTTACCCTAGGACATTCCACCCCTTATCCCCATATCGTCAATTTACTAAAACTAATATATACTCCAGCTCTACATACACATACATCTATGTAAAAAACAATATGCAATATACAGCTACATACAGTGGCAGTACTACTCAGTACACAGTGATAATCGCACACAGTTCTCACCCAACAGTCAAATCTCCCTGGGGTACACATTGTGTGGTTCCATCTGTCTGCATTACCCACCATGTGCAGCCTGGTCCCTGAGCAAAGACAATCCCACGGATGGGATCCTCTGTACTTGAAGCAGAATTGATCCAAACTGTCTTCCCTAACAAACCTCTTACATGTACTACTGGGACCTTCTCTCCATCTACTGTATGTAGGGGCTCAGATTGGGCAGGGCCTGCTCTGTTGGTGGAACCTCGGGTGTTAACTAACCAGGTGGCCTTTGGTAGATGCTGCTCCCAGTTTTTGAATGATCCCCCACCCAGTGCTTTCAGGGTGGTTTTTAGCAGTCCATTGTATCTTTCTACCTTTTCTGAAGCTGGTGCATGATAGGGGATATGGTACACCCACTCAATGCCATGTTCCCTAGCCCAGTTGTTGATGAGGTTGTTCTTGAAATGAGTTCCATTGTCTGACTCAATCCTCTCAGGGGTACCATGCCTCCAAAGAACTTGCTTTTCAAGGCCTAGAATGGTGTTACGGGCAGTAGTGTGGGGCACAGGGTAGGTCTCCAGCCATCCTGTGGTGGCCTCTACCATTGTGAGCACATAGCGCTTGCCTTGGCGGGTTTGGGGAAGGGTGATGTAGTCAACCTGCGAGGCTTCCCCGTACTTATACTTGGACCATCGCCCGCCATACCATAGGGGCTTCACCCGCTTGGCCTGCTTGATGGCAGCACACGTCTCACAGTCATGGATAACCTGAGAAATACTGTCCATGGTTAGATCCACCCCTCGGTCTCGTGCCCACTTATAGGTGGCATCTCTGCCCTGATGACCTGAGGCAGCATGGGCCCATCGAGCTAGGAACAACTCTCCCTTGTGTTGCCAATCTAAGTCTATCTTTGACACCTCTATCTTTGCAGCCTGATCTACCTGCTTGTTGTTTTGGTGCTCCTCATTAGCCCGACTCTTGGGGACATGGGCATCCACATGACGGACTTTTACAGGTAGCTTCTCTACCCGAGTGGCAATGTCCTTCCACTCATCTGCAGCCCAGATTGGCTTTCCCCTACGCTGCCAGTTGGCCTTTTTCCACTTCTCCAGCCATCCCCACAGAGCATTGGCTACCATCCACGAATCAGTGTAGAGGTAGAGCTTTGGCCACTTCTCTCTTTCAGCAATGTCCAGGGCCAGTTGAACAGCTTTGAGCTCAGCGAGTTGGCTTGACCCACCTTCTCCTTCAGTGGCTTGGGCAACCTGTCGTGTGGGGCTCCATACAGCTGCTTTCCACTTTCGTTTCATCCCAACGATGCGGCAGGAACTGTCAGTGAAAAGAGCATAGCGTGTTTCTTCTGCTGGCAGTTGGTTGTATGGTGGAGCTTCTTCAGCACGTGTCACTTGTTCCTGCTCCTCTTCATCCATGAGACCAAAGTTTTCACCTTCCGGCCAGTTTGTAATTATTTCCAAAATCCCAGGGCGATTTGGGTTTCCAGTGCGGGCGCGCTGAGTGATGAGGGCAATCCATTTGCTCCATGTGGCATTGGTGGCATGGTGAGTAGAGGGAACTTCTGCTTTGAACATCCATCCCAGCACTGGTAGTCGAGGTGCCAGCAGGAGCTGTGTTTCGGTGCCTACTACTTCTGAGGCGGCTTGAACTCCTTCATAGGCGGCCAAGATTTCCTTCTCTGTTGGAGTGTAGTTGGCTTCAGACCCTCTGTAGCTTCGACTCCAGAATCCCAGTGGTCGGCCCCGAGTCTCCCCAGGCACCTTTTGCCAAAGGCTCCAGGACAGACCATGGCTTCCGGCTGCAGAGTAGAGCACGTTCTTCACATCTGGTCCCGTCCTGACTGGGCCAAGGGCCACTGCATGAGCGATCTCCTGCTTGATCTGGGCAAAGGCTTGTTGCTGTTCAGGGCCCCAGTGGAAATTGTTCTTCTTGCGGGTGACCAGGTAGAGAGGGCTCACAATCTGGCTGTACTCAGGAATGTGCATCCTCCAGAAACCTATGGCGCCTAGGAAAGCTTGTGTTTCCTTTTTGTTGGTTGGTGGACACATTGCTGTGATCTTGTTGATGACTTCAGTGGGAACCTGACGCCTTCCATCGTACCACTTTACTCCCAGGAACTGGATCTCACGAGCTGGTCCCTTAACTTTGCTCTTCTTGATAGCGAAACCGGCCTCCAGGAGGATCTGGATGATCTTCTCTCCTTTCTCAAACACTTCCATTGCTGTGTTTCCCCACACAATGATGTCATCAATGTACTGTAGATGTTCTGGAGCCTCACCCTTTTTCAGTGCAGCCTGGATCAGTCCATGGCAGATGGTGGGGCTGTGTTTCCACCCCTGGGGCAGTCGATTTTAGGTGTACTGCACTCCTCTCCATGTGAAGGCAAACTGAGGCCTGCATTCTGCAGCCAGAGGAATGGAGAAAAATGCATTAGCAATGTCAATTGTGGCGTACCATTTTGCTGCCTTGGACTCCAGCTCGTACTGGAGTTCCAGCATGTCCGGCACAGCAGCGCTCAATGGTGGAGTCACTTCGTTCAAGGCACGATAGTTCACAGTCAAGCTCCATTCTCCATCAGACTTGCGCACAGGCCAGATGGGGCTGTTGAAGGGTGAGTGGGTTTTGCTGACCACCCCTTGGCTCTCCAGCTCACGGATCATCTTGTGGATGGGGATCACAGCATCTCGAGTTGTTCTGTACTGTCGGCGATGCACTATTGAAGTGGCAATTGGCACTTGTTGCTCTTCCACCTTCAGAAGACCTACAGCAGATGGGTTCTCTGATAGTCCAGGCAAGGTATTCAACTGCTTAACATCCTTTGTCTTTACAGCTGCTATCCCAAATGCCCACCTAAATCCCTTTGGGTCTTTGAAATACCCATTTCGGAGGAAGTCTATGCCCAAAATGCATGGGGCTTCTGGGCCAGTCACAATAGGGTGTCTCTTCCACTCATTTCCAGTCAGGCTCACATCAGCCACCACCAAAGTAAAATCTTGTGAACCCCCTGTCACCCCAGCAATGGAAACAGATTCTTTCCCCACATGTCTTGATGGGAGTATTGTGCACTGTGCTCCAGTGTCAACTAAGGCCTCATATTTTTGTGGTTCTGATGTGCCAGGCCAACGAATCCACACAGTCCAAAAAACA
This sequence comes from Delichon dasypus, assembly GCA_037837765.1. Classification (NCBI taxonomy): domain Eukaryota; kingdom Metazoa; phylum Chordata; class Aves; order Passeriformes; family Hirundinidae; genus Delichon; species Delichon dasypus. The sequence continues at coordinate 1,222,105 of JBBAXF010000039.1, forward strand.
CGGTTTTCCCTAGCCTCTACCTGGCTAGAGGCAGGGCCCCTCTAAGCCTGATTATCCTTTTTTCCCTGGGTAACCGGAGCTGCTTCCTTCTTGCTGGAACTTCCTCTCACAGTCTTGCCGGAACTTCCTCTCACAGTCTTGCCATCCAACAATTCATGCAGCCGTTGTGTCATAGCATCAGTAGATTCTCCATCCCATCTTTTCATGTTTTCTCCACAATCACGCAGGAAGGACCACAGCTTAGCCCGTGGGATGCCTTTTCCCTCTCTATCTAGGGAACGTTTGCGTGTGGTGCCAGAGCCTCTAACTTGTACTGCAGAGATCTGGAGAATGTTCTCCTTGAGTTCTTTGTGATTCTCCTCTATCTTGTCTTCTAATTTTGTCATACGCGTTTCCAGAGCTGCAATTCTTGCATGTGTTGGACCATGCACGGCATCTGCATATGTTCGGAGCTTCTTCGCCATATCAAGCACAGTTTCCTCTGTCTCATCCCACTTCATTATTGCTAAAGCAGAGGAGTATTCTTGTGGCCCAAGTCGTACAAGTTTTCGCCACATCACAGGTGTACATGGTACCAAGTCGGGGTTCCTAGTGTTTATGTCATCTGAGAAGACAATCTCCGCCACTGCCATTTCCCTCAAGCGCTGGATCCCTTGTTCAATGGTTTTCCACTGGGTTTGCTGCATATAGAGATCGTCAGCACACAGATATCTTTGTGCCACACTTCTCAGGACCCGTTCCCAGAGACTGCAAGGACTAGCCTCCCTCATCATTTCTTGGTCAATAACTGGATCATGTGACAGGGATCCCAGATGTCTTGCTTCAGTGCCATCCAGTATTGTAGCCTCGCCTGCAGCATCCCAAAGACGGACTAACCAACTAATTATAGATTCATCAGATCGTCGAGTATAATCCTTTCTTAGGCCACGAAGGTCCTTCAGGGAAAAGGACTCAATAGTATCTCATGCTCTTGCAGCAGTTGGTCGGGCTCCTGATGTTGTAGCAGTTGGTTGGGCTTCTGATCTGGTAGCAGTTGGTTGGACTCCCGATCTTGAGCCAGTTGGTTGGGCTTCCGATTTTGTATCAGTTGGTTCAGCTTCTGACTGTGTATCATCAGTTGCTTCAGTTTCTGATTGTGTGTCAGGTGGTTTGACTCCTGACTGGGTGTCAGGAGGCACTGAGGATCCTTCACCTGAATCATCGTCTACTGGTCGATCGGTTTTGTCCGTGTGCTTCTTTCCCTTCTTTACTGCAGCAACTGCCGGTGTCTTAGCCTCACTGTCTGGTTTAGCTGCAGCCTGAATAGCTGTGGGATTGGCTGCAGCCTGAGTGACTGATTTATCTCCCTGCTCCCTTGCCTCTATCTGCTGCCCTACAGTGTTTAGCGGTGTGTGACTCATTCTAGAAAAGCTATAAACCATATAGAGGAAGCTCACCAGGTGAAATACCAGGAAGGTGGTGTCTTTAACATTCAGGAGAACCTGAACATTTTCCAAAAGCGATGTAACTGACTCAAAAGAGAAGAAGGAAAGAAGAGGCTGAAGAGCCTCATCCCGTACTCCTCCTCTAACAAACTGGGTGCAATTGTTGATAAATCCCCAAAACATGCTGCTGGAACTAGGACGCAGGGCAGGACGAAAAAACCATAAACCGAACATACCCAGAACAAACTCCAGTATCTTTATAAGCTTCTTGTAAGCCATAATCACCGAACCCAGCAAAATAACTATTCTAATTTGTGCATCCCTAGTGTAAAAGCTGCATGTTAGGGACAATATTGGAGCTATTTCTTGGTAAGAAAACAAACCTAGGGACCAAAAAGGTATTAAGACCTCAAAAAAGCCTAGGGAACAGAAATGCAGAAAAGACTCCATTCTAAGAGACATTAGGAATTCAAGAAGCAACATGGCCACTGTTTAATCCCCACCCAAGGGACAAACAAACAAACAAACAAAAAAAGCAGTTAATAATAATCAATACAAGTTTTTTCCACTCTCTTGTGCCCCGCAGTGGACGCCAATTAGAAGTATGTCCTGGTTTGGGGCAAATTTGGGAGAAAACCCCTGTATAGGATCCCTCCAAGGAAGCAAACCCAGGTGGCCCCTCCCTCCAACCAGTCCGGTAAAAAAAAAAAAAAAAAACTCTTTGGATAAAAGTGGAAAAAACTATTTTACTAAACAAATGTGCATACAAGTATAACGAATGAATAATATGAAACAATAAAACCTCTCCTTCTGAAGTGAGATGGCAAATTGAGAAAGTCCTTGCCGTGGGTGGAGCTCGGCTCTCTCTCTCTCAGTCTCTCAGTCTCTCCTCAGTCCCAGTCCCTCCGGCGCTGCTGGAAAATGCCGAGGTCCGGGCCCTGGTGGGCCGCAGGTGCAGCCCCCAGTGCTCCCCTGGGTTTTCAGTCCAGAGTAGGTTTAAACAGTTCCAAGAAAAAGCGAAAAAAAAAAACAGTCCAGGGATCTTCTCTGCCCTAGCAAGCTGAAACTAACTAAAAGCAAAAAAAATATCTGTCCTGCAGTCTCCAAGCCTCCGCCGAACACCCCGTCCGCCGAAGACTGTGGAGGAGTCAGGCAGTTTTCTCAAAACAAACTCCGCGCTTCTCCTTGCTCTTAGAACCAGTCTTAAAGGCACAGGACTCAATATACAGCACAAACAGAACAGACGATTGGGGATACAAGCATCATAAAGTTACCCTAGGACAGCTGTGCACAGTGCAAACGGATGAACAGAAGCATACACAGTGAGAGCTGTGTGCACTGTTCTTGCACAGCAGAGCTTGTTCGACTTGACAGCTTCTAACATGGAAACAGAGCAAGCAGACAGCAATCCACATGCTCTGCTTGCTGCAAATGTGGAAAACAGACACCCCAGCATCAGAATCTCAGAAATCACAGAGAGAAGTAGAGAAATGCTGCAGGAGCATGTTTTCTTGCTTGAAAAAGTGAAAAACTCACTTGGGCTGTGCACAGCGCAAACCAATGAACAGAAGCAAACACAGTGAGAGCTGTGTATATGGTTCTCGCAAAGCAGAGTTTGTTCACCTTGACAGCTTCTAACATGGAAACACAGCAAGCAGACCTCAGCCTACATTCTCTGCGTGTTGCAAAGATGGAAAACAGACACCCTAGTATCAGAATCTCAGAAATCACTGAGCGAAGCAGAGAAATGCTGCAGGACCATGCTTGCTTGCTTGAAAAAGTGAAAAACTTACTTGGGCTGTGCACAGTGCAAACAGATGAACAGAAGCATACATAGCGAGAGCAGTGTGCACTGTTCTCGCGAAGCAGAGCTTGTTCACCTTGACAGCTTCTAACATGGAAACACAGCAAGCAGACAGCAGCCCACATGCTCTGCTTGCTGCAAACATGGAAAACAGACACCCTAGCATCAGAATCTCAGAAATCACAGAGAGAAGTAGAGAAATGCTGCAGGAGCATGTTTGCTTCCTAGGACAAATGAAAAACTCACATGGGCCATGCACAGTGCAAACGGATGAAAAGAAGCATACACAGCGAGAGCAGTGTGCACTGTTCTCGCACAGCAGAGCTTGTTCAGCTTGCCAGCTTCTAACATGGAAAGAGAGCAAGCAGACAGCAGCCCACATGCTCTGCTTGTTATAAACATGGAAAACAGACACCCTAGCATCAGAATCTCAGAAATCACAGAGAGAAGTAGAGAAATGCTGCAGGAGCATGTTTTCTTGCTAGGACCAACGAAAAACACAAATGGGCTGTGCGCAGTGCAAACAGATGAACAGAAGCATACACAGTGAGAGCTGTGTGCACTGTTCTTGCACAACAGAGCTTGTTCGACTCGACAGCTTCTAACATGGAAACAGAGCAAGCAGACAGCAATCCACATGCTCTGCTTGCTGCAAACGTGGAAAACAGACACCCTAGCATCAGAATCTCAGAAATCACTGAGAGAAGTAGAGAAATGCTGCAGGAGCATGTTTGCTTCCTAGGACAAATGAAAAACTCACATGGGTCATGCACAGTGCAAACGGATGAAAAGAAGCATACACAGCGAGAGCAGTGTGCACTGTTCTCGCACAGCAGAGCTTGTTCAGCTTGCCAGCTTCTAACATGGAAAGAGAGCAAGCAGACAGCAGCCCACATGCTCTGCTTGTTATAAACATGGAAAACAGACACCCTAGCATCAGAATCTCAGAAATCACTGAGAGAAGTAGAGAAATGCTGCAGGAGCATGTTTTCTTGCTTGAAAAATTGAAAAACTCACTTGGGCTGTGCACAGCGCAAACCAATGAACAGAAGCAAACACAGTGAGAGCTGTGTGTATGGTTCTCGCAAAGCAGAGCTTGTTCACCTTGACAGCTTCTAACATGGAAACACAGCAAGCAGACCTCAGCCTACATTCTCTGCGTGTTGCAAAGATGGAAAACAGACACCCTAGTATCAGAATCTCAGAAATCACTGAGCGAAGCAGAGAAATGCTGCAGGACCATGCTTGCTTGCTTGAAAAAGTGAAAAACTTACTTGGGCTGTGCACAGTGCAAACAGATGAACAGAAGCATACATAGCGAGAGCAGTGTGCACTGTTCTCGCGAAGCAGAGCTTGTTCACCTTGACAGCTTCTAACATGGAAACACAGCAAGCAGACAGCAGCCCACATGCTCTGCTTGCTGCAAACATGGAAAACAGACACCCTAGCATCAGAATCTCAGAAATCACTGAGAGAAGTAGAGAAATGCTGCAGGAGCATGTTTGCTTCCTAGGACAAATGAAAAACTCACATGGGCCATGCACAGTGCAAACGGATGAAAAGAAGCATACACAGCGAGAGCAGTGTGCACTGTTCTCGCACAGCAGAGCTTGTTCAGCTTGCCAGCTTCTAACATGGAAAGAGAGCAAGCAGACAGCAGCCCACATGCTCTGCTTGTTATAAACATGGAAAACAGACACCCTAGCATCAGAATCTCAGAAATCACAGTGAGAAGTAGAGAAATTCTGCAGGAGCATGTTTTCTTGCAAGGACCAACGAAAAACACAAATGGGCTGTGCGCAGTGCAAACAGATGAACAGAAGCATACACAGTGAGAGCTGTGTGCATGGTTCTCGCAGAGCAGAGCTTGTTCTACTTGACAGCTTCTAACATGGAAACACAGCAAGCAGACAGCAGCCCACATGCTCTGCTTGCGGCAAACATGGAAAACAGACACCCTAGCATCAGAATCTCAGAAATCACTGAGAGAAGTAGAGAAATGCTGCAGGAGCATGTTTGCTTCCTAGGACAAATGAAAAACTCACATGGGCCATGCACAGTGCAAACGGATGAAAAGAAGCATACACAGCGAGAGCAGTGTGCACTGTTCTCGCACAGCAGAGCTTGTTCAGCTTGCCAGCTTCTAACATGGAAAGAGAGCAAGCAGACAGCAGCCCACATGCTCTGCTTGTTATAAACATGGAAAACAGACACCCTAGCATCAGAATCTCAGAAATCACAGAGAGAAGTAGAGAAATGCTGCAGGAGCATGTTTTCTTGCTAGGACCAACGAAAAACACAAATGGGCTGTGCGCAGCGCAAACAGATGAACGGAAGCATACATAGCGAGAGCAGTGTGCACTGTTCTTGCAAAGCAGAGATTGTTCAACTTGACAGCTTCTAACATGGAAAGAGAGCAAGCAGACAGCAGCCCACATGCTCTGCTTGTTATAAACATGGAAAACAGACACCTTAGCATCAGAATCTCAGAAAACACAGAGAGAAGCAGAGAAATTCTGCAGGAGCATGTTTTCTTGCTAGGACAAATGAAAACCTTACTTGGGCTGTGAACAGAGCAAACGGATGAACAGAAGCATACACAGCGAGTGCAGTGTTCACTGGTCTCGGAGAGCAGAGCTTGTTCAACTTGACAGCTTCTAACATGGAAACGGAACAAGTAGACATGAACCCACATGCCCTGCTTGCTGCAAACATGGAAAACAGGCACACCAGTATCAGAATCTCAGAAATCACTGAGAGAAGCAGAGAAATTCTGCAGGTGCATGTTTTCTTGCTTGAAAAATTGAAAAACTTATTTGGGCTGTGCACAGTGCAAACCGATGAACAGAAGCATACACAGTGAGAACTGTGTGCACTGTTCTCGCAGAGCAGAGCTTGTTCAACTTTACAGCTTCTAAGATGGAAAGAGAGCAAGCAGACCTCAGCCCGCATTCTCTGCTTGTTGCAAACATGAAAAACAGATGCCCTAGCAGCATAATCTCAGAAATCACTGAGAGAAGCAGAGAAATGCTGCAGGTGCATGTTTGCTTGCTAGAACAAATGAAAAACTCAGATGGGCTGTGCACAGTGCAAACCGATGAACAGAAGTGTAGTGGTGTGAGAATTGTTTTACTAAGTTATTAAGTTATTTTTGTAAGATTTTTGAGTTAATTTTGTAATGATTTAGTTCACTGTATACCCCTGTGTTCTGTACTGGTTTTCCCCTTATGAGTTAGGTTGCTTAAACAGACGTTTTCTGTCAATGAATCCTCCCCTGCACCTGTCTTTGTCACTCCCTTCCCCCACTCCTCGTCGTCGACCTGTCTGTCACTTTGGACACCTTCCCTAGCTTTTGGAAAATTCCAGGCAGGGGGTCGAGTGATAGTCTGGGGCCCTTGGAATTCCCTCCCATCTTCTGTGGTTGGCCCCCTGTCGTAAAGTTTACACCCCCAGTTACACCCCCCGTTGTCGTGACTGGCTGAACCGGTTGTCAGCCACCCCTGTTTCCACCCCACTTTAAAAAGCTCGTGCACCCCTGGCCCGGGGTCTCTTCTGGGCAGCAGGTCACAGGGGCAGAGCTCCCAGCTCTCTCCTCTCCAATAAACGTCATTTAAATCCTGCCTGCAATAGTCCGGCTTTCTTATGACTGCTGAGATCGCCATTGCTTCATCTCCATGCCCATCGCAGGGCAGAAGGAGGCTTTCTTAGCTAGCCACTTTGCCCGAACACGCTGCTGCAGTGACATCTAGTGGACTGAGCTAGCTATTGCAGCGTGATTAACACGCGATTCGGACACTGCGACACAGAAGCACACACAGTGAGAGGTGTGGGCACTGTTCTCGCAAAGAAGAGCTTGTTCAACTTGACAGCTTCTAACATGGAAACGGAACAAGCAGACATGAACCCACATGCCCTGCTTGCTGCAAACATGGAAAACAGGCACACCAGTATCAGAATCTCAGAAATCACTGAGAGAAGCAGAAATATTCTGCAGGTGCATGTTTTCTTGCTTGAAAAATTGAAAAACTTATTTGGGCTGTGCACAGTGCAAACCGATGAACAGAAGCATACACAGTGAGAACTGTGTGCACTGTTCTCGCAGAGCAGAGCTTGTTCAACTTTACAGCTTCTAACATGGAAAGAGAGCAAGCAGACAGCAGCCCACATGCTCTGCTTGCTGCAAACATGGAAAACAGACACCCCAGCATCAGAACCTCAGAAATCACTGAGAGAAGCCGAGAAATGCTGCAGGAGCATGTTTTCTGGCTAGGGCCAATGAAAACCTTACTTGGGCTGTGCACAGTGCGAACAGATGAACAGAAGCATACACAGCGAGGGCTCTGGGCACTGTTCTCGCAAAGCAGAGCTTGTTCAAATTGACACCCTCTAACATGGAACCACAGCAAGCAGATAGCAGCCCGCATGCTCTGCTTGTTGCAAACATGGAAAACATTCACCCCAGCATCAGAATCTCAGAAATCAGTGAGAGAAGCCGAGAAATGCTGCAAGAGCATGTTTGCTTGCTAGGACAAATGAAAAACACCAATGGCTGTGCACAGTGCAAAGAGATGAACAGAAGCAAACACAGTGGGAGCAGTGTGCACTGTTCTCGCGAAGCAGAGCTTGTTCACCTTGACAGCTTCTAACATGGAAAGAGAGCAAGCAGACAGCAGCCCACATGCTCTGCTTGCTGCAAACATGGAAAACAGACACCCCAGCATCAGAATCTCAGAAATCACTGAGAGAAGCCGAGAAATGCTGTAGGAACATGTTTTCTGGCTAGGGCCAATGAAAACCTTACTTGGGCTGTGCACAGTGCAAACAGATGAACAGAAGCATACACAGCGAGAGCTCTGGGCACTGTTCTCGCAAAGCAGAGCTTGTTGAAATTGACACCCTCTAACATGGAACTACAGCAAGCAGACAGCAGCCCGCATGCTCTGCTTGTTGCAAACATGGAAAACATTCACCCCAGCATCAGAATCTCAGAAATCAGTGAGAGAAGCCGAGAAATGCTGCAAGAGCATGTTTGCTTGCTAGGACAAATGAAAAACACCAATGGCTGTGCACAGTGCAAACGGATGAACAGAAGCATACACAGTGAGGGCTGTGTGCACTGTTCTCGCACAGCAGAGCTTGTTCGACTTGACAGCTTCTAACATGGAAAGAGAGCAAGCAGACAGCAGCCCACATGCTCTGCTTGTTATAAACATGGAAAACAGACACCCTAGCATCAGAATCTCAGAAATCACTGAGAGAAGTAGAGAAATGCTGCAGGAGCATGTTTTCTTGCTTGAAAAAGTGAAAAACTCACTTGGGCTGTGCACAGCGCAAACCAATGAACAGAAGCAAACACAGTGAGAGCTGTGTGTATGGTTCTCGCAAAGCAGAGCTTGTTCACCTTGACAGCTTCTAACATGGAAACACAGCAAGCAGACCTCAGCCTACATTCTCTGCGTGTTGCAAAGATGGAAAACAGACACCCTAGTATCAGAATCTCAGAAATCACTGAGCGAAGCAGAGAAATGCTGCAGGACCATGCTTGCTTGCTTGAAAAAGTGAAAAACTTACTTGGGCTGTGCACAGTGCAAACAGATGAACAGAAGCATACATAGCGAGAGCAGTGTGCACTGTTCTCGCGAAGCAGAGCTTGTTCACCTTGACAGCTTCTAACATGGAAACACAGCAAGCAGACAGCAGCCCACATGCTCTGCTTGCTGCAAACATGGAAAACAGACACCCTAGCATCAGAATCTCAGAAATCACAGAGAGAAGTAGAGAAATTCTGCAGGAGCATGTTTTCTTGCAAGGACCAACGAAAAACACAAATGGGCTGTGCGCAGTGCAAACAGATGAACAGAAGCATACACAGTGAGAGCTGTGTGCATGGTTCTCGCAGAGCAGAGCTTGTTCTACTTGACAGCTTCTAACATGGAAACACAGCAAGCAGACAGCAGCCCACATGCTCTGCTTGCGGCAAACATGGAAAACAGACACCCTAGCATCAGAATCTCAGAAATCACTGAGAGAAGTAGAGAAATGCTGCAGGAGCATGTTTGCTTCCTAGGACAAATGAAAAACTCACATGGGCCATGCACAGTGCAAACGGATGAAAAGAAGCATACACAGCGAGAGCAGTGTGCACTGTTCTCGCACAGCAGAGCTTGTTCAGCTTGCCAGCTTCTAACATGGAAAGAGAGCAAGCAGACAGCAGCCCACATGCTCTGCTTGTTATAAACATGGAAAACAGACACCCTAGCATCAGAATCTCAGAAATCACTGAGAGAAGTAGAGAAATGCTGCAGGAGCATGTTTTCTTGCTAGGACCAACGAAAAACACAAATGGGCTGTGCGCAGCGCAAACAGATGAACGGAAGCATACATAGCGAGAGCAGTGTGCACTGTTCTTGCAAAGCAGAGATTGTTCAACTTGACAGCTTCTAACATGGAAAGAGAGCAAGCAGACAGCAGCCCACATGCTCTGCTTGTTATAAACATGGAAAACAGACACCTTAGCATCAGAATCTCAGAAAACACAGAGAGAAGCAGAGAAATTCTGCAGGAGCATGTTTTCTTGCTAGGACAAATGAAAACCTTACTTGGGCTGTGAACAGAGCAAACGGATGAACAGAAGCATACACAGCGAGTGCAGTGTTCACTGGTCTCGGAGAGCAGAGCTTGTTCAACTTGACAGCTTCTAACATGGAAACGGAACAAGTAGACATGAACCCACATGCCCTGCTTGCTGCAAACATGGAAAACAGGCACACCAGTATCAGAATCTCAGAAATCACTGAGAGAAGCAGAGAAATTCTGCAGGTGCATGTTTTCTTGCTTGAAAAATTGAAAAACTTATTTGGGCTGTGCACAGTGCAAACCGATGAACAGAAGCATACACAGTGAGAACTGTGTGCACTGTTCTCGCAGAGCAGAGCTTGTTCAACTTTACAGCTTCTAAGATGGAAAGAGAGCAAGCAGACCTCAGCCCGCATTCTCTGCTTGTTGCAAACATGAAAAACAGATGCCCTAGCAGCATAATCTCAGAAATTACTGAGAGAAGCAGAGAAATGCTGCAGGTGCATGTTTGCTTGCTAGAACAAATGAAAAACTCAGATGGGCTGTGCACAGTGCAAACCGATGAACAGAAGTGTAGTGGTGTGAGAATTGTTTTACTAAGTTATTAAGTTATTTTTGTAAGATTTTTGAGTTAATTTTGTAATGATTTAGTTCACTGTATACCCCTGTGTTCTGTACTGGTTTTCCCCTTATGAGTTAGGTTGCTTAAACAGACGTTTTCTGTCAATGAATCCTCCCCTGCACCTGTCTTTGTCACTCCCTTCCCCCACTCCTCGTCGTCGACCTGTCTGTCACTTTGGACACCTTCCCTAGCTTTTGGAAAATTCCAGGCAGGGGGTCGAGTGATAGTCTGGGGCCCTTGGAATTCCCTCCCATCTTCTGTGGTTGGCCCCCTGTCGTAAAGTTTACACCCCCAGTTACACCCCCCGTTGTCGTGACTGGCTGAACCGGTTGTCAGCCACCCCTGTTTCCACCCCACTTTAAAAAGCTCGTGCACCCCTGGCCCGGGGTCTCTTCTGGGCAGCAGGTCACAGGGGCAGAGCTCCCAGCTCTCTCCTCTCCAATAAACGTCATTTAAATCCTGCCTGCAATAGTCCGGCTTTCTTCTGACTGCTGAGATCGCCATTGCTTCATCTCCATGCCCATCGCAGGGCAGAAGGAGGCTTTCTTAGCTAGCCACTTTGCCCGAACACGCTGCTGCAGTGACATCTAGTGGACTGAGCTAGCTATTGCAGCGTGATTAACACGCGATTCGGACACTGCGACACAGAAGCACACACAGTGAGAGGTGTGGGCACTGTTCTCGCAAAGAAGAGCTTGTTCAACTTGACAGCTTCTAACATGGAAACACAGCAAGCAGACAGCAGCCCACATGCTCTGCTTGCTGCAAACATGGAAAACAGACACCCCAGCATCAGAATCTCAGAAATCACTGAGCGAAGCAGAGAAATGCTGCAGGATCATGTTTTCTTGCTAGGACAAATGAAAAACTCACTTGGGCTGTGCACAGCGCAAACAGATTAACGGAAGCATACATAGCGAGAGCAGTGTGCACTGTTCTTGCAAAGCAGAGTTTGTTCAACTTGACAGCTTCTAACATGGAAAGAGAGCAAGCAGACAGCAGCCCACATGCTCGGCTTGTTATAAACATGGAAAACAGAAACCTTAGCATCAGAATCTCAGAAAACACAGAGAGAAGCAGAGAAATTCGGCAGGAGCATGTTTTCTTGCTAGGACAAATGAAAACCTTACTTGGGCTGTGAACAGAGCAAACGGATGAACAGAAGCATACACAGCGAGTGCAGTGTTCACTGGTCTCGGAGAGCAGAGCTTGTTCAACTTGACAGCTTCTAACATGGAAACGGAACAAGCAGACATGAACCCACATGCCCTGCTTGCTGCAAACATGGAAAACAGGCACACCAGTATCAGAATCTCAGAAATCACTGAGAGAAGCAGAGAAATTCTGCAGGTGCATGTTTTCTTGCTTGAAAAATTGAAAAACTTATTTGGGCTGTGCACAGTGCAAACAGATGAACAGAAGCATACACAGTGAGAGCTGTGTGCACTGTTCTCGCAGAGCAGAGCTTGTTCAACTTTACAGCTTCTAACATGGAAAGAGAGCAAGCAGACAGCAGCCCACATGCTCTGCTTGCTGCAAACATGGAAAACAGACACCCCAGCATCAGAACCTCAGAAATCACTGAGAGAAGCCGAGAAATGCTGCAGGAGCATGTTTTCTGGCTAGGGCCAATGAAAACCTTACTTGGGCTGTGCACAGTGCGAACAGATGAACAGAAGCATACACAGCGAGGGCTCTGGGCACTGTTCTCGCAAAGCAGAGCTTGTTCAAATTGACACCCTCTAACATGGAACCACAGCAAGCAGACAGCAGCCCGCATGCTCTGCTTGTTGCAAACATGGAAAACATTCACCCCAGCATCAGAATCTCAGAAATCAGTGAGAGAAGCCGAGAAATGCTGCAAGAGCATGTTTGCTTGCTAGGACAAATGAAAAACACCAATGGCTGTGCACAGTGCAAAGAGATGAACAGAAGCAAACACAGTGGGAGCAGTGTGCACTGTTCTCGCGAAGCAGAGCTTGTTCACCTTGACAGCTTCTAACATGGAAAGAGAGCAAGCAGACAGCAGCCCACATGCTCTGCTTGCTGCAAACATGGAAAACAGACACCCCAGCATCAGAATCTCAGAAATCACTGAGAGAAGCCGAGAAATGCTGCAGGAACATGTTTTCTGGCTAGGGCCAATGAAAACCTTACTTGGGCTGTGCACAGTGCAAACAGATGAACAGAAGCATACACAGCGAGAGCTCTGGGCACTGTTCTCGCAAAGCAGAGCTTGTTCAAATTGACACCCTCTAACATGGAACTACAGCAAGCAGACAGCAGCCCGCATGCTCTGCTTGTTGCAAACATGGAAAACATTCACCCCAGCATCAGAATCTCAGAAATCAGTGAGAGAAGCCGAGAAATGCTGCAAGAGCATGTTTGCTTGCTAGGACAAATGAAAAACACCAATGGCTGTGCACAGTGCAAACGGATGAACAGAAGCATACACAGTGAGGGCTGTGTGCACTGTTCTCGCACAGCAGAGCTTGTTCGACTTGACAGCTTCTAACATGGAAAGAGAGCAAGCAGACAGCAGCCCACATGCTCTGCTTGTTATAAACATGGAAAACAGACACCCTAGCATCAGAATCTCAGAAATCACTGAGAGAAGTAGAGAAATGCTGCAGGAGCATGTTTTCTTGCTAGGACCAACGAAAAACACAAATGGGCTGTGCACAGTGCAAACGGATGAACAGAAGCATACACAGTGAGAGCTGTGTGCACTGTTCTCGCACAGCAGAGCTTGTTCGACTCGACAGCTTCTAACATGGAAACAGAGCAAGCAGACAGCAATCCACATGCTCTGCTTGCTGCAAATGTGGAAAACAGACACCCCAGCATCAGAATCTCAGAAATCACAGAGAGAAGTAGAGAAATGCTGCAGGAGCATGTTTTCTTGCTTGAAAAAGTGAAAAACTCACTTGGGCCGTGCACAGCGCAAACCAATGAACAGAAGCAAACACAGTGAGAGCTGTGTGTATGGTTCTCGCAAAGCAGAGCTTGTTCACCTTGACAGCTTCTAACATGGAAACACAGCAAGCAGACCTCAGCCTACATTCTCTGCGTGTTGCAAAGATGGAAAACAGACACCCTAGTATCACAATCTCAGAAATCACTGAGCGAAGCGGAGAAATGCTGCAGGACCATGCTTGCTTGCTTGAAAAAGTGAAAAACTTACTTGGGCTGTGCACAGTGCAAACAGATGAACAGAAGCATACATAGCGAGAGGAGTGTGCACTGTTCTCGCGAAGCAGAGCTTGTTCACCTTGACAGCTTCTAACATGGAAACACAGCAAGCAGACAGCAGCCCACATGCTCTGCTTGCTGCAAACATGGAAAACAGGCACCCTAGCATCAGAATCTCAGAAATCACTGAGAGAAGTAGAGAAATGCTGCAGGAGCATGTTTGCTTCCTAGAACAAATGAAAAACTCACATGGGCCATGCACAGTGCAAAGGGATGAAAAGAAGCACACACAGTGAGAGCAGTGTGCACTGTTCTCGCAAAGCACACCTCGTTCAACTTGACAGCTTCTAACATGGAAAGAGAGCAAGCAGACAGCAGCCCACATGCTCTGCTTGTTATAAACATGGAAAACAGACACCCTAGCATCAGAATCTCAGAAATCACAGAGAGAAGTAGAGAAATGCTGCAGGAGCATGTTTTCTTGCTAGGACCAACGAAAAACACAAATGGGCTGTGCGCAGTGCAAACAGATGAACAGAAGCATACACAGTGAGAGCTGTGTGCATGGTTCTCGCAGAGCAGAGCTTGTTCTACTTGACAGCTTCTAACATGGAAACACAGCAAGCAGACAGCAGCCCACATGCTCTGCTTGCGGCAAACATGGAAAACAGTCGCCCCAGCATCATAATCACAAAAATCAATGAGAGGAGCAGAGAAATGCTGCGGGGGCATGTTTTCTTGCTAGGACAAATGAAAACCTTACTTGGGCTGTGCACAGTGCAAACGGATGAACAGAAGCATACACAGTGAGAGCTGTGTGCATGGTTCTCGCAGAGCAGAGCTTGTTCTACTTGACAGCTTCTAACATGGAAACACAGCAAGCAGACAGCAGCCCACATGCTCTGCTCGCGGCAAACATGGAAAACAGTCGCCCCAGCATCAGAATCTCAGAAATCACTGAGAGAAGTAGAGAAATGCTGCAGGAGCATGTTTGCTTCCTAGGACAAATGAAAAACTCACATGGGCCATGCACAGTGCAAACGGATGAAAAGAAGCATACACAGCGAGAGCAGTGTGCACTGTTCTCGCACAGCAGAGCTTGTTCAGCTTGCCAGCTTCTAACATGGAAAGAGAGCAAGCAGACAGCAGCCCACATGCTCTGCTTGTTATAAACATGGAAAACAGACGCCCTAGCATCAGAATCTCAGAAATCACAGAGAGAAGTAGAGAAATGCTGCAGGAGCATGTTTTCTTGCTAGGACCAACGAAAAACACAAATGGGCTGTGCGCAGTGCAAACAGATGAACAGAAGCATACACAGTGAGAGCTGTGTGCATGGTTCTCGCAGAGCAGAGCTTGTTCTACTTGACAGCTTCTAACATGGAAACACAGCAAGCAGACAGCAGCCCACATGCTCTGCTCGCGGCAAACATGGAAAACAGTCGCCCCAGCATCATAATCAGAAAAATCAATGGGAGGAGCAGAGAAATGCTGCAGGAGCATGTTTTCTTGCTAGGACCAACGAAAAACACAAATGGGCTGTGCACAGTGCAAACGGATGAACAGAAGCATACACAGTGAGAGCTGTGTGCACTGTTCTCGCACAGCAGAGCTTGTTCGACTCGACAGCTTCTAACATGGAAACAGAGCAAGCAGACAGCAATCCACATGCTCTGCTTGCTGCAAATGTGGAAAACAGACACCCCAGCATCAGAATCTCAGAAATCACAGAGAGAAGTAGAGAAATGCTGCAGGAGCATGTTTGCTCCCTAGGACAAATGAAAAACTCACATGGGCAATGCACAGTGCAAATGGATGAAAAGAAGCATACACAGCGAGAGCAGTGTGCACTGTTCTCGCAAAGCAGAGCTTGTTCAGCTTGCCAGCTTCTAAACTGGAAAGAGAGCAAGCAGACAGCAGCCCACATGCTCTGCTTGTTATAAACATGGAAAACAGACACCCTAGCATCAGAATCTCAGAAATCACAGAGAGAAGTAGAGAAATGCTGCAGGAGCATGTTTTCTTGCTAGGACCAACGAAAAACAAAAATGGGCTGTGCGCAGTGCAAACAGATGAACAGAAGCATACACAGTGAGAGCTGTGTGCATGGTTCTCGCAAAGCAGAGCTTGTTCTACTTGACAGCTTCTGACATGGAAAGAGAGCAAGCAGACCGGAAACCACATGCTGTGCTTGCTGCAAATGTGGAAAACAGACGCCCCAGCATCATAATCTCAGAAATCACTGAGAGATGCCGAGAAATGCTGCAGGACCATGCTTGCTTGCTTGAAAAAGTGAAAAACTTACTTGGGCTGTGCACAGTGCAAACAGATGAACAGAAGCATACATAGCGAGAGCAGTGTGCACTGTTCTCGCGAAGCAGAGCTTGTTCACCTTGACAGCTTCTAACATGGAAACACAGCAAGCAGACAGCAGCCCACATGCTCTGCTTGCTGCAAACATGGAAAACAGACACCCTAGCATCAGAATCCTAGAAATCACTGAGAGAAGTAGAGAAATGCTGCAGGAGCATGTTTTCTTGCTAGGACCAACGAAAAACACAAATGGGCTGTGCGCAGTGCAAACAGATGAACAGAAGCATACACAGTGCGAGCTGTGTGCATGGTTCTCGCAGAGCAGAGCTTGTTCTACTTGACAACTTCTAACATGGAAACACAGCAAGCAGACAGCAGCCCACATGCTCTGCTTGCGGCAAACATGGAAAACAGTCGCCCCAGCATCATAATCACAAAAATCAATGAGAGGAGCTGAGAAATGCTGCGGGGGCATGTTTTCTTGCTAGGACAAATGAAAACCTTACTTGGGCTGTGCACAGTGCAAACGGATGAACAGAAGCATACACAGTGAGAGCTGTGTGCACTGTTCTCGCACAGCAGAGCTTGTTCAACTCGACAGCTTCTAACATGGAAACAGAGCAAGCAGACAGCAATCCACATGCTCTGCTTGTTATAAACATGGAAAACAGACACCCTAGCATCAGAATCTCAGAAATCACTGAGAGAAGTAGAGAAATGCTGCAGGAGCGTGTTTTCTTGCTTGAAAAAGTGAAAAACTCACTTGGGCCGTGCACAGCGCAAACCAATGAACAGAAGCAAACACAGTGAGAGCTGTGTGTATGGTTCTCGCAAAGCAGAGCTTGTTCACCTTGACAGCTTCTAAGATGGAAACACAGCAAGCAGACCTCAGCCTACATTCTCTGCGTGTTGCAAAGATGGAAAACAGACACCCTAGTATCAGAATCTCAGAAATCACTGAGCGAAGCATAGAAATGCTGCAGGACCATGCTTGCTTGCTTGAAAAAGTGAAAAACTTACTTGGGCTGTGCACAGTGCAAACAGATGAACAGAAGCATACATAGCGAGAGCAGTTTGCACTGTTCTCGCGAAGCAGAGCTTGTTCACCTTGACAGCTTCTAACATGGAAACACAGCAAGCAGACAGCAGCCCACATGCTCTGCTTGCTGCAAACATGGAAAACAGACACCCTAGCATCAGAATCTCAGAAATCACTGAGAGAAGTAGAGAAATGCTGCAGGAGCATGTTTGCTTCCTAGGACAAATGAAAAACTCACCTGGGCCATGCACAGTGCAAACGGATGAAAAGAAGCATACACAGCGAGAGCAGTGTGCACTGTTCTCGCACAGCAGAGCTTGTTCAGCTTGCCAGCTTCTAACATGGAAAGAGAGCAAGCAGACAGCAGCCCACATGCTCTGCTTGTTATAAACATGGAAAACAGACATCCTAGCATCAGAATCTCAGAAATCACAGAGAGAAGTAGAGAAATGCTGCAGGAGCATGTTTTCTTGCTAGGACCAACGAAAAACACAAATGGGCTATGCGCAGTGCAAACAGATGAACAGAAGCATACACAGTGAGAGCTGTGTGCATGGTTCTCGCAGAGCAGAGCTTGTTCTACTTGACAGCTTCTAACATGGAAACACAGCAAGCAGACAGCAGCCCACATGCTCTGCTTGCGGCAAACATGGAAAACAGTCGCCCCAGCATCATAATCACAAAAATCAATGAGAGGAGCAGAGAAATGCTGCGGGGGCATGTTTTCTTGCTAGGACAAATGAAAACCTTACTTGGGCTGTGCACAGTGCAAACGGATGAACAGAAGCATACACAGTGAGAGCTGTGTGCATGGTTCTCGCAGAGCAGAGCTTGTTCTACTTGACAGCTTCTAACATGGAAACACAGCAAGCAGACAGCAGCCCACATGCTCTGCTCGCGGCAAACATGGAAAACAGTCGCCCCAGCATCATAATCAGAAAAATCAATGGAAGGAGCAGAGAAATGCTGCAGGAGCATGTTTTCTTGCTAGGACCAACGAAAAACACAAATGGGCTGTGCACAGTGCAAACGGATGAACAGAAGCATACACAGTGAGAGCTGTGTGCACTGTTCTCGCACAGCAGAGCTTGTTCGACTCGACAGCTTCTAACATGGAAACAGAGCAAGCAGACAGCAATCCACATGCTCTGCTTGCTGCAAATGTGGAAAACAGACACCCCAGCATCAGAATCTCAGAAATCACAGAGAGAAGTAGAGAAATGCTGCAGGAGCATGTTTGCTTCCTAGGACAAATGAAAAACTCACATGGGCCATGCACAGTGCAAATGGATGAAAAGAAGCATACACAGCGAGAGCAGTGTGCACTGTTCTCGCAAAGCAGAGCTTGTTCAGCTTGCCAGCTTCTAAACTGGAAAGAGAGCAAGCAGACAGCAGCCCACATGCTCTGCTTGTTATAAACATGGAAAACAGACACCCTAGCATCAGAATCTCAGAAATCACAGAGAGAAGTAGAGAAATGCTGCAGGAGCATGTTTTCTTGCTAGGACCAACGAAAAACAAAAATGGGCTGTGCGCAGTGCAAAGAGATGAACAGAAGCAAACACAGTGAGAGCTGTGTGCATGGTTCTCGCAAAGCAGAGCTTGTTCTACTTGACAGCTCCTGACATGGAAAGAGAGCAAGCAGACCGGAAACCACATGCTGTGCTTGCTGCAAATGTGGAAAACAGACGCCCCAGCATCATAATCTCAGAAATCACTGAGAGATGCCGAGAAATGCTGCAGGACCATGCTTGCTTGCTTGAAAAAGTGAAAAACTTACTTGGGCTGTGCACAGTGCAAACAGATGAACAGAAGCATACATAGCGAGAGCAGTGTGCACTGTTCTCGCGAAGCAGAGCTTGTTCACCTTGACAGCTTCTAACATGGAAACACAGCAAGCAGACAGCAGCCCACATGCTCTGCTTGCTGCAAACATGGAAAACAGACACCCTAGCATCAGAATCCTAGAAATCACTGAGAGAAGTAGAGAAATGCTGCAGGAGCATGTTTTCTTGCTAGGACCAACGAAAAACACAAATGGGCTGTGCGCAGTGCAAACAGATGAACAGAAGCATACACAGTGCGAGCTGTGTGCATGGTTCTCGCAGAGCAGAGCTTGTTCTACTTGACAACTTCTAACATGGAAACACAGCAAGCAGACAGCAGCCCACATGCTCTGCTTGCGGCAAACATGGAAAACAGTCGCCCCAGCATCATAATCACAAAAATCAATGAGAGGAGCAGAGAAATGCTGCGGGGGCATGTTTTCTTGCTAGGACAAATGAAAACCTTACTTGGGCTGTGCACAGTGCAAACGGATGAACAGAAGCATACACAGTGAGAGCTGTGTGCACTGTTCTCGCACAGCAGAGCTTGTTCGACTCGACAGCTTCTAACATGGAAACAGAGCAAGCAGACAGCAATCCACATGCTCTGCTTGTTATAAACATGGAAAACAGACACCCTAGCATCAGAATCTCAGAAATCACTGAGAGAAGTAGAGAAATGCTGCAGGAGCGTGTTTTCTTGCTTGAAAAAGTGAAAAACTCACTTGGGCCGTGCACAGCGCAAACCAATGAACAGAAGCAAACACAGTGAGAGCTGTGTGTATGGTTCTCGCAAAGCAGAGCGTGTTCACCTTGACAGCTTCTAACATGGAAACACAGCAAGCAGACCTCAGCCTACATTCTCTGCGTGTTGCAAAGATGGAAAACAGACACCCTAGTATCAGAATCTCAGAAATCACTGAGCGAAGCATAGAAATGCTGCAGGACCATGCTTGCTTGCTTGAAAAAGTGAAAAACTTACTTGGGCTGTGCACAGTGCAAACAGATGAACAGAAGCATACATAGCGAGAGCAGTTTGCACTGTTCTCGCGAAGCAGAGCTTGTTCACCTTGACAGCTTCTAACATGGAAACACAGCAAGCAGACAGCAGCCCACATGCTCTGCTTGCTGCAAACATGGAAAACAGACACCCTAGCATCAGAATCTCAGAAATCACTGAGAGAAGTAGAGAAATGCTGCAGGAGCATGTTTGCTTCCTAGGACAAATGAAAAACTCACCTGGGCCATGCACAGTGCAAACGGATGAAAAGAAGCATACACAGCGAGAGCAGTGTGCACTGTTCTCGCACAGCAGAGCTTGTTCAGCTTGCCAGCTTCTAACATGGAAAGAGAGCAAGCAGACAGCAGCCCACATGCTCTGCTTGTTATAAACATGGAAAACAGACATCCTAGCATCAGAATCTCAGAAATCACAGAGAGAAGTAGAGAAATGCTGCAGGAGCATGTTTTCTTGCTAGGACCAACGAAAAACACAAATGGGCTGTGCGCAGTGCAAACAGATGAACAGAAGCATACACAGTGAGAGCTGTGTGCATGGTTCTCGCAGAGCAGAGCTTGTTCTACTTGACAGCTTCTAACATGGAAACACAGCAAGCAGACAGCAGCCCACATGCTCTGCTTGCGGCAAACATGGAAAACAGTCGCCCCAGCATCATAATCACAAAAATCAATGAGAGGAGCAGAGAAATGCTGCGGGGGCATGTTTTCTTGCTAGGACAAATGAAAACCTTACTTGGGCTGTGCACAGTGCAAACGGATGAACAGAAGCATACACAGTGAGAGCTGTGGGCATGGTTCTCGCAGAGCAGAGCTTGTTCTACTTGACAGCTTCTAACATGGAAACACAGCAAGCAGACAGCAGCCCACATGCTCTGCTCGCGGCAAACATGGAAAACAGTCGCCCCAGCATCATAATCAGAAAAATCAATGGGAGGAGCAGAGAAATGCTGCAGGAGCATGTTTTCTTGCTAGGACCAACGAAAAACACAAATGGGCTGTGCACAGTGCAAACGGATGAACAGAAGCATACACAGTGAGAGCTGTGTGCACTGTTCTCGCACAGCAGAGCTTGTTCGACTCGACAGCTTCTAACATGGAAACAGAGCAAGCAGACAGCAATCCACATGCTCTGCTTGCTGCAAATGTGGAAAACAGACACCCCAGCATCAGAATCTCAGAAATCACAGAGAGAAGTAGAGAAATGCTGCAGGAGCATGTTTGCTTCCTAGGACAAATGAAAAACTCACATGGGCCATGCACAGTGCAAATGGATGAAAAGAAGCATACACAGCGAGAGCAGTGTGCACTCTTCTCGCAAAGCAGAGCTTGTTCAGCTTGCCAGCTTCTAAACTGGAAAGAGAGCATGCAGACAGCAGCCCACATGCTCTGCTTGTTATAAACATGGAAAACAGACACCCTAGCATCAGAATCTCAGAAATCACAGAGAGAAGTAGAGAAATGCTGCAGGAGCATGTTTTCTTGCTAGGACCAACGAAAAACAAAAATGGGCTGTGCGCAGTGCAAAGAGATGAACAGAAGCAAACACAGTGAGAGCTGTGTGCATGGTTCTCGCAAAGCAGAGCTTGTTCTACTTGACAGCTCCTGACATGGAAAGAGAGCAAGCAGACCGGAAACCACATGCTGTGCTTGCTGCAAATGTGGAAAACAGACGCCCCGGCATCATAATCTCAGAAATCACTGAGAGATGCCGAGAAATGCTGCAGGACCATGCTTGCTTGCTTGAAAAAGTGAAAAACTTACTTGGGCTGTGCACAGTGCAAACAGATGAACAGAAGCATACATAGCGAGAGCAGTGTGCACTGTTCTCGCGAAGCAGAGCTTGTTCACCTTGACAGCTTCTAACATGGAAACACAGCAAGCAGACAGCAGCCCACATGCTCTGCTTGCTGCAAACATGGAAAACAGACACCCTAGCATCAGAATCCTAGAAATCACTGAGAGAAGTAGAGAAATGCTGCAGGAGCATGTTTTCTTGCTAGGACCAACGAAAAACACAAATGGGCTGTGCGCAGTGCAAACAGATGAACAGAAGCATACACAGTGCGAGCTGTGTGCATGGTTCTCGCAGAGCAGAGCTTGTTCTACTTGACAACTTCTAACATGGAAACACAGCAAGCAGACAGCAGCCCACATGCTCTGCTTGCGGCAAACATGGAAAACAGTCGCCCCAGCATCATAATCACAAAAATCAATGAGAGGAGCAGAGAAATGCTGCGGGGGCATGTTTTCTTGCTAGGACAAATGAAAACCTTACTTGGGCTGTGCACAGTGCAAACGGATGAACAGAAGCATACACAGTGAGAGCTGTGTGCACTGTTCTCGCACAGCAGAGCTTGTTCGACTCGACAGCTTCTAACATGGAAACAGAGCAAGCAGACAGCAATCCACATGCTCTGCTTGTTATAAACATGGAAAACAGACACCCTAGCATCAGAATCTCAGAAATCACTGAGAGAAGTAGAGAAATGCTGCAGGAGCGTGTTTTCTTGCTTGAAAAAGTGAAAAACTCACTTGGGCCGTGCACAGCGCAAACCAATGAACAGAAGCAAACACAGTGAGAGCTGTGTGTATGGTTCTCGCAAAGCAGAGCGTGTTCACCTTGACAGCTTCTAACATGGAAACACAGCAAGCAGACCTCAGCCTACATTCTCTGCGTGTTGCAAAGATGGAAAACAGACACCCTAGTATCAGAATCTCAGAAATCACTGAGCGAAGCATAGAAATGCTGCAGGACCATGCTTGCTTGCTTGAAAAAGTGAAAAACTTACTTGGGCTGTGCACAGTGCAAACAGATGAACAGAAGCATACATAGCGAGAGCAGTTTGCACTGTTCTCGCGAAGCAGAGCTTGTTCACCTTGACAGCTTCTAACATGGAAACACAGCAAGCAGACAGCAGCCCACATGCTCTGCTTGCTGCAAACATGGAAAACAGACACCCTAGCATCAGAATCTCAGAAATCACTGAGAGAAGTAGAGAAATGCTGCAGGAGCATGTTTGCTTCCTAGGACAAATGAAAAACTCACCTGGGCCATGCACAGTGCAAACGGATGAAAAGAAGCATACACAGCGAGAGCAGTGTGCACTGTTCTCGCACAGCAGAGCTTGTTCAGCTTGCCAGCTTCTAACATGGAAAGAGAGCAAGCAGACAGCAGCCCACATGCTATGCTTGTTATAAACATGGAAAACAGACATCCTAGCATCAGAATCTCAGAAATCACAGAGAGAAGTAGAGAAATGCTGCAGGAGCATGTTTTCTTGCTAGGACCAACGAAAAACACAAATGGGCTGTGCGCAGTGCAAACAGATGAACAGAAGCATACACAGTGAGAGCTGTGTGCATGGTTCTCGCAGAGCAGAGCTTGTTCTACTTGACAGCTTCTAACATGGAAACACAGCAAGCAGACAGCAGCCCACATGCTCTGCTTGCGGCAAACATGGAAAACAGTCGCCCCAGCATCATAATCACAAAAATCAATGAGAGGAGCAGAGAAATGCTGCGGGGGCATGTTTTCTTGCTAGGACAAATGAAAACATTACTTGGGCTGTGCACAGTGCAAACGGATGAACAGAAGCATACACAGTGAGAGCTGTGTGCACTGTTCTCGCACAGCAGAGCTTGTTTGACTTGACAGCTTCTAACATGGAAACAGAGCAAGCAGACAGCAATCCACATGCTCTGCTTGCTGCAAATATGGAAAACAGACACCCCAGCATCAGAATCTCAGAAATCACAGAGAGAAGTAGAGAAATGCTGCAGAAGCATGTTTTCTTGCTTGAAAAAGTGAAAAACTCACTTGGGCCGTGCACAGCGCAAACCAATGAACAGAAGCAAACACAGTGAGAGCTGTGTGTATGGTTCTCGCAAAGCAGAGCTTGTTCACCTTGACAGCTTCTAACATGGAAACACAGCAAGCAGACCGCAGCCTACATTCTCTGCGTGTTGCAAAGATGGAAAACAGACACCCTAGTATCAGAATCTCAGAAATCACTGAGCAAAGCAGAGAAATGCTGCAGGACCATGCTTGCTTGCTCGAAAAAGTGAAAAACTTACTTGGGCTGTGCACAGTGCAAACAGATGAACAGAAGCATACATAGCGAGAGCAGTGTGCACTGTTCTCGCGAAGCAGAGCTTGTTCACCTTGACAGCTTCTAACATGGAAACACAGCAAGCAGACAGCAGCCCACATGCTCTGCTTGCTGCAAACATGGAAAACAGACACCCTAGCATCAGAATCTCAGAAATCACTGAGAGAAGTAGAGAAATGCTGCAGGAGCATGTTTGCTTCCTAGGACAAATGAAAAACTCACATGGGCCATGCACAGTGCAAACGGATGAAAAGAAGCATACACAGCGAGAGCAGTGTGCACTGTTCTCGCACAGCAGAGCTTGTTCAGCTTGCCAGCTTCTAACATGGAAAGAGAGCAAGCAGACAGCAGCCCACATGCTCTGCTTGTTATAAACATGGAAAACAGACACCCTAGCATCAGAATCTCAGAAATCACAGAGAGAAGTAGAGAAATGCTGCAGGAGCATGTTTTCTTGCTAGGACCAACGAAAAACACAAATGGGCTGTGCGCAGTGCAAACAGATGAACAGAAGCATACACAGTGAGAGCTGTGTGCATGGTTCTCGCAGAGCAGAGCTTGTTCTACTTGACAGCTTCTAACATGGAAACACAGCAAGCAGACAGCAGCCCACATGCTCTGCTCGCGGCAAACATGGAAAACAGTCGCCCCAGCATCATAATCACAAAAATCAATGGGAGGAGCAGAGAAATGCTGCAGGAGCATGTTTTCTTGCTAGGACCAACGAAAAACACAAATGGGCTGTGCACAGTGCAAACGGATGAACAGAAGCATACACAGTGAGAGCTGTGTGCACTGTTCTCGCACAGCAGAGCTTGTTCGACTCGACAGCTTCTAACATGGAAACAGAGCAAGCAGACAGCAATCCACATGCTCTGCTTGCTGCAAATGTGGAAAACAGACACCCCAGCATCAGAATCTCAGAAATCACAGAGAGAAGTAGAGAAATGCTGCAGGAGCATGTTTGCTTCCTAGGACAAATGAAAAACTCACATGGGCCATGCACAGTGCAAATGGATGAAAAGAAGCATACACAGCGAGAGCAGTGTGCACTGTTCTCGCAAAGCAGAGCTTGTTCAGCTTGCCAGCTTCTAAACTGGAAAGAGAGCAAGCAGACAGCAGCCCACATGCTCTGCTTGTTATAAACATGGAAAACAGACACCCTAGCATCAGAATCTCAGAAATCACAGAGAGAAGTAGAGAAATGCTGCAGGAGCATGTTTTCTTGCTAGGACCAACGAAAAACAAGAATGGGCTGTGCGCAGTGCAAACAGATGAACAGAAGCATACACAGTGAGAGCTGTGTGCATGGTTCTCGCAAAGCAGAGCTTGTTCTACTTGACAGCTTCTGACATGGAAAGAGAGCAAGCAGACAGGAAACCGCATGCTGTGCTTGCTGCAAATGTGGAAAACAGACGCCCCAGCATCATAATCTCAGAAATCACTGAGAGATGCCGAGAAATGCTGCAGGACCATGCTTGCTTGCTTGAAAAAGTGAAAAACTTACTTGGGCTGTGCACAGTGCAAACAGATGAACAGAAGCATACATAGCGAGAGCAGTGTGCACTGTTCTCGCGAAGCAGAGCTTGTTCACCTTGACAGCTTCTAACATGGAAACACAGCAAGCAGACAGCAGCCCACATGCTCTGCTTGCTGCAAACATGGAAAACAGACACCCTAGCATCAGAATCTCAGAAATCACTGAGAGAAGTAGAGAAATGCTGCAGGAGCATGTTTTCTTGCTAGGACCAACGAAAAATACAAATGGGCTGTGCGCAGTGCAAACAGATGAACAGAAGCATACACAGTGCGAGCTGTGTGCATGGTTCTCGCAGAGCAGAGCTTGTTCTACTTGACAGCTTCTAACATGGAAACACAGCAAGCAGACAGCAGCCCACATGCTCTGCTTGCGGCAAACATGGAAAACAGTCGCCCCAGCATCATAATCACAAAAATCAATGAGAGGAGCAGAGAAATGCTGCGGGGGCATGTTTTCTTGCTAGGACAAATGAAAACCTTACTCGGGCTGTGCACAGTGCAAACGGATGAACAGAAGCATACACAGTGAGAGCTGTGTGCACTGTTCTCGCACAGCAGAGCTTGTTCGACTCGACAGCTTCTAACATGGAAACAGAGCAAGCAGACAGCAATCCACATGCTCTGCTTGTTATAAACATGGAAAACAGACACCCTAGCATCAGAATCTCAGAAATCACTGAGAGAAGTAGAGAAATGCTGCAGGAGCGTGTTTTCTTGCTTGAAAAAGTGAAAAACTCACTTGGGCCGTGCACAGCGCAAACCAATGAACAGAAGCAAACACAGTGAGAGCTGTGTGTATGGTTCTCGCAAAGCAGAGCTTGTTCACCTTGACAGCTTCTAACATGGAAACACAGCAAGCAGACCTCAGCCTACATTCTCTGCGTGTTGCAAAGATGGAATACAGACACCCTAGTATCAGAATCTCAGAAATCACTGAGCGAAGCAGAGAAATGCTGCAGAATCATGCTTGCTTGCTTGAAAAAGTGAAAAACTTACTTGGGCTGTGCACAGTGCAAACAGATGAACAGAAGCATACATAGCGAGAGCAGTTTGCACTGTTCTCGCGAAGCAGAGCTTGTTCACCTTGACAGCTTCTAACATGGAAACACAGCAAGCAGACAGCAGCCCACATGCTCTGCTTGCTGCAAACATGGAAAACAGACACCCTAGCATCAGAATCTCAGAAATCACTGAGAGAAGTAGAGAAATGCTGCAGGAGCCTGTTTGCTTCCTAGGACAAATGAAAAACTCACATGGGGCATGCACAGTGCAAATGGATGAAAAGAAGCATACACAGCGAGAGCAGTGTGCACTGTTCTCGCAAAGCAGAGCTTGTACAGCTTGCCAGCTTCTAACATGGAAAGAGAGCAAGCAGACAGGGAACCACATGCTGTGCCTGCTGCAAATGTGGAAAACAGACGCCCCAGTGTCATAATCTCAGAAATCACTGAGAGAAGCCGAGAAATGCTGCAGGAGCATGTTTGCTTGCTGGGACAAATGAAAAACTCAATTGGGCTGTGCACTGTGCAAACAGATGAACAGAAGCATACACAGTGAGAGCTGTGTGCATGGTTCTCGCAGAGCAGAGCTTGTTCTACTTGACAGCTTCTAACATGGAAACACAGCAAGCAGACAGCAGCCCACATGCTCTGCTTGCGGCAAACATGGAAAACAGTCGCCCCAGCATCATAATCACAAAAATCAATGAGAGGAGCAGAGAAATTCTGCGGGGGCATGTTTTCTTGCAAGGACAAACGAAAACCTTACTTGGGCTGTGCACCGTACAAACGGATGAACAGAAGCATACACAGTGAGAGCTGTGTGCACTGTTCTCGCACAGCAGAGCTTGTTCGACTCGACAGCTTCTACAATGGAAACAGAGCAAGCAGACAGCAATCCACATGCTCTGCTTGCTGCAAATGTGGAAAACAGACACCCCAGCATCAGAATCTCAGAAATCACAGAGAGAAGTAGAGAAATGCTGCAGAAGCATGTTTTCTTGCTTGAAAAAGTGAAAAACTCACTTGGGCCGTGCACAGCGCAAACCAATGAACAGAAGCAAACACAGTGAGAGCTGTGTGTATGGTTCTCGCAAAGCAGAGCTTGTTCACCTTGACAGCTTCTAACATGGAAACACAGCAAGCAGACCGCAGCCTACATTCTCTGCGTGTTGCAAAGATGGAAAACAGACACCCTAGTATCAGAATCTCAGAAATCACTGAGCAAAGCAGAGAAATGCTGCAGGACCATGCTTGCTTGCTTGAAAAAGTGAAAAACTTAATTGGGCTGTGCACAGTGCAAACAGATGAACAGAAGCATACATAGCGAGAGCAGTGTGCACTGTTCTCGCGAAGCAGA
Organism: Delichon dasypus; assembly: GCA_037837765.1. Classification (NCBI taxonomy): domain Eukaryota; kingdom Metazoa; phylum Chordata; class Aves; order Passeriformes; family Hirundinidae; genus Delichon; species Delichon dasypus. The sequence continues at coordinate 1,249,927 of JBBAXF010000039.1, forward strand.
GCTTGTTCACCTTGACAGCTTCTAACATGGAAACACAGCAAGCAGACAGCAGCCCACATGCTCTGCTTGCTGCAAACATGGAAAACAGACACCCTAGCATCAGAATCTCAGAAATCACTGAGAGAAGTAGAGAAATGCTGCAGGAGCATGTTTGCTTCCTAGGACAAATGAAAAACTCACATGGGCCATGCACAGTGCAAACGGATGAAAAGAAGCATACACAGCGAGAGCAGTGTGCACTGTTCTCGCACAGCAGAGCTTGTTCAGCTTGCCAGCTTCTAACATGGAAAGAGAGCAAGCAGACAGCAGCCCACATGCTCTGCTTGTTATAAACATGGAAAACAGACACCCTAGCATCAGAATCTCAGAAATCACAGAGAGAAGTAGAGAAATGCTGCAGGAGCATGTTTTCTTGCTAGGACCAACGAAAAACACAAATGGGCTGTGCGCAGTGCAAACAGATGAACAGAAGCATACACAGTGAGAGCTGTGTGCATGGTTCTCGCAGAGCAGAGCTTGTTCTACTTGACAGCTTCTAACATGGAAACACAGCAAGCAGACAGCAGCCCACATGCTCTGCTCGCGGCAAACATGGAAAACAGTCGCCCCAGCATCATAATCACAAAAATCAATGGGAGGAGCAGAGAAATGCTGCAGGAGCATGTTTTCTTGCTAGGACCAACGAAAAACACAAATGGGCTGTGCACAGTGCAAACGGATGAACAGAAGCATACACAGTGAGAGCTGTGTGCACTGTTCTCGCACAGCAGAGCTTGTTCGACTCGACAGCTTCTAACATGGAAACAGAGCAAGCAGACAGCAATCCACATGCTCTGCTTGCTGCAAATGTGGAAAACAGACACCCCAGCATCAGAATCTCAGAAATCACAGAGAGAAGTAGAGAAATGCTGCAGGAGCATGTTTGCTTCCTAGGACAAATGAAAAACTCACATGGGCCATGCACAGTGCAAATGGATGAAAAGAAGCATACACAGCGAGAGCAGTGTGCACTGTTCTCGCAAAGCAGAGCTTGTTCAGCTTGCCAGCTTCTAAACTGGAAAGAGAGCAAGCAGACAGCAGCCCACATGCTCTGCTTGTTATAAACATGGAAAACAGACACCCTAGCATCAGAATCTCAGAAATCACAGAGAGAAGTAGAGAAATGCTGCAGGAGCATGTTTTCTTGCTAGGACCAACGAAAAACAAGAATGGGCTGTGCGCAGTGCAAACAGATGAACAGAAGCATACACAGTGAGAGCTGTGTGCATGGTTCTCGCAAAGCAGAGCTTGTTCTACTTGACAGCTTCTGACATGGAAAGAGAGCAAGCAGACAGGAAACCGCATGCTGTGCTTGCTGCAAATGTGGAAAACAGACGCCCCAGCATCATAATCTCAGAAATCACTGAGAGATGCCGAGAAATGCTGCAGGACCATGCTTGCTTGCTTGAAAAAGTGAAAAACTTACTTGGGCTGTGCACAGTGCAAACAGATGAACAGAAGCATACATAGCGAGAGCAGTGTGCACTGTTCTCGCGAAGCAGAGCTTGTTCACCTTGACAGCTTCTAACATGGAAACACAGCAAGCAGACAGCAGCCCACATGCTCTGCTTGCTGCAAACATGGAAAACAGACACCCTAGCATCAGAATCTCAGAAATCACTGAGAGAAGTAGAGAAATGCTGCAGGAGCATGTTTTCTTGCTAGGACCAACGAAAAATACAAATGGGCTGTGCGCAGTGCAAACAGATGAACAGAAGCATACACAGTGCGAGCTGTGTGCATGGTTCTCGCAGAGCAGAGCTTGTTCTACTTGACAGCTTCTAACATGGAAACACAGCAAGCAGACAGCAGCCCACATGCTCTGCTTGCGGCAAACATGGAAAACAGTCGCCCCAGCATCATAATCACAAAAATCAATGAGAGGAGCAGAGAAATGCTGCGGGGGCATGTTTTCTTGCTAGGACAAATGAAAACCTTACTCGGGCTGTGCACAGTGCAAACGGATGAACAGAAGCATACACAGTGAGAGCTGTGTGCACTGTTCTCGCACAGCAGAGCTTGTTCGACTCGACAGCTTCTAACATGGAAACAGAGCAAGCAGACAGCAATCCACATGCTCTGCTTGTTATAAACATGGAAAACAGACACCCTAGCATCAGAATCTCAGAAATCACTGAGAGAAGTAGAGAAATGCTGCAGGAGCGTGTTTTCTTGCTTGAAAAAGTGAAAAACTCACTTGGGCCGTGCACAGCGCAAACCAATGAACAGAAGCAAACACAGTGAGAGCTGTGTGTATGGTTCTCGCAAAGCAGAGCTTGTTCACCTTGACAGCTTCTAACATGGAAACACAGCAAGCAGACCTCAGCCTACATTCTCTGCGTGTTGCAAGGATGGAATACAGACACCCTAGTATCAGAATCTCAGAAATCACTGAGCGAAGCAGAGAAATGCTGCAGAATCATGCTTGCTTGCTTGAAAAAGTGAAAAACTTACTTGGGCTGTGCACAGTGCAAACAGATGAACAGAAGCATACATAGCGAGAGCAGTTTGCACTGTTCTCGCGAAGCAGAGCTTGTTCACCTTGACAGCTTCTAACATGGAAACACAGCAAGCAGACAGCAGCCCACATGCTCTGCTTGCTGCAAACATGGAAAACAGACACCCTAGCATCAGAATCTCAGAAATCACTGAGAGAAGTAGAGAAATGCTGCAGGAGCATGTTTGCTTCCTAGGACAAATGAAAAACTCACATGGGGCATGCACAGTGCAAATGGATGAAAAGAAGCATACACAGCGAGAGCAGTGTGCACTGTTCTCGCAAAGCAGAGCTTGTACAGCTTGCCAGCTTCTAACATGGAAAGAGAGCAAGCAGACAGGGAACCACATGCTGCGCCTGCTGCAAATGTGGAAAACAGACGCCCCAGTGTCATAATCTCAGAAATCACTGAGAGAAGCCGAGAAATGCTGCAGGAGCATGTTTGCTTGCTGGGACAAATGAAAAACTCAATTGGGCTGTGCACTGTGCAAACAGATGAACAGAAGCATACACAGTGAGAGCTGTGTGCATGGTTCTCGCAGAGCAGAGCTTGTTCTACTTGACAGCTTCTAACATGGAAACACAGCAAGCAGACAGCAGCCCACATGCTCTGCTTGCGGCAAACATGGAAAACAGTCGCCCCAGCATCATAATCACAAAAATCAATGAGAGGAGCAGAGAAATGCTGCGGGGGCATGTTTTCTTGCAAGGACAAATGAAAACCTTACTTGGGCTGTGCACCGTACAAACGGATGAACAGAAGCATACACAGTGAGAGCTGTGTGCACTGTTCTCGCACAGCAGAGCTTGTTCGACTCGACAGCTTCTACAATGGAAATAGAGCAAGCAGACAGCAATCCACATGCTCTGCTTGCTGCAAATGTGGAAAACAGACACCCCAGCATCAGAATCTCAGAAATCACAGAGAGAAGTAGAGAAATGCTGCAGAAGCATGTTTTCTTGCTTGAAAAAGTGAAAAACTCACTTGGGCCGTGCACAGCGCAAACCAATGAACAGAAGCAAACACAGTGAGAGCTGTGTGTATGGTTCTCGCAAAGCAGAGCTTGTTCACCTTGACAGCTTCTAACATGGAAACACAGCAAGCAGACCGCAGCCTACATTCTCTGCGTGTTGCAAAGATGGAAAACAGACACCCTAGTATCAGAATCTCAGAAATCACTGAGCAAAGCAGAGAAATGCTGCAGGACCATGCTTGCTTGCTTGAAAAAGTGAAAAACTTACTTGGGCTGTGCACAGTGCAAACAGATGAACAGAAGCATACATAGCGAGAGCAGTGTGCACTGTTCTCGCGAAGCAGAGCTTGTTCACCTTGACAGCTTCTAACATGGAAACACAGCAAGCAGACAGCAGCCCACATGCTCTGCTTGCTGCAAACATGGAAAACAGACACCCTAGCATCAGAATCTCAGAAATCACTGAGAGAAGTAGAGAAATGCTGCAGGAGCATGTTTGCTTCCTAGGACAAATGAAAAACTCACATGGGCCATGCACAGTGCAAACGGATGAAAAGAAGCATACACAGCGAGAGCAGTGTGCACTGTTCTCGCACAGCAGAGCTTGTTCAGCTTGCCAGCTTCTAACATGGAAAGAGAGCAAGCAGACAGCAGCCCACATGCTCTGCTTGTTATAAACATGGAAAACAGACACCCTAGCATCAGAATCTCAGAAATCACAGAGAGAAGTAGAGAAATGCTGCAGGAGCATGTTTTCTTGCTAGGACCAACGAAAAACACAAATGGGCTGTGCGCAGTGCAAACAGATGAACAGAAGCATACACAGTGAGAGCTGTGTGCATGGTTCTCGCAGAGCAGAGCTTGTTCTACTTGACAGCTTCTAACATGGAAACACAGCAAGCAGACAGCAGCCCACATGCTCTGCTCGCGGCAAACATGGAAAACAGTCGCCCCAGCATCATAATCACAAAAATCAATGGGAGGAGCAGAGAAATGCTGCAGGAGCATGTTTTCTTGCTAGGACCAACGAAAAACACAAATGGGCTGTGCACAGTGCAAACGGATGAACAGAAGCATACACAGTGAGAGCTGTGTGCACTGTTCTCGCACAGCAGAGCTTGTTCGACTCGACAGCTTCTAACATGGAAACAGAGCAAGCAGACAGCAATCCACATGCTCTGCTTGCTGCAAATGTGGAAAACAGACACCCCAGCATCAGAATCTCAGAAATCACAGAGAGAAGTAGAGAAATGCTGCAGGAGCATGTTTGCTTCCTAGGACAAATGAAAAACTCACATGGGCCATGCACAGTGCAAATGGATGAAAAGAAGCATACACAGCGAGAGCAGTGTGCACTGTTCTCGCAAAGCAGAGCTTGTTCAGCTTGCCAGCTTCTAAACTGGAAAGAGAGCAAGCAGACAGCAGCCCACATGCTCTGCTTGTTATAAACATGGAAAACAGACACCCTAGCATCAGAATCTCAGAAATCACAGAGAGAAGTAGAGAAATGCTGCAGGAGCATGTTTTCTTGCTAGGACCAACGAAAAACAAGAATGGGCTGTGCGCAGTGCAAACAGATGAACAGAAGCATACACAGTGAGAGCTGTGTGCATGGTTCTCGCAAAGCAGAGCTTGTTCTACTTGACAGCTTCTGACATGGAAAGAGAGCAAGCAGACAGGAAACCACATGCTGTGCTTGCTGCAAATGTGGAAAACAGACGCCCCAGCATCATAATCTCAGAAATCACTGAGAGATGCCGAGAAATGCTGCAGGACCATGCTTGCTTGCTTGAAAAAGTGAAAAACTTACTTGGGCTGTGCACAGTGCAAACAGATGAACAGAAGCATACATAGCGAGAGCAGTGTGCACTGTTCTCGCGAAGCAGAGCTTGTTCACCTTGTCAGCTTCTAACATGGAAACACAGCAAGCAGACAGCAGCCCACATGCTCTGCTTGTTATAAACATGGAAAACAGACACCCTAGCATCAGAATCTCAGAAATCACTGAGAGAAGTAGAGAAATGCTGCAGGAGCATGTTTTCTTGCTAGGACCAACGAAAAATACAAATGGGCTGTGCGCAGTGCAAACAGATGAACAGAAGCATACACAGTGCGAGCTGTGTGCATGGTTCTCGCAGAGCAGAGCTTGTTCTACTTGACAGCTTCTAACATGGAAACACAGCAAGCAGACAGCAGCCCACATGCTCTGCTTGCGGCAAACATGGAAAACAGTCGCCCCAGCATCATAATCACAAAAATCAATGAGAGGAGCAGAGAAATGCTGCGGGGGCATGTTTTCTTGCTAGGACAAATGAAAACCTTACTCGGGCTGTGCACAGTGCAAACGGATGAACAGAAGCATACACAGTGAGAGCTGTGTGCACTGTTCTCGCACAGCAGAGCTTGTTCGACTCGACAGCTTCTAACATGGAAACAGAGCAAGCAGACAGCAGCCCACATGCTCTGCTTGTTATAAACATGGAAAACAGACACCCTAGCATCAGAATCTCAGAAATCACTGAGAGAAGCAGAGAAATGCTGCAGGAGCATGTTTGCTTGCTGGGACAAATGAAAAACTCAATTGGGCTGTGCACAGTGCAAACAGATGAAAAGAAGCAAACACAGTGAGAGCTGTGTGCATGGTTCTCGCATAGCAGAGCCTGTTCAACTTGACAGCTTCTAACATGGAAAGAGAGCAAGCAGACAGGAACCCACATGCTGTGCTTGCTGCAAACAAGGCAAACAGACGCCCCAGCATCAGAATCGCAGAAATCACTGAGAGAAGCAGAGAAATGCTGCAGGAGCATGTTTTCTTGCTTGAAAAAGTGAAAAACTCACTTGGGCCGTGCACAGCGCAAACCAATGAACAGAAGCAAACACAGTGAGAGCTGTGTGTATGGTTCGGGCAAAGCAGAGCTTGTTCACCTTGACAGCTTCTAACATGGAAACACAGCAAGCAGACCTCAGCCTACATTCTCTGCGTGTTGCAAAGATGGAAAACAGACACCCTAGTATGAGAATCTCAGAAATCACTGAGCGAAGCAGAGAAATGCTGCAGGACCATGCTTGCTTGCTTGAAAAAGTGAAAAACTTTCTCGGGCTGTGCACAGTGCAAACAGATGTACAGAAGCATACATAGCGAGAGCAGTGTGCACTGTTCTCGCAAAGCAGAGCTTGTTCAGCTTGCCAGCTTCTAACATGGAAAGAGAGCAAGCAGACAGGAAACCACATGCTGTGCCTGCTGCAAATGTGGAAAACAGACGCCCCAGTGTCATAATCTCAGAAATCACTGAGAGAAGCCGAGAAATGCTGCAGGAGCATGTTTGCTTGCTGGGACAAATGAAAAACTCAATTGGGCTGTGCACAGTGCAAACAGATGAACAGAAGCATACACAGTGAGAGCTGTGTGCATGGTTCTCGCATAGCAGAGCCTGTTCAACTTGACAGCTTCTAACATGGAAACAGAGCAAGCAGACATGAACCCACATGCTGAGCTTGCTGCAAACATGGAAAACAGACGCCCCAGCATCAGAATCGCAGAAATCACTGAGAGAAGCAGAGAAATGCTGCAGGAGCATGTTTTCTTGCTTGAAAAAGTGAAAAACTCACTTGGGCCGTGCACAGTGCAAACCAATGAACAGAAGCAAACACAGTGAGAGCAGTGTGCACTGTTCTCGCGAAGCAGAGCTTGTTCACCTTGACAGCTTCTAACATGGAAAGACAGCAAGCAGACAGCAGCCCACATGCTCTGCTTGCTGCAAATATGGAAAACAGACACCCTAGCATCAGAATCTCAGAAATCACTGAGAGAAGTAGAGAAATGCTGCAGGAGCATGTTTGCTTCCTAGGACAAATGAAAAACTCACATGGGCCATGCACAGTGCAAACGGATGAAAAGAAGCATACACAGCGAGAGCAGTGTGCACTGTTCTCGCACAGCAGAGCTTGTTCAGCTTGCCAGCTTCTAACATGGAAAGAGAGCAAGCAGACAGCAGCCCACATGCTCTGCTTGTTATAAACATGGAAAACAGACACCCTAGCATCAGAATCTCAGAAATCACAGAGAGAAGTAGAGAAATGCTGCAGGAGCATGTTTTCTTGCTAGGACCAACGAAAAACACAAATGGGCTGTGCGCAGTGCAAACAGATGAACAGAAGCATACACAGTAAGAGCTGTGTGCATGGTTCTCGCAGAGCAGAGCTTGTTCACCTTGACAGCTTCTAACATGGAAACACAGCAAGCAGACAGCAGCCCACATGCTCTGCTTGCGGCAAACATGGAAAACAGTCGCCCCAGCATCATAATCACAAAAATCAATGAGAGGAGCAGAGAAATGCTGCGGGGGCATGTTTTCTTGCTAGGACAAATGAAAACCTTACTTGGGCTGTGCACAGTGCAAACGGATGAACAGAAGCATACACAGTGAGAGCTGTGTGCACTGTTCTCGCACAGCACAGCTTGTTCGACTTGACAGCTTCTAACATGGAAACAGAGCAAGCAGACAGCAATCCACATGCTCTGCTTGCTGCAAATGTGGAAAACAGACACCCCAGCATCAGAATCTCAGAAATCACAGAGAGAAGTAGAAAAATGCTGCAGGAGCATGTTTTCTTGCTTGAAAAAGTGAAAAACTCACTTGGGCCGTGCACAGCGCAAACCAATGAACAGAAGCAAACACAGTGAGAGCTGTGTGTATGGTTCTCGCAAAGCAGAGCGTGTTCACCTTGACAGCTTCTAACATGGAAACACAGCAAGCAGACCTCAGCCTACATTCTCTGCGTGTTGCAAAGATGGAAAACAGACACCCTAGTATCAGAATCTCAGAAATCACTGAGCGAAGCATAGAAATGCTGCAGGACCATGCTTGCTTGCTTGAAAAAGTTAAAAACTTACTTGGGCGGTGCGCAGTGCAAACAGATGAACAGAAGCATACATAGCGAGAGCAGTGTGCACTGTTCTCGCGAAGCAGAGCTTGTTCACCTTGACAGCTTCTAACATGGAAACACAGCAAGCAGACAGCAGCCCACATGCTCTGCTTGCTGCAAACATGGAAAACAGACACCCTAGCATCAGAATCTCAGAAATCAGTGAGAGAAGCAGAGAAATGCTGCAGGAGCATGTTTTCTTCCTAGGACAAATGAAAAACTCACATGGGCCATGCACAGTGCAAACGGATGAAAAGAAGCATACACAGCGAGAGCAGTGTGCACTGTTCTCGCAAAGCAGAGCTTGTTCAGCTTGCCAGCTTCTAACATGGAAAGAGAGCAAGCAGACAGCAGCCCACATGCTCTGCTTGTTATAAACATGGAAAACAGACACCCTAGCATCAGAATCTCAGAAATCACAGAGAGAAGTAGAGAAATGCTGCAGGAGCATGTTTTCTTGCTAGGACCAACGAAAAACACAAATGGGCTGTGCGCAGTGCAAACAGATGAACAGAAGCATACACAGTGAGAGCGGTGTGCATGGTTCTCGCAGAGCAGAGCTTGTTCACCTTGACAGCTTCTAACATGGAAACACAGCAAGCAGACAGCAGCCCACATGCTCTGCTTGCGGCAAACATGGAAAACAGTCGCCCCAGCATCATAATCACAAAAATCAATGAGAGGAGCAGAGAAATGCTGCGGGGGCATGGTTTCTTGCTAGGACAAATGAAAACCTTACTTGGGCTGTGCACAGTGCAAACGGATGAACAGAAGCATACACAGTGAGAGCTGTGTGCACTGTTCTCGCACAGCACAGCTTGTTCGACTTGACAGCTTCTAACATGGAAACAGAGCAAGCAGACAGCAATCCACATGCTCTGCTTGCTGCAAATGTGGAAAACAGACACCCCAGCATCAGAATCTCAGAAATCACAGAGAGAAGCAGAGAAATGCTGCAGGAGCATGTTTGCTTCCTAGGACAAATGAAAAACTCACATGGGCCATGCACAGTGCAAACGGATGAAAAGAAGCATACACAGCGAGAGCAGTGTGCACTGTTCTCGCAAAGCAGAGCTTGTTCAGCTTGCCAGCTTCTAACATGGAAAGAGAGCAAGCAGACAGCAGCCCACATGCTCTGCTTGTTATAAACATGGAAAACAGACACCCTAGCATCAGAATCTCAGAAATCACAGAGAGAAGTAGAGAAATGCTGCAGGAGCATGTTTTCTTGCTAGGACCAACGAAAAACACAAATGGGCTGTGCGCAGTGCAAACAGATGAACAGAAGCATACACAGTGAGAGCGGTGTGCATGGTTCTCGCAGAGCAGAGCTTGTTCACCTTGACAGCTTCTAACATGGAAACACAGCAAGCAGACAGCAGCCCACATGCTCTGCTTGCGGCAAACATGGAAGACAGTCGCCCCAGCATCATAATCACAAAAATCAATGAGAGGAGCAGAGAAATGCTGCGGGGGCATGTTTTCTTGCTAGGACAAATGAAAACCTTACTTGGGCGGTGCACAGTGCAAACGGATGAACAGAAGCATACACAGTGAGAGCTGTCTGCACTGTTCTCGCACAGCACAGCTTGTTCGACTTGACAGCTTCTAACATGGAAACAGAGCAAGCAGACAGCAATCCACATGCTCTGCTTGCGGCAAACATGGAAGACAGTCGCCCCAGCATCATAATCACAAAAATCAATGAGAGGAGCAGAGAAATGCTGCAGGAGCATGTTTTCTTGCTTGAAAAAGTGAAAAACTCACTTGGGCCGTGCACAGCGCAAACCAATGAACAGAAGCAAACACAGTGAGAGCTGTGTGTATGGTTCTCGCAAAGCAGAGCGTGTTCACCTTGACAGCTTCTAACATGGAAACACAGCAAGCAGACCTCAGCCTACATTCTCTGCGTGTTGCAAAGATGGAAAACAGACACCCTAGTATCAGAATCTCAGAAATCACTGAGCGAAGCAGAGAAATGCTGCAGGACCATGCTTGCTTGCTTGAAAAAGTGAAAAACTTACTTGGGCTGTGCACAGTGCAAACAGATGAACAGAAGCATACATAGCGAGAGCAGTGTGCACTGTTCTCGCGAAGCAGAGCTTGTTCACCTTGACAGCTTCTAACACGGAAACACAGCAAGCAGACAGCAGCCCACATGCTCTGCTTGCTGCAAACATGGAAAACAGACACCCTAGCATCAGAATCTCAGAAATCACTGAGAGATGCAGAGAAATGCTGCAGGAGCATGTTTGCTTCCTAGGACAAATGAAAAACTCACATGGGCCATGCACAGTGCAAACGGATGAAAAGAAGCATACACAGCGAGAGCAGTGTGCACTGTTCTCGCAAAGCAGAGCTTGTTCTGCTCGCCAGGTTCTAACATGGAAACAGAGCAAGCAGACAGCAGCCCACATGCTCTGCTTGTTATAAACATGGAAAACAGACACCCTAGCATCAGAATCTCAGAAATCACAGAGAGAAGTAGAGAAATGCTGCAGGAGCATGTTTTCTTGCTAGGACCAACGAAAAACACAAATGGGCTGTGCGCAGTGCAAACAGATGAACAGAAGCATACACAGTGAGAGCGGTGTGCATGGTTCTCGCAGAGCAGAGCTTGTTCACCTTGACAGCTTCTAACATGGAAACACAGCAAGCAGACCGCAGCCTACATTCTCTGCGTGTTGCAAAGATGGAAAACAGACACCCTAGTATCAGAATCTCAGAAATCACTGAGCAAAGCAGAGAAATGCTGCAGGACCATGCTTGCTTGCTTGAAAAAGTGAAAAACTTAATTGGGCTGTGCACAGTGCAAACAGATGAACAGAAGCATACATAGCGAGAGCAGTGTGCACTGTTCTCGCGAAGCAGAGCTTGTTCACCTTGACAGCTTCTAACATGGAAACACAGCAAGCAGACAGCAGCCCACATGCTCTGCTTGCTGCAAACATGGAAAACAGACACCCTAGCATCAGAATCTCAGAAATCACTGAGAGAAGTAGAGAAATGCTGCAGGAGCATGTTTGCTTCCTAGGACAAATGAAAAACTCACATGGGCCATGCACAGTGCAAACGGATGAAAAGAAGCATACACAGCGAGAGCAGTGTGCACTGTTCTCGCACAGCAGAGCTTGTTCAGCTTGCCAGCTTCTAACATGGAAAGAGAGCAAGCAGACAGCAGCCCACATGCTCTGCTTGTTATAAACATGGAAAACAGACACCCTAGCATCAGAATCTCAGAAATCACAGAGAGAAGTAGAGAAATGCTGCAGGAGCATGTTTTCTTGCTAGGACCAACGAAAAACACAAATGGGCTGTGCGCAGTGCAAACAGATGAACAGAAGCATACACAGTGAGAGCTGTGTGCATGGTTCTCGCAGAGCAGAGCTTGTTCTACTTGACAGCTTCTAACATGGAAACACAGCAAGCAGACAGCAGCCCACATGCTCTGCTCGCGGCAAACATGGAAAACAGTCGCCCCAGCATCATAATCACAAAAATCAATGGGAGGAGCAGAGAAATGCTGCAGGAGCATGTTTTCTTGCTAGGACCAACGAAAAACACAAATGGGCTGTGCACAGTGCAAACGGATGAACAGAAGCATACACAGTGAGAGCTGTGTGCACTGTTCTCGCACAGCAGAGCTTGTTCGACTCGACAGCTTCTAACATGGAAACAGAGCAAGCAGACAGCAATCCACATGCTCTGCTTGCTGCAAATGTGGAAAACAGACACCCCAGCATCAGAATCTCAGAAATCACAGAGAGAAGTAGAGAAATGCTGCAGGAGCATGTTTGCTTCCTAGGACAAATGAAAAACTCACATGGGCCATGCACAGTGCAAATGGATGAAAAGAAGCATACACAGCGAGAGCAGTGTGCACTGTTCTCGCAAAGCAGAGCTTGTTCAGCTTGCCAGCTTCTAAACTGGAAAGAGAGCAAGCAGACAGCAGCCCACATGCTCTGCTTGTTATAAACATGGAAAACAGACACCCTAGCATCAGAATCTCAGAAATCACAGAGAGAAGTAGAGAAATGCTGCAGGAGCATGTTTTCTTGCTAGGACCAACGAAAAACAAGAATGGGCTGTGCGCAGTGCAAACAGATGAACAGAAGCATACACAGTGAGAGCTGTGTGCATGGTTCTCGCAAAGCAGAGCTTGTTCTACTTGACAGCTTCTGACATGGAAAGAGAGCAAGCAGACAGGAAACCGCATGCTGTGCTTGCTGCAAATGTGGAAAACAGACGCCCCAGCATCATAATCTCAGAAATCACTGAGAGATGCCGAGAAATGCTGCAGGACCATGCTTGCTTGCTTGAAAAAGTGAAAAACTTACTTGGGCTGTGCACAGTGCAAACAGATGAACAGAAGCATACATAGCGAGAGCAGTGTGCACTGTTCTCGCGAAGCAGAGCTTGTTCACCTTGACAGCTTCTAACATGGAAACACAGCAAGCAGACAGCAGCCCACATGCTCTGCTTGCTGCAAACATGGAAAACAGACACCCTAGCATCAGAATCTCAGAAATCACTGAGAGAAGTAGAGAAATGCTGCAGGAGCATGTTTTCTTGCTAGGACCAACGAAAAATACAAATGGGCTGTGCGCAGTGCAAACAGATGAACAGAAGCATACACAGTGCGAGCTGTGTGCATGGTTCTCGCAGAGCAGAGCTTGTTCTACTTGACAGCTTCTAACATGGAAACACAGCAAGCAGACAGCAGCCCACATGCTCTGCTTGCGGCAAACATGGAAAACAGTCGCCCCAGCATCATAATCACAAAAATCAATGAGAGGAGCAGAGAAATGCTGCGGGGGCATGTTTTCTTGCTAGGACAAATGAAAACCTTACTCGGGCTGTGCACAGTGCAAACGGATGAACAGAAGCATACACAGTGAGAGCTGTGTGCACTGTTCTCGCACAGCAGAGCTTGTTCGACTCGACAGCTTCTAACATGGAAACAGAGCAAGCAGACAGCAATCCACATGCTCTGCTTGTTATAAACATGGAAAACAGACACCCTAGCATCAGAATCTCAGAAATCACTGAGAGAAGTAGAGAAATGCTGCAGGAGCGTGTTTTCTTGCTTGAAAAAGTGAAAAACTCACTTGGGCCGTGCACAGCGCAAACCAATGAACAGAAGCAAACACAGTGAGAGCTGTGTGTATGGTTCTCGCAAAGCAGAGCTTGTTCACCTTGACAGCTTCTAACATGGAAACACAGCAAGCAGACCTCAGCCTACATTCTCTGCGTGTTGCAAGGATGGAATACAGACACCCTAGTATCAGAATCTCAGAAATCACTGAGCGAAGCAGAGAAATGCTGCAGAATCATGCTTGCTTGCTTGAAAAAGTGAAAAACTTACTTGGGCTGTGCACAGTGCAAACAGATGAACAGAAGCATACATAGCGAGAGCAGTTTGCACTGTTCTCGCGAAGCAGAGCTTGTTCACCTTGACAGCTTCTAACATGGAAACACAGCAAGCAGACAGCAGCCCACATGCTCTGCTTGCTGCAAACATGGAAAACAGACACCCTAGCATCAGAATCTCAGAAATCACTGAGAGAAGTAGAGAAATGCTGCAGGAGCATGTTTGCTTCCTAGGACAAATGAAAAACTCACATGGGGCATGCACAGTGCAAATGGATGAAAAGAAGCATACACAGCGAGAGCAGTGTGCACTGTTCTCGCAAAGCAGAGCTTGTACAGCTTGCCAGCTTCTAACATGGAAAGAGAGCAAGCAGACAGGGAACCACATGCTGTGCCTGCTGCAAATGTGGAAAACAGACGCCCCAGTGTCATAATCTCAGAAATCACTGAGAGAAGCCGAGAAATGCTGCAGGAGCATGTTTGCTTGCTGGGACAAATGAAAAACTCAATTGGGCTGTGCACTGTGCAAACAGATGAACAGAAGCATACACAGTGAGAGCTGTGTGCATGGTTCTCGCAGAGCAGAGCTTGTTCTACTTGACAGCTTCTAACATGGAAACACAGCAAGCAGACAGCAGCCCACATGCTCTGCTTGCGGCAAACATGGAAAACAGTCGCCCCAGCATCATAATCACAAAAATCAATGAGAGGAGCAGAGAAATGCTGCGGGGGCATGTTTTCTTGCAAGGACAAATGAAAACCTTACTTGGGCTGTGCACCGTACAAACGGATGAACAGAAGCATACACAGTGAGAGCTGTGTGCACTGTTCTCGCACAGCAGAGCTTGTTCGACTCGACAGCTTCTACAATGGAAATAGAGCAAGCAGACAGCAATCCACATGCTCTGCTTGCTGCAAATGTGGAAAACAGACACCCCAGCATCAGAATCTCAGAAATCACAGAGAGAAGTAGAGAAATGCTGCAGAAGCATGTTTTCTTGCTTGAAAAAGTGAAAAACTCAATTGGGCTGTGCACAGTGCAAACAGATGAAAAGAAGCAAACACAGTGAGAGCTGTGTGTATGGTTCTCGCAAAGCAGAGCTTGTTCACCTTGACAGCTTCTAACATGGAAACACAGCAAGCAGACCGCAGCCTACATTCTCTGCGTGTTGCAAAGATGGAAAACAGACACCCTAGTATCAGAATCTCAGAAATCACTGAGCAAAGCAGAGAAATGCTGCAGGACCATGCTTGCTTGCTTGAAAAAGTGAAAAACTTACTTGGGCTGTGCACAGTGCAAACAGATGAACAGAAGCATACATAGCGAGAGCAGTGTGCACTGTTCTCGCGAAGCAGAGCTTGTTCACCTTGACAGCTTCTAACATGGAAACACAGCAAGCAGACAGCAGCCCACATGCTCTGCTTGCTGCAAACATGGAAAACAGACACCCTAGCATCAGAATCTCAGAAATCACTGAGAGAAGTAGAGAAATGCTGCAGGAGCATGTTTGCTTCCTAGGACAAATGAAAAACTCACATGGGCCATGCACAGTGCAAACGGATGAAAAGAAGCATACACAGCGAGAGCAGTGTGCACTGTTCTCGCACAGCAGAGCTTGTTCAGCTTGCCAGCTTCTAACATGGAAAGAGAGCAAGCAGACAGCAGCCCACATGCTCTGCTTGTTATAAACATGGAAAACAGACACCCTAGCATCAGAATCTCAGAAATCACAGAGAGAAGTAGAGAAATGCTGCAGGAGCATGTTTTCTTGCTAGGACCAACGAAAAACACAAATGGGCTGTGCGCAGTGCAAACAGATGAACAGAAGCATACACAGTGAGAGCTGTGTGCATGGTTCTCGCAGAGCAGAGCTTGTTCTACTTGACAGCTTCTAACATGGAAACACAGCAAGCAGACAGCAGCCCACATGCTCTGCTCGCGGCAAACATGGAAAACAGTCGCCCCAGCATCATAATCACAAAAATCAATGGGAGGAGCAGAGAAATGCTGCAGGAGCATGTTTTCTTGCTAGGACCAACAAAAAACACAAATGGGCTGTGCACAGTGCAAACGGATGAACAGAAGCATACACAGTGAGAGCTGTGTGCACTGTTCTCGCACAGCAGAGCTTGTTCGACTCGACAGCTTCTAACATGGAAACAGAGCAAGCAGACAGCAATCCACATGCTCTGCTTGCTGCAAATGTGGAAAACAGACACCCCAGCATCAGAATCTCAGAAATCACAGAGAGAAGTAGAGAAATGCTGCAGGAGCATGTTTGCTTCCTAGGACAAATGAAAAACTCACATGGGCCATGCACAGTGCAAATGGATGAAAAGAAGCATACACAGCGAGAGCAGTGTGCACTGTTCTCGCAAAGCAGAGCTTGTTCAGCTTGCCAGCTTCTAAACTGGAAAGAGAGCAAGCAGACAGCAGCCCACATGCTCTGCTTGTTATAAACATGGAAAACAGACACCCTAGCATCAGAATCTCAGAAATCACAGAGAGAAGTAGAGAAATGCTGCAGGAGCATGTTTTCTTGCTAGGACCAACGAAAAACAAGAATGGGCTGTGCGCAGTGCAAACAGATGAACAGAAGCATACACAGTGAGAGCTGTGTGCATGGTTCTCGCAAAGCAGAGCTTGTTCTACTTGACAGCTTCTGACATGGAAAGAGAGCAAGCAGACAGGAAACCACATGCTGTGCTTGCTGCAAATGTGGAAAACAGACGCCCCAGCATCATAATCTCAGAAATCACTGAGAGATGCCGAGAAATGCTGCAGGACCATGCTTGCTTGCTTGAAAAAGTGAAAAACTTACTTGGGCTGTGCACAGTGCAAACAGATGAACAGAAGCATACATAGCGAGAGCAGTGTGCACTGTTCTCGCGAAGCAGAGCTTGTTCACCTTGTCAGCTTCTAACATGGAAACACAGCAAGCAGACAGCAGCCCACATGCTCTGCTTGTTATAAACATGGAAAACAGACACCCTAGCATCAGAATCTCAGAAATCACTGAGAGAAGTAGAGAAATGCTGCAGGAGCATGTTTTCTTGCTAGGACCAACGAAAAATACAAATGGGCTGTGCGCAGTGCAAACAGATGAACAGAAGCATACACAGTGCGAGCTGTGTGCATGGTTCTCGCAGAGCAGAGCTTGTTCTACTTGACAGCTTCTAACATGGAAACACAGCAAGCAGACAGCAGCCCACATGCTCTGCTTGCGGCAAACATGGAAAACAGTCGCCCCAGCATCATAATCACAAAAATCAATGAGAGGAGCAGAGAAATGCTGCGGGGGCATGTTTTCTTGCTAGGACAAATGAAAACCTTACTCGGGCTGTGCACAGTGCAAACGGATGAACAGAAGCATACACAGTGAGAGCTGTGTGCACTGTTCTCGCACAGCAGAGCTTGTTCGACTCGACAGCTTCTAACATGGAAACAGAGCAAGCAGACAGCAGCCCACATGCTCTGCTTGTTATAAACATGGAAAACAGACACCCTAGCATCAGAATCTCAGAAATCACTGAGAGAAGCAGAGAAATGCTGCAGGAGCATGTTTGCTTGCTGGGACAAATGAAAAACTCAATTGGGCTGTGCACAGTGCAAACAGATGAAAAGAAGCAAACACAGTGAGAGCTGTGTGCATGGTTCTCGCATAGCAGAGCCTGTTCAACTTGACAGCTTCTAACATGGAAAGAGAGCAAGCAGACAGGAACCCACATGCTGTGCTTGCTGCAAACAAGGCAAACAGACGCCCCAGCATCAGAATCGCAGAAATCACTGAGAGAAGCAGAGAAATGCTGCAGGAGCATGTTTTCTTGCTTGAAAAAGTGAAAAACTCACTTGGGCCGTGCACAGCGCAAACCAATGAACAGAAGCAAACACAGTGAGAGCTGTGTGTATGGTTCGGGCAAAGCAGAGCTTGTTCACCTTGACAGCTTCTAACATGGAAACACAGCAAGCAGACCTCAGCCTACATTCTCTGCGTGTTGCAAAGATGGAAAACAGACACCCTAGTATGAGAATCTCAGAAATCACTGAGCGAAGCAGAGAAATGCTGCAGGACCATGCTTGCTTGCTTGAAAAAGTGAAAAACTTTCTCGGGCTGTGCACAGTGCAAACAGATGTACAGAAGCATACATAGCGAGAGCAGTGTGCACTGTTCTCGCAAAGCAGAGCTTGTTCAGCTTGCCAGCTTCTAACATGGAAAGAGAGCAAGCAGACAGGAAACCACATGCTGTGCCTGCTGCAAATGTGGAAAACAGACGCCCCAGTGTCATAATCTCAGAAATCACTGAGAGAAGCCGAGAAATGCTGCAGGAGCATGTTTGCTTGCTGGGACAAATGAAAAACTCAATTGGGCTGTGCACAGTGCAAACAGATGAACAGAAGCATACACAGTGAGAGCTGTGTGCATGGTTCTCGCATAGCAGAGCCTGTTCAACTTGACAGCTTCTAACATGGAAACAGAGCAAGCAGACATGAACCCACATGCTGAGCTTGCTGCAAACATGGAAAACAGACGCCCCAGCATCAGAATCGCAGAAATCACTGAGAGAAGCAGAGAAATGCTGCAGGAGCATGTTTTCTTGCTTGAAAAAGTGAAAAACTCACTTGGGCCGTGCACAGTGCAAACCAATGAACAGAAGCAAACACAGTGAGAGCAGTGTGCACTGTTCTCGCGAAGCAGAGCTTGTTCACCTTGACAGCTTCTAACATGGAAAGACAGCAAGCAGACAGCAGCCCACATGCTCTGCTTGCTGCAAATATGGAAAACAGACACCCTAGCATCAGAATCTCAGAAATCACTGAGAGAAGTAGAGAAATGCTGCAGGAGCATGTTTGCTTCCTAGGACAAATGAAAAACTCACATGGGCCATGCACAGTGCAAACGGATGAAAAGAAGCATACACAGCGAGAGCAGTGTGCACTGTTCTCGCACAGCAGAGCTTGTTCAGCTTGCCAGCTTCTAACATGGAAAGAGAGCAAGCAGACAGCAGCCCACATGCTCTGCTTGTTATAAACATGGAAAACAGACACCCTAGCATCAGAATCTCAGAAATCACAGAGAGAAGTAGAGAAATGCTGCAGGAGCATGTTTTCTTGCTAGGACCAACGAAAAACACAAATGGGCTGTGCGCAGTGCAAACAGATGAACAGAAGCATACACAGTAAGAGCTGTGTGCATGGTTCTCGCAGAGCAGAGCTTGTTCACCTTGACAGCTTCTAACATGGAAACACAGCAAGCAGACAGCAGCCCACATGCTCTGCTTGCGGCAAACATGGAAAACAGTCGCCCCAGCATCATAATCACAAAAATCAATGAGAGGAGCAGAGAAATGCTGCGGGGGCATGTTTTCTTGCTAGGACAAATGAAAACCTTACTTGGGCTGTGCACAGTGCAAACGGATGAACAGAAGCATACACAGTGAGAGCTGTGTGCACTGTTCTCGCACAGCACAGCTTGTTCGACTTGACAGCTTCTAACATGGAAACAGAGCAAGCAGACAGCAATCCACATGCTCTGCTTGCTGCAAATGTGGAAAACAGACACCCCAGCATCAGAATCTCAGAAATCACAGAGAGAAGTAGAAAAATGCTGCAGGAGCATGTTTTCTTGCTTGAAAAAGTGAAAAACTCACTTGGGCCGTGCACAGCGCAAACCAATGAACAGAAGCAAACACAGTGAGAGCTGTGTGTATGGTTCTCGCAAAGCAGAGCGTGTTCACCTTGACAGCTTCTAACATGGAAACACAGCAAGCAGACCTCAGCCTACATTCTCTGCGTGTTGCAAAGATGGAAAACAGACACCCTAGTATCAGAATCTCAGAAATCACTGAGCGAAGCATAGAAATGTTGCAGGACCATGCTTGCTTGCTTGAAAAAGTTAAAAACTTACTTGGGCGGTGCGCAGTGCAAACAGATGAACAGAAGCATACATAGCGAGAGCAGTGTGCACTGTTCTCGCGAAGCAGAGCTTGTTCACCTTGACAGCTTCTAACATGGAAACACAGCAAGCAGACAGCAGCCCACATGCTCTGCTTGCTGCAAACATGGAAAACAGACACCCTAGCATCAGAATCTCAGAAATCAGTGAGAGAAGCAGAGAAATGCTGCAGGAGCATGTTTTCTTCCTAGGACAAATGAAAAACTCACATGGGCCATGCACAGTGCAAACGGATGAAAAGAAGCATACACAGCGAGAGCAGTGTGCACTGTTCTCGCAAAGCAGAGCTTGTTCAGCTTGCCAGCTTCTAACATGGAAAGAGAGCAAGCAGACAGCAGCCCACATGCTCTGCTTGTTATAAACATGGAAAACAGACACCCTAGCATCAGAATCTCAGAAATCACGGAGAGAAGTAGAGAAATGCTGCAGGAGCATGTTTTCTTGCTAGGACCAACGAAAAACACAAATGGGCTGTGCGCAGTGCAAACAGATGAACAGAAGCATACACAGTGAGAGCGGTGTGCATGGTTCTCGCAGAGCAGAGCTTGTTCACCTTGACAGCTTCTAACATGGAAACACAGCAAGCAGACAGCAGCCCACATGCTCTGCTTGCGGCAAACATGGAAAACAGTCGCCCCAGCATCATAATCACAAAAATCAATGAGAGGAGCAGAGAAATGCTGCGGGGGCATGGTTTCTTGCTAGGACAAATGAAAACCTTACTTGGGCTGTGCACAGTGCAAACGGATGAACAGAAGCATACACAGTGAGAGCTGTGTGCACTGTTCTCGCACAGCACAGCTTGTTCGACTTGACAGCTTCTAACATGGAAACAGAGCAAGCAGACAGCAATCCACATGCTCTGCTTGCTGCAAATGTGGAAAACAGACACCCCAGCATCAGAATCTCAGAAATCACAGAGAGAAGCAGAGAAATGCTGCAGGAGCATGTTTGCTTCCTAGGACAAATGAAAAACTCACATGGGCCATGCACAGTGCAAACGGATGAAAAGAAGCATACACAGCGAGAGCAGTGTGCACTGTTCTCGCAAAGCAGAGCTTGTTCAGCTTGCCAGCTTCTAACATGGAAAGAGAGCAAGCAGACAGCAGCCCACATGCTCTGCTTGTTATAAACATGGAAAACAGACACCCTAGCATCAGAATCTCAGAAATCACAGAGAGAAGTAGAGAAATGCTGCAGGAGCATGTTTTCTTGCTAGGACCAACGAAAAACACAAATGGGCTGTGCGCAGTGCAAACAGATGAACAGAAGCATACACAGTGAGAGCGGTGTGCATGGTTCTCGCAGAGCAGAGCTTGTTCACCTTGACAGCTTCTAACATGGAAACACAGCAAGCAGACAGCAGCCCACATGCTCTGCTTGCGGCAAACATGGAAGACAGTCGCCCCAGCATCATAATCACAAAAATCAATGAGAGGAGCAGAGAAATGCTGCGGGGGCATGTTTTCTTGCTAGGACAAATGAAAACCTTACTTGGGCGGTGCACAGTGCAAACGGATGAACAGAAGCATACACAGTGAGAGCTGTCTGCACTGTTCTCGCACAGCACAGCTTGTTCGACTTGACAGCTTCTAACATGGAAACAGAGCAAGCAGACAGCAATCCACATGCTCTGCTTGCGGCAAACATGGAAGACAGTCGCCCCAGCATCATAATCACAAAAATCAATGAGAGGAGCAGAGAAATGCTGCAGGAGCATGTTTTCTTGCTTGAAAAAGTGAAAAACTCACTTGGGCCGTGCACAGCGCAAACCAATGAACAGAAGCAAACACAGTGAGAGCTGTGTGTATGGTTCTCGCAAAGCAGAGCGTGTTCACCTTGACAGCTTCTAACATGGAAACACAGCAAGCAGACCTCAGCCTACATTCTCTGCGTGTTGCAAAGATGGAAAACAGACACCCTAGTATCAGAATCTCAGAAATCACTGAGCGAAGCAGAGAAATGCTGCAGGACCATGCTTGCTTGCTTGAAAAAGTGAAAAACTTACTTGGGCTGTGCACAGTGCAAACAGATGAACAGAAGCATACATAGCGAGAGCAGTGTGCACTGTTCTCGCGAAGCAGAGCTTGTTCACCTTGACAGCTTCTAACACGGAAACACAGCAAGCAGACAGCAGCCCACATGCTCTGCTTGCTGCAAACATGGAAAACAGACACCCTAGCATCAGAATCTCAGAAATCACTGAGAGATGCAGAGAAATGCTGCAGGAGCATGTTTGCTTCCTAGGACAAATGAAAAACTCACATGGGCCATGCACAGTGCAAACGGATGAAAAGAAGCATACACAGCGAGAGCAGTGTGCACTGTTCTCGCAAAGCAGAGCTTGTTCTGCTCGCCAGGTTCTAACATGGAAACAGAGCAAGCAGACAGCAGCCCACATGCTCTGCTTGTTATAAACATGGAAAACAGACACCCTAGCATCAGAATCTCAGAAATCACAGAGAGAAGTAGAGAAATGCTGCAGGAGCATGTTTTCTTGCTAGGACCAACGAAAAACACAAATGGGCTGTGCGCAGTGCAAACAGATGAACAGAAGTAAACACAGTGAGAGCTGTGTGTATGGTTCTCGCAAAGCAGAGCGTGTTCACCTTGACAGCTTCTAACATGGAAACACAGCAAGCAGACCTCAGCCTACATTCTCTGCGTGTTGCAAAGATGGAAAACAGACACCCTAGTATCAGAATCTCAGAAATCACTGAGCGAAGCAGAGAAATGCTGCAGGACCATGCTTGCTAGCTTGAAAAAGTGAAAAACTTACTTGGGCTGTGCACAGTGCAAACAGATGAACAGAAGCATACATAGCGAGAGCAGTGTGCACTGTTCTCGCGAAGCAGAGCTTGTTCACCTTGACAGCTTCTAACATGGAAACACAGCAAGCAGACAGCAGCCCACATGCTCTGCTTGCTGCAAACATGGAAAACAGACACCCTAGCATCAGAATCTCAGAAATCACAGAGAGAAGCAGAGAAATGCTGCAGGAGCATGTTTGCTTCCTAGGACAAATGAAAAACTCACATGGGCCATGCACAGTGCAAACGGATGAAAAGAAGCATATACAGCGAGAGCAGTGTGCACTGTTCTCGCAAAGCAGAGCTTGTTCTGCTTGCCAGCCTCTAACATGGAAAGAGAGCAAGCAGACAGCAGCCCACATGCTCTGCTTGTTATAAACATGGAAAACAGACACCCTAGCATCAGAATCTCAGAAATCACAGAGAGAAGCAGAGAAATGCTGCAGGAGCATGTTTGCTTCCTAGGACAAATGAAAAACTCACATGGGCCATGCACAGTGCAAACGGATGAAAAGAAGCATATACAGCGAGAGCAGTGTGCACTGTTCTCGCAAAGCAGAGCTTGTTCAGCTTGCCAGCTTCTAACATGGAAAGAGAGCAAGCAGACAGCAGCCCACATGCTCTGCTTGTTATAAACATGGAAAACAGACACCCTAGCATCAGAATCTCAGAAATCACAGAGAGAAGTCGAGAAATGCTGCAGGAGCATGTTTTCTTGCTAGGACCAACGAAAAACCCAAATGGGCTGTGCGCAGTGCAAACAGATGAACAGAAGCATACACAGTGAGAGCTGTGTGCATGGTTCTCGCAGAGCAGAGCTTGTTCACCTTGACAGCTTCTAACATGGAAACACAGCAAGCAGACAGCAGCCCACATGCTCTGCTTGCGGCAAACATGGAAAACAGTCGCCCCAGCATCATAATCACAAAAATCAATGAGAGGAGCAGAGAAATGCTGCGGGGGCATGTTTTCTTGCTAGGACAAATGAAAACCTTACTTGGGCTGTGCACAGTGCAAACGGATGAACAGAAGCATACACAGTGAGAGCTGTGTGCACTGTTCTCGCACAGCACAGCTTGTTCGACTTGACAGCTTCTAACATGGAAACAGAGCAAGCAGACAGCAATCCACATGCTCTGCTTGCTGCAAATGTGGAAAACAGACACCCCAGCATCAGAATCTCAGAAATCGCAGAGAGAAGTAGAAAAATGCTGCAGGAGCATGTTTTCTTGCTTGAAAAAGTGGAAAACTCACTTGGGCCGTGCACTGCGCAAACCAATGAACAGAAGCAAACACAGTGAGAGCTGTGTGTATGGTTCTCGCAAAGCAGAGCGTGTTCACCTTGACAGCTTCTAACATGGAAACACAGCAAGCAGACCTCAGCCTACATTCTCTGCGTGTTGCAAAGATGGAAAACAGACACCCTAGTATCAGAATCTCAGAAATCACTGAGCGAAGCAGAGAAATGCTGCAGGACCATGCTTGCTTGCTTGAAAAAGTGAAAAACTTACTTGGGCTGTGCACAGTGCAAACAGATGAACAGAAGCATACATAGCGAGAGCAGTGTGCACTGTTCTCGCGAAGCAGAGCTTGTTCACCTTGACAGCTTCTAACATGGAAACACAGCAAGCAGACAGCAGCCCACATGCTCTGCTTGCTGCAAACATGGAAAACAGACACCCTAGCATCAGAATCTCAGAAATCACTGAGAGAAGTAGAGAAATGCTGCAGGAGCATGTTTGCTTCCTAGGACAAATGAAAAACTCACATGGGCCATGCACAGTGCAAACGGATGAAAAGAAGCATACACAGCGAGAGCAGTGTGCACTGTTCTCGCAAAGCAGAGCTTGTTCTGCTTGCCAGCCTCTAACATGGAAAGAGAGCAAGCAGACAGCAGCCCACATGCTCTGCTTGTTATAAACATGGAAAACAGACACCCTAGCATCAGAATCTCAGAAATCACAGAGAGAAGCAGAGAAATGCTGCAGGAGCATGTTTGCTTCCTAGGACAAATGAAAAACTCACATGGGCCATGCACAGTGCAAACGGATGAAAAGAAGCATACACAGCGAGAGCAGTGTGCACTGTTCTCGCGAAGCAGAGCTTGTTCACCTTGACAGCTTCTAACATGGAAACACAGCAAGCAGACAGCAGCCCACATGCTCTGCTTGCTGCAAACATGGAAAACAGACACCCTAGCATCAGAATCTCAGAAATCACAGAGAGAAGTAGAGAAATGCTGCAGGAGCATGTTTTCTTGCTAGGACCAACGAAAAACACAAATGGGCTGTGCGCAGTGCAAACAGATGAACAGAAGCATACACAGTGAGAGCTGTGTGCATGGTTCTCGCAGAGCAGAGCTTGTTCACCTTGACAGCTTCTAACATGGAAACACAGCAAGCAGACAGCAGCCCACATGCTCTGCTTGCGGCAAACATGGAAAACAGTCGCCCCAGCATCATAATCACAAAAATCAATGAGAGGAGCAGAGAAATGCTGCGGGGGCATGTTTTCTTGCTAGGACAAATGAAAACCTTACTTGGGCTGTGCACAGTGCAAACGGATGAACAGAAGCATACACAGTGAGAGCTGTGTGCACTGTTCTCGCACAGCACAGCTTGTTCGACTTGACAGCTTCTAACATGGAAACAGAGCAAGCAGACAGCAATCCACATGCTCTGCTTGCTGCAAATGTGGAAAACAGACACCCCAGCATCAGAATCTCAGAAATCGCAGAGAGAAGTAGAAAAATGCTGCAGGAGCATGTTTTCTTGCTTGAAAAAGTGAAAAACTCACTTGGGCCGTGCACAGCGCAAACCAATGAACAGAAGCGAACACAGTGAGAGCTGTGTGTATGGTTCTCGCAAAGCAGAGCGTGTTCACCTTGACAGCTTCTAACATGGAAACACAGCAAGCAGACCTCAGCCTACATTCTCTGCGTGTTGCAAAGATGGAAAACAGACACCCTAGTATCAGAATCTCAGAAATCACTGAGCGAAGCAGAGAAATGCTGCAGGACCATGCTTGCTTGCTTGAAAAAGTGAAAAACTTACTTGGGCTGTGCACAGTGCAAACAGATGAACAGAAGCATACATAGCGAGAGCAGTGTGCACTGTTCTCGCAAAGCAGAGCTTGTTCTGCTTGCCAGCTTCTAACATGGAAAGAGAGCAAGCAGACAGCAGCCCACATTCTCTGCTTGTTGCAAACATGGAAAACAGACACCCCAGCAGCATAATCTCAGAAATCACTGAGAGAAGCACAGAAATGCTGCAGGAGCACGTTTGCTTGCTTGAAAAAGTGAAAAACTCACTTGGGTTGTGCACAGTGCAAACGGATGAACAGAAGCATACACAGCGAGAGCAGTGTGCACTGTTCTCGCAAAGCAGAGCTTTTTCTGCTCGCCAGGTTCTAACATGGAAACAGAGCAAGCAGACAGCAGCCCACATGCTCTGCTTGTTATAAACATGGAAAACAAACACCCTAGCATCAGAATCTCAGAAATCACAGAGAGAAGTAGAGAAATGCTGCAGGAGCATGTTTTCTTGCTAGGACCAACGAAAAACACAAATGGGCTGTGCGCAGTGCAAACAGATGAACAGAAGTAAACACAGTGAGAGCTGTGTGTATGGTTCTCGCAAAGCAGAGCGTGTTCACCTTGACAGCTTCTAACATGGAAACACAGCAAGCAGACCTCAGCCTACATTCTCTGCGTGTTGCAAAGATGGAAAACAGACACCCTAGTATCAGAATCTCAGAAATCACTGAGCGAAGCAGAGAAATGCTGCAGGACCATGCTTGCTTGCTTGAAAAAGTGAAAAACTTACTTGGGCTGTGCACAGTGCAAACAGATGAACAGAAGCATACATAGCGAGAGCAGTGTGCACTGTTCTCGCGAAGCAGAGCTTGTTCACCTTGACAGCTTCTAACATGGAAACACAGCAAGCAGACAGCAGCCCACATGCTCTGCTTGCTGCAAACATGGAAAACAGACACCCTAGCATCAGAATCTCAGAAATCACTGAGAGAAGTAGAGAAATGCTGCAGGAGCATGTTTGCTTCCTAGGACAAATGAAAAACTCACATGGGCCATGCACAGTGCAAACGGATGAAAAGAAGCATACACAGCGAGAGCAGTGTGCACTGTTCTCGCAAAGCAGAGCTTGTTCTGCTTGCCAGCCTCTAACATGGAGAGAGAGCAAGCAGACAGCAGCCCACATGCTCTGCTTGTTATAAACATGGAAAACAGACACCCTAGCATCAGAATCTCAGAAATCACAGAGAGAAGCAGAGAAATGCTGCAGGAGCATGTTTGCTTCCTAGGACAAATGAAAAACTCACATGGGCCATGCACAGTGCAAACGGATGAAAAGAAGCATACACAGCGAGAGCAGTGTGCACTGTTCTCGCAAAGCAGAGCTTGTTCAGCTTGCCAGCTTCTAACATGGAAAGAGAGCAAGCAGACAGCAGCCCACATGCTCTGCTTGTTATAAACATGGAAAACAGACACCCTAGCATCAGAATCTCAGAAATCACAGAGAGAAGTCGAGAAATGCTGCAGGAGCATGTTTTCTTGCTAGGGCCAACGAAAAACACAAATGGGCTGTGCGCAGTGCAAACAGATGAACAGAAGCATACACAGTGAGAGCTGTGTGCATGGTTCTCGCAGAGCAGAGCTTGTTCACCTTGACAGCTTCTAACATGGAAACACAGCAAGCAGACAGCAGCCCACATGCTCTGCTTGCGGCAAACATGGAAAACAGTCGCCCCAGCATCATAATCACAAAAATCAATGAGAGGAGCAGAGAAATGCTGCGGGGGCATGTTTTCTTGCTAGGACAAATGAAAACCTTACTTGGGCTGTGCACAGTGCAAACGGATGAACAGAAGCATACACAGTGAGAGCTGTGTGCACTGTTCTCGCACAGCACAGCTTGTTCGACTTGACAGCTTCTAACATGGAAACAGAGCAAGCAGACAGCAATCCACATGCTCTGCTTGCTGCAAATGTGGAAAACAGACACCCCAGCATCAGAATCTCAGAAATCGCAGAGAGAAGTAGAAAAATGCTGCAGGAGCATGTTTTCTTGCTTGAAAAAGTGGAAAACTCACTTGGGCCGTGCACTGCGCAAACCAATGAACAGAAGCAAACACAGTGAGAGCTGTGTGTATGGTTCTCGCAAAGCAGAGCGTGTTCACCTTGACAGCTTCTAACATGGAAACACAGCAAGCAGACCTCAGCCTACATTCTATGCGTGTTGCAAAGATGGAAAACAGACACCCTAGTATCAGAATCTCAGAAATCACTGAGCGAAGCAGAGAAATGCTGCAGGACCATGCTTGCTTGCTTGAAAAAGTGAAAAACTTACTTGGGCTGTGCACAGTGCAAACAGATGAACAGAAGCATACATAGCGAGAGCAGTGTGCACTGTTCTCGCGAAGCAGAGCTTGTTCACCTTGACAGCTTCTAACACGGAAACACAGCAAGCAGACAGCAGCCCACATGCTCTGCTTGCTGCAAACATGGAAAACAGACACCCTAGCATCAGAATCTCAGAAATCACTGAGAGATGCAGAGAAATGCTGCAGGAGCATGTTTGCTTCCTAGGACAAATGAAAAACTCACATGGGCCATGCACAGTGCAAACGGATGAAAAGAAGCATACACAGCGAGAGCAGTGTGCACTGTTCTCGCAAAGCAGAGCTTGTTCTGCTCGCCAGGTTCTAACATGGAAACAGAGCAAGCAGACAGCAGCCCACATGCTCTGCTTGTTATAAACATGGAAAACAGACACCCTAGCATCAGAATCTCAGAAATCACAGAGAGAAGTAGAGAAATGCTGCAGGAGCATGTTTTCTTGCTAGGACCAACGAAAAACACAAATAGGCTGTGCGCAGTGCAAACAGATGAACAGAAGTAAACACAGTGAGAGCTGTGTGTATGGTTCTCGCAAAGCAGAGCGTGTTCACCTTGACAGCTTCTAACATGGAAACACAGCAAGCAGACCTCAGCCTACATTCTCTGCGTGTTGCAAAGATGGAAAACAGACACCCTAGTATCAGAATCTCAGAAATCACTGAGCGAAGCAGAGAAATGCTGCAGGACCATGCTTGCTTGCTTGAAAAAGTGAAAAACTTACTTGGGCTGTGCACAGTGCAAACAGATGAACAGAAGCATACATAGCGAGAGCAGTGTGCACTGTTCTCGCGAAGCAGAGCTTGTTCACCTTGACAGCTTCTAACATGGAAACACAGCAAGCAGACAGCAGCCCACATGCTCTGCTTGCTGCAAACATGGAAAACAGACACCCTAGCATCAGAATCTCAGAAATCACTGAGAGAAGTAGAGAAATGCTGCAGGAGCATGTTTGCTTCCTAGGACAAATGAAAAACTCACATGGGCCATGCACAGTGCAAACGGATGAAAAGAAGCATACACAGCGAGAGCAGTGTGCACTGTTCTCGCAAAGCAGAGCTTGTTCTGCTTGCCAGCCTCTAACATGGAAAGAGAGCAAGCAGACAGCAGCCCACATGCTCTGCTTGTTATAAACATGGAAAACAGACACCCTAGCATCAGAATCTCAGAAATCACAGAGAGAAGCAGAGAAATGCTGCAGGAGCATGTTTGCTTCCTAGGACAAATGAAAAACTCACATGGGCCATGCACAGTGCAAACGGATGAAAAGAAGCATACACAGCGAGAGCAGTGTGCACTGTTCTCGCAAAGCAGAGCTTGTTCAGCTTGCCAGCTTCTAACATGGAAAGAGAGCAAGCAGACAGCAGCCCACATGCTCTGCTTGTTATAAACATGGAAAACAGACACCCTAGCATCAGAATCTCAGAAATCACAGAGAGAAGTAGAGAAATGCTGCAGGAGCATGTTTGCTTCCTAGGACAAATGAAAAACTCACATGGGCCATGCACAGTGCAAACGGATGAAAAGAAGCATACACAGCGAGAGCAGTGTGCACTGTTCTCGCAAAGCAGAGCTTGTTCACCTTGACAGCTTCTAACATGGAAACACAGCAAGCAGACAGCAGCCCACATGCTCTGCTTGCGGCAAACATGGAAAACAGTCGCCCCAGCATCATAATCACAAAAATCAATGAGAGGAGCAGAGAAATGCTGCGGGGGCATGTTTTCTTGCTAGGACAAATGAAAACCTTACTTGGGCTGTGCACAGTGCAAACGGATGAACAGAAGCATACACAGTGAGAGCTGTGTGCACTGTTCTCGCACAGCACAGCTTGTTCGACTTGACAGCTTCTAACATGGAAACAGAGCAAGCAGACAGCAATCCACATGCTCTGCTTGCTGCAAATGTGGAAAACAGACACCCCAGCATCAGAATCTCAGAAATCGCAGAGAGAAGTAGAAAAATGCTGCAGGAGCATGTTTTCTTGCTTGAAAAAGTGAAAAACTCACTTGGGCCGTGCACAGCGCAAACCAATGAAAAGAAGCGAACACAGTGAGAGCTGTGTGTATGGTTCTCGCAAAGCAGAGCGTGTTCACCTTGACAGCTTCTAACATGGAAACACAGCAAGCAGACCTCAGCCTACATTCTCTGCGTGTTGCAAAGATGGAAAACAGACACCCTAGTATCAGAATCTCAGAAATCACTGAGCGAAGCATAGAAATGCTGCAGGACCATGCTTGCTTGCTTGAAAAAGTGAAAAACTTACTTGGGCTGTGCACAGTGCAAACAGATGAACAGAAGCATACATAGCGAGAGCAGTGTGCACTGTTCTCGCAAAGCAGAGCTTGTTCTGCTTGCCAGCTTCTAACATGGAAAGAGAGCAAGCAGACAGCAGCCCACATGCTCTGCTTGTTATAAACATGGAAAACAAACACCCTAGCATCAGAATCTCAGAAATCACAGAGAGAAGTAGAGAAATGCTGCAGGAGCATGTTTTCTTGCTAGGACCAACGAAAAACACAAATGGGCTGTGCGCAGTGCAAACAGATGAACAGAAGTAAACACAGTGAGAGCTGTGTGTATGGTTCTCGCAAAGCAGAGCGTGTTCACCTTGACAGCTTCTAACATGGAAACACAGCAAGCAGACCTCAGCCTACATTCTCTGCGTGTTGCAAAGATGGAAAACAGACACCCTAGTATCAGAATCTCAGAAATCACTGAGCGAAGCAGAGAAATGCTGCAGGACCATGCTTGCTTGCTTGAAAAAGTGAAAAACTTACTTGGGCTGTGCACAGTGCAAACAGATGAACAGAAGCATACATAGCGAGAGCAGTGTGCACTGTTCTCGCGAAGCAGAGCTTGTTCACCTTGACAGCTTCTAACATGGAAACACAGCAAGCAGACAGCAGCCCACATGCTCTGCTTGCTGCAAACATGGAAAACAGACACCCTAGCATCAGAATCTCAGAAATCACAGAGAGAAGTAGAGAAATGCTGCAGGAGCATGTTTGCTTCCTAGGACAAATGAAAAACTCACATGGGCCATGCACAGTGCAAACGGATGAAAAGAAGCATACACAGCGAGAGCAGTGTGCACTGTTCTCGCAAAGCAGAGCTTGTTCTGCTTGCCAGCCTCTAACATGGAGAGAGAGCAAGCAGACAGCAGCCCACATGCTCTGCTTGTTATAAACATGGAAAACAGACACCCTAGCATCAGAATCTCAGAAATCACAGAGAGAAGCAGAGAAATGCTGCAGGAGCATGTTTGCTTCCTAGGACAAATGAAAAACTCACATGGGCCATGCACAGTGCAAACGGATGAAAAGAAGCATACACAGCGAGAGCAGTGTGCACTGTTCTCGCAAAGCAGAGCTTGTTCAGCTTGCCAGCTTCTAACATGGAAAGAGAGCAAGCAGACAGCAGCCCACATGCTCTGCTTGTTATAAACATGGAAAACAGACACCCTAGCATCAGAATCTCAGAAATCACAGAGAGAAGTCGAGAAATGCTGCAGGAGCATGTTTTCTTGCTAGGGCCAACGAAAAACACAAATGGGCTGTGCGCAGTGCAAACAGATGAACAGAAGCATACACAGTGAGAGCTGTGTGCATGGTTCTCGCAGAGCAGAGCTTGTTCACCTTGACAGCTTCTAACATGGAAACACAGCAAGCAGACAGCAGCCCACATGCTCTGCTTGCGGCAAACATGGAAAACAGTCGCCCCAGCATCATAATCACAAAAATCAATGAGAGGAGCAGAGAAATGCTGCGGGGGCATGTTTTCTTGCTAGGACAAATGAAAACCTTACTTGGGCTGTGCACAGTGCAAACGGATGAACAGAAGCATACACAGTGAGAGCTGTGTGCACTGTTCTCGCACAGCACAGCTTGTTCGACTTGACAGCTTCTAACATGGAAACAGAGCAAGCAGACAGCAATCCACATGCTCTGCTTGCTGCAAATGTGGAAAACAGACACCCCAGCATCAGAATCTCAGAAATCGCAGAGAGAAGTAGAAAAATGCTGCAGGAGCATGTTTTCTTGCTTGAAAAAGTGGAAAACTCACTTGGGCCGTGCACTGCGCAAACCAATGAACAGAAGCAAACACAGTGAGAGCTGTGTGTATGGTTCTCGCAAAGCAGAGCGTGTTCACCTTGACAGCTTCTAACATGGAAACACAGCAAGCAGACCTCAGCCTACATTCTATGCGTGTTGCAAAGATGGAAAACAGACACCCTAGTATCAGAATCTCAGAAATCACTGAGCGAAGCAGAGAAATGCTGCAGGACCATGCTTGCTTGCTTGAAAAAGTGAAAAACTTACTTGGGCTGTGCACAGTGCAAACAGATGAACAGAAGCATACATAGCGAGAGCAGTGTGCACTGTTCTCGCGAAGCAGAGCTTGTTCACCTTGACAGCTTCTAACACGGAAACACAGCAAGCAGACAGCAGCCCACATGCTCTGCTTGCTGCAAACATGGAAAACAGACACCCTAGCATCAGAATCTCAGAAATCACTGAGAGATGCAGAGAAATGCTGCAGGAGCATGTTTGCTTCCTAGGACAAATGAAAAACTCACATGGGCCATGCACAGTGCAAACGGATGAAAAGAAGCATACACAGCGAGAGCAGTGTGCACTGTTCTCGCAAAGCAGAGCTTGTTCTGCTCGCCAGGTTCTAACATGGAAACAGAGCAAGCAGACAGCAGCCCACATGCTCTGCTTGTTATAAACATGGAAAACAGACACCCTAGCATCAGAATCTCAGAAATCACAGAGAGAAGTAGAGAAATGCTGCAGGAGCATGTTTTCTTGCTAGGACCAACGAAAAACACAAATAGGCTGTGCGCAGTGCAAACAGATGAACAGAAGTAAACACAGTGAGAGCTGTGTGTATGGTTCTCGCAAAGCAGAGCGTGTTCACCTTGACAGCTTCTAACATGGAAACACAGCAAGCAGACCTCAGCCTACATTCTCTGCGTGTTGCAAAGATGGAAAACAGACACCCTAGTATCAGAATCTCAGAAATCACTGAGCGAAGCAGAGAAATGCTGCAGGACCATGCTTGCTTGCTTGAAAAAGTGAAAAACTTACTTGGGCTGTGCACAGTGCAAACAGATGAACAGAAGCATACATAGCGAGAGCAGTGTGCACTGTTCTCGCGAAGCAGAGCTTGTTCACCTTGACAGCTTCTAACATGGAAACACAGCAAGCAGACAGCAGCCCACATGCTCTGCTTGCTGCAAACATGGAAAACAGACACCCTAGCATCAGAATCTCAGAAATCACTGAGAGAAGTAGAGAAATGCTGCAGGAGCATGTTTGCTTCCTAGGACAAATGAAAAACTCACATGGGCCATGCACAGTGCAAACGGATGAAAAGAAGCATACACAGCGAGAGCAGTGTGCACTGTTCTCGCAAAGCAGAGCTTGTTCTGCTTGCCAGCCTCTAACATGGAAAGAGAGCAAGCAGACAGCAGCCCACATGCTCTGCTTGTTATAAACATGGAAAACAGACACCCTAGCATCAGAATCTCAGAAATCACAGAGAGAAGCAGAGAAATGCTGCAGGAGCATGTTTGCTTCCTAGGACAAATGAAAAACTCACATGGGCCATGCACAGTGCAAACGGATGAAAAGAAGCATACACAGCGAGAGCAGTGTGCACTGTTCTCGCAAAGCAGAGCTTGTTCAGCTTGCCAGCTTCTAACATGGAAAGAGAGCAAGCAGACAGCAGCCCACATGCTCTGCTTGTTATAAACATGGAAAACAGACACCCTAGCATCAGAATCTCAGAAATCACAGAGAGAAGTAGAGAAATGCTGCAGGAGCATGTTTGCTTCCTAGGACAAATGAAAAACTCACATGGGCCATGCACAGTGCAAACGGATGAAAAGAAGCATACACAGCGAGAGCAGTGTGCACTGTTCTCGCAAAGCAGAGCTTGTTCACCTTGACAGCTTCTAACATGGAAACACAGCAAGCAGACAGCAGCCCACATGCTCTGCTTGCGGCAAACATGGAAAACAGTCGCCCCAGCATCATAATCACAAAAATCAATGAGAGGAGCAGAGAAATGCTGCGGGGGCATGTTTTCTTGCTAGGACAAATGAAAACCTTACTTGGGCTGTGCACAGTGCAAACGGATGAACAGAAGCATACACAGTGAGAGCTGTGTGCACTGTTCTCGCACAGCACAGCTTGTTCGACTTGACAGCTTCTAACATGGAAACAGAGCAAGCAGACAGCAATCCACATGCTCTGCTTGCTGCAAATGTGGAAAACAGACACCCCAGCATCAGAATCTCAGAAATCGCAGAGAGAAGTAGAAAAATGCTGCAGGAGCATGTTTTCTTGCTTGAAAAAGTGAAAAACTCACTTGGGCCGTGCACAGCGCAAACCAATGAAAAGAAGCGAACACAGTGAGAGCTGTGTGTATGGTTCTCGCAAAGCAGAGCGTGTTCACCTTGACAGCTTCTAACATGGAAACACAGCAAGCAGACCTCAGCCTACATTCTCTGCGTGTTGCAAAGATGGAAAACAGACACCCTAGTATCAGAATCTCAGAAATCACTGAGCGAAGCAGAGAAATGCTGCAGGACCATGCTTGCTTGCTTGAAAAAGTGAAAAACTTACTTGGGCTGTGCACAGTGCAAACAGATGAACAGAAGCATACATAGCGAGAGCAGTGTGCACTGTTCTCGCAAAGCAGAGCTTGTTCTGCTTGCCAGCTTCTAACATGGAAAGAGAGCAAGCAGACAGCAGCCCACATGCTCTGCTTGTTATAAACATGGAAAACAGACACCCTAGCATCAGAATCTCAGAAATCACAGAGAGAAGCAGAGAAATGCTGCAGGAGCATGTTTGCTTCCTAGGACAAATGAAAAACTCACATGGGCCATGCACAGTGCAAACGGATGAAAAGAAGCATACACAGCGAGAGCAGTGTGCACTGTTCTCGCAAAGCAGAGCTTGTTCAGCTTGCCAGCTTCTAACATGGAAAGAGAGCAAGCAGACAGCAGCCCACATGCTCTGCTTGTTATAAACATGGAAAACAGACACCCTAGCATCAGAATCTCAGAAATCACAGAGAGAAGTCGAGAAATGCTGCAGGAGCATGTTTTCTTGCTAGGGCCAACGAAAAACACAAATGGGCTGTGCGCAGTGCAAACAGATGAACAGAAGCATACACAGTGAGAGCTGTGTGCATGGTTCTCGCAGAGCAGAGCTTGTTCACCTTGACAGCTTCTAACATGGAAACACAGCAAGCAGACAGCAGCCCACATGCTCTGCTTGCGGCAAACATGGAAAACAGTCGCCCCAGCATCATAATCACAAAAATCAATGAGAGGAGCAGAGAAATGCTGCGGGGGCATGTTTTCTTGCTAGGACAAATGAAAACCTTACTTGGGCTGTGCACAGTGCAAACGGATGAACAGAAGCATACACAGTGAGAGCTGTGTGCACTGTTCTCGCACAGCACAGCTTGTTCGACTTGACAGCTTCTAACATGGAAACAGAGCAAGCAGACAGCAATCCACATGCTCTGCTTGCTGCAAATGTGGAAAACAGACACCCCAGCATCAGAATCTCAGAAATCGCAGAGAGAAGTAGAAAAATGCTGCAGGAGCATGTTTTCTTGCTTGAAAAAGTGAAAAACTCACTTGGGCCGTGCACAGCGCAAACCAATGAACAGAAGCGAACACAGTGAGAGCTGTGTGTATGGTTCTCGCAAAGCAGAGCGTGTTCACCTTGACAGCTTCTAACATGGAAACACAGCAAGCAGACCTCAGCCTACATTCTCTGCGTGTTGCAAAGATGGAAAACAGACACCCTAGTATCAGAATCTCAGAAATCACTGAGCGAAGCAGAGAAATGCTGCAGGACCATGCTTGCTTGCTTGAAAAAGTGAAAAACTTACTTGGGCTGTGCACAGTGCAAACAGATGAACAGAAGCATACATAGTGAAAGCAGTGTGCACTGTTCTCGCGAAGCAGAGCTTGTTCACCTTGACAGCTTCTAACAGGGAAACACAGCAAGCAGACAGCAGCCCACATGCTCTGCTTGCTGCAAACATGGAAAACAGACACCCTAGCATCAGAATCTCAGAAATCACTGAGAGATGCAGAGAAATGCTGCAGGAGCATGTTTGCTTCCTAGGACAAATGAAAAACTCACATGGGCCATGCACAGTGCAAACGGATGAAAAGAAGCATACACAGCGAGAGCAGTGTGCACTGTTCTCGCAAAGCAGAGCTTGTTCTGCTCGCCAGGTTCTAACATGGAAACAGAGCAAGCAGACAGCAGCCCACATGCTCTGCTTGTTATAAACATGGAAAACAGACACCCTAGCATCAGAATCTCAGAAATCACAGAGAGAAGTAGAGAAATGCTGCAGGAGCATGTTTTCTTGCTAGGACCAACGAAAAACACAAATGGGCTGTGCGCAGTGCAAACAGATGAACAGAAGCAAACACAGTGAGAGCTGTGTGTATGGTTCTCGCAAAGCAGAGCGTGTTCACCTTGACAGCTTCTAACATGGAAACACAGCAAGCAGACCTCAGCCTACATTCTCTGCGTGTTGCAAAGATGGAAAACAGACACCCTAGTATCAGAATCTCAGAAATCACTGAGCGAAGCAGAGAAATGCTGCAGGACCATGCTTGCTTGCTTGAAAAAGTGAAAAACTTACTTGGGCTGTGCACAGTGCAAACAGATGAACAGAAGCATACATAGCGAGAGCAGTGTGCACTGTTCTCGCGAAGCAGAGCTTGTTCACCTTGACAGCTTCTAACATGGAAACACAGCAAGCAGACAGCAGCCCACATGCTCTGCTTGCTGCAAACATGGAAAACAGACACCCTAGCATCAGAATCTCAGAAATCACTGAGAGAAGTAGAGAAATGCTGCAGGAGCATGTTTGCTTCCTAGGACAAATGAAAAACTCACATGGGCCATGCACAGTGCAAACGGATGAAAAGAAGCATACACAGCGAGAGCAGTGTGCACTGTTCTCGCAAAGCAGAGCTTGTTCAGCTTGCCAGCTTCTAACATGGAAAGAGAGCAAGCAGACAGCAGCCCACATGCTCTGCTTGTTATAAACATGGAAAACAGACACCCTAGCATCAGAATCTCAGAAATCACAGAGAGAAGCAGAGAAATGCTGCAGGAGCATGTTTGCTTCCTAGGACAAATGAAAAACTCACATGGGCCATGCACAGTGCAAACGGATGAAAAGAAGCATACACAGCGAGAGCAGTGTGCACTGTTCTCGCAAAGCAGAGCTTGTTCAGCTTGCCAGCTTCTAACATGGAAAGAGAGCAAGCAGACAGCAGCCCACATGCTCTGCTTGTTATAAACATGGAAAACAGACACCCTAGCATCAGAATCTCAGAAATCACAGAGAGAAGTAGAGAAATGCTGCAGGAGCATGTTTTCTTGCTAGGACCAACGAAAAACACAAATGGGCTGTGCGCAGTGCAAACAGATGAACAGAAGCATACACAGTGAGAGCTGTGTGCATGGTTCTCGCAGAGCAGAGCTTGTTCACCTTGACAGCTTCTAACATGGAAACACAGCAAGCAGACAGCAGCCCACATGCTCTGCTTGCGGCAAACATGGAAAACAGTCGCCCCAG
Organism: Delichon dasypus; assembly: GCA_037837765.1. Taxonomy (NCBI): domain Eukaryota; kingdom Metazoa; phylum Chordata; class Aves; order Passeriformes; family Hirundinidae; genus Delichon; species Delichon dasypus. Next base: position 1,287,546 of record JBBAXF010000039.1, read on the forward strand.
CATCATAATCACAAAAATCAATGAGAGGAGCAGAGAAATGCTGCGGGGGCATGTCTTCTTGCTAGGACAAATGAAAACCTTACTTGGGCTGTGCACAGTGCAAACGGATGAACAGAAGCATACACAGTGAGAGCTGTGTGCACTGTTCTCGCACAGCACAGCTTGTTCGACTTGACAGCTTCTAACATGGAAACAGAGCAAGCAGACAGCAGCCCACATGCTCTGCTTGTTATAAACATGGAAAACAGACACCCTAGCATCAGAATCTCAGAAATCACAGAGAGAAGTAGAGAAATGCTGCAGGAGCATGTTTTCTTGCTAGGACCAACGAAAAACACAAATGGGCTGTGCGCAGTGCAAACAGATGAACAGAAGCATACATAGCGAGAGCAGTGTGCACTGTTCTCGCGAAGCAGAGCTTGTTCACCTTGACAGCTTCTAACATGGAAACACAGCAAGCAGACAGCAGCCCACATGCTCTGCTTGCTGCAAACATGGAAAACAGACACCCTAGCATCAGAATCTCAGAAATCACAGAGAGAAGTAGAGAAATGCTGCAGGAGCATGTTTGCCTGCTTGAAAAATTGAAAAACTCACTTTAGCTGTGGACAGTGCTAACCGATGAACAGAAGCATACACAGCGAGAGCAGTGTGCACTGTTCTCACAGAGCAGAGCTTGTTCAACGTGACACCTTCTAACATGGAACCACAGCACGCAGACAGCACCCCACATGCTCTGCTTGCTGCAAACATGGAAAACAGACACCCTGGCATCAGAATCTCAGAAATCACTGAGAGAAGCAGAGAAATGCTGCAGGACCATGTTTGCTTGCTTGAACAAGTGAAAAAGGCACTTGGGCTGTGCACAGCGCAAGCTGATGAACAGAAGCAAACACAGTGTGAGCTGTGTGCACGGTTCTCGCAGAGCAGAGCTTGTTCAACTTGACAGCTTCATACATGGAAACAGAACAAGCAGACATGAACCCGCATGCTCTGCTTGCTGCAAATATGAAAAACAGACATTCCAGTATCAGAATCTCAGAAATCACTGAGAGAAGCAGAGAAATTCTGCGGGAGCATGTTTTCTTGCTAGGACAAATGAAAACCTTACTTGGGCTGTGCACAGCGCAAACCGATGAACAGAAGCATACACAGTGAGAGCAGTGTGCACTGTTCTCACAGAGCAGAGCTTGTTCAACTTGACAGCTTCTAACATGGAAAGAGAGCAAGCAGACAGCAGCCCACATGCTCTGCTTGTTGCAAACATGGAAAACAGACACCCTAGCATCAGAATCTCAGAAATCACTGAGAGAAGCAGAGAAATGCTGCAGGAGCATGTTTGCTTGCTAGGACATATGAAAAGCTCAAATGGGCTGTGCACTGTGCAAACAGATGAACAGAAGCATACACAATGAGAGCTGTGTGCACTGTTCTCGCAGAGCAGAGCTTGTTCGACTTGACAACTTCTAACATGGAAACAGAGCAAGCAGACAGCAACTGTTGGGTTACCGGAGCCGCGGGAGTAGAGCCTCATGCTATCATGGTCAGCAGATCTCGTTTTTTGAGAGTTGCGTTACATTTTTATACCCTTAATAATCAGTTCATACATATTGCAAAAGCCAAGCTCCTAATTGATTAGTTCATCTTAGCTCACTTTGTACTTTGCGGTTAATTACTTGCTCAGCATCTGTGTACATTCTTGCGAGTTTCTTATCCTGCCTACACTCTATCTACTGCGTAAGTTCCCACTCAAGGTTAATTTGACCTCGCAGCCCTACAAGTTCCACAAGCTGCACATCATCAGGTCCTTTCTCAGCGAGCCACTGCTCGCAGAGGCTCTCCACAAGCAACCCACATGCTCTGCTTGCTGCAAACATGGAGAAGAGAAACCTCATCATCAGAATCACAGAAATCACTGAGAGAAGCAGAGAAATGCTGCGGGAGCATGTTTTCTTGCTAGGACAAATGAAAACCTTACTTGGGCTGTGCACAGCGCAAACCGATGAACAGAAGCAAACACAGCGAGAGCTGTGTGCATGGTTCTCGAATAGCAGTGCTTGTTCAACTTGACAGCTTCTAACATGGAAACAGAACAAGCAGACATGAACCCGCATGCTCTGCTTGCTGCAAATATGAAAAACAGACATCCCAGTATCAGAATCTCAGAAATCACTGAGAGAAGCAGAGAAATTCTGCGGGAGCATGTTTTCTTGCTAGGACAAATGAAAACCTTACTTGGGCTGTGCACAGCGCAAACCGATGAACAGAAGCATACACAGTGAGAGCAGTGTGCACTGTTCTCACAGAGCAGAGCTTGTTCAACTTGACAGCTTCTAACATGGAAAGAGAGCAAGCAGACAGCAGCCCACATGGTCTGCTTGTTGCAAACATGGAAAACAGACACCCTAGCATCAGAATCTCAGAAATCAGTGAGAGAAGCAGAGAAATGCTGCAGGAGCATGTTTGCTTGCTAGGACATATGAAAAGCTCAAATGGGCTGTGCACTGTGCAAACAGATGAACAGAAGCATACACTATGAGAGCTGTGTGCACTGTTCTCGCAGAGCAGAGCTTGTTCGACTTGACAACTTCTAACATGGAAACAGAGCAAGCAGACAGCAACTGTTGGGTTACCGGAGCCGCGGGAGAAGAGCCTCATGCTATCATGGTCAGCAGATCTCGTTTATTGAGAGTTGCGTTACATTTTTATACCCTTAATAATCAGTTCATACATATTGCAAAAGCCAAGCTCCTAATTGGTTAGTTCATCTTAGCTCACTTTGTACTTTGCGGTTAATTACTTGCTCAGCATCTGCGTACATTCTTGCGAGTTTCTTATCCTGCCTACACTCTATCTACTGCGTAAGTTCCCTCTCAAGGTTAATTTGACCTCGCAGCCCTACACGTTCCACAAGCTGCACATCATCATGTCCTTTCTCAGCGAGCCACTGCTCGCAGAGGCTCTCCACACTTCCCCCGTTTTCTTTTACAGCAAGCATTGTCATTTTAACATTTTCTACCATTGACATCAACATGCGTTGTACACACTGCAAAATACATGGTCCAAAAAGCAACACAAGCAACAAAAGCTTAAGCCATGCACTGTGATTAACTTGATTGCAAACTAAACAGCATGATGGCAAAAAACGTAAGCAAGCGTTCAGAGCAGGAAGGAGCTCAAGCTCCACATCTTCTTCAGAGTTGATAGCGATCTGAGTCTCAGTTAGTCCCAGCAGGCAATTAGCCTGAGTCAGTAACGGCTGAAGAGTCTTCCTTAGGCGGTGAAGCCTTCTCCTTGCCGGGCTGCTCACTCACTGTGGCTTTCGTCCATCTAGCTGGGATCCAGGTTGGACCTGTTGGGGATAGAACACAAACATACCCCCGTCCCCAGTAGAGCACCTTTGCAGGGCCCTGCCACTAGTGGTACGGGCAATGACAAAGAGTTCTCCCTCAGAGTCCGAGTCCACAACTCCTGGTTCAATAATTAAGCCTAAAACCGATCCCGATGAACGGCCTAATATGAGTCCTCCCGTAGGCTGATTGTTAATTACAACAGGGCCAAAAATTCCAGTAGAGATCATATGCGGGCTGTCGTTGTAAAGAGTAACAGTCACTGCTGCTGCTAAGTCCAATCTGAGACTGCCGGAGGTTGCTGGCATAAGTTGGCTGTCGGTAGTGTAGCTGGAGCTACTTGTGTCTTGGCGTGGCCCAACTTCGCGCTGGTTTTGCAGTTTCCCGATCCGGACCGGCAGGCGGTGCTGTTATGGGTGTTGGAGCAACATTTCTTGCACCAAATACCAGTGGCATTGCATTCACGACGGATGTGCCCCAATTTTCCACAGCAAAAGCATTTCATTCCTCCCCCTGTATTGGAGCGTTGAAGCGCTGTCGCTGCTTGGAGAGGTGCGAGGGCAGCTAAAACCTGAGTATGTGCTGAGGCGGCTTGTTCCCTAAAAGCCTGCGCTTGCTGCTGCAGTCCCTCCCCTATTTTCTGTAAAGCTTCTACCATAAAAACTTGAGTGCCCGAAGGCATTGATTCAGCTTTGTCTAACAAATCCTGCACATTCCAGTGACCTGGGGCTGCAGCTATGAGGGAACGGGTATTAGCATTCCCATTCTGCAAAATACATTGTTTGACCAAGGCATCCTGCATATGTTCAGCGATGCCTGCTTTACTCAAAGCCTCAATAATTTTGTCAACAAAAGATCCTAGAGACTCTTCCCTGCCTTGCTTAATCCCCATAGCTAGCCACAGTAGCTCGCAGCTGAGATAACAACTTCCAAGCTAAGTTTACAAGGTCAGCCCTCTGGCCGCCCTGGGGATTTGGTTGATAAATGACGGGAAAGGCAAAAGCATCAATCTGCTCTTGTGCCGCTGCCGCAAGTTCTGCATCTTCACGCTGCCAGCCTTGCTGTGCTAGCGCTGCCCATGTCGCTCTCCTCCCCCGTGCCATAGCCTCGCCGAGGTCTGATAAGGCCCCAGGGAACGGCTCCGTGGCGGTGGGGATGGGAGGGGCAAGGGGCGAGCTATCAGCAGGGTACAGAGACGGCGAAGGCAGCGGCAGCAGGGGGGCAGATGGGGGGGGGCGGCCAAGGCGGAGGTGGGGGCTGTACCGCGTCAGGGAGCCCCGCAGGGTTAGAGGGCGGAAGATTGATGGAAGCAAAAACAGGAGGGTTGGGATCCGAGGGATTAAATGCATAGTCTTTATTTCTGACTTGCGCTTCTCGGGCACCCTCAACAGCCTTCTTTTCTGCCTGATATTTAAGCAACTCATTCTGCACTACTTTCCACAACTTACTCATCTTTTTAGCAGGCTTATCATCATCTAACACTAGCTCCCATAACTTATCTCCGTACCTACGCCATTCTGCTAGCTCATGAACAGTATGAGGATTAGTAAAATACCCATAAGAAGTAGCATGCTCTAAAAGAACGAAAAGATCCTTATCTAAATGGAGACCTTTAACTCCCCTCCTTTTCAGAAGGGTAGTAAAAAGATCATACGCCGCTTGCCTGTCCATGCTTACTGGTACCGTCGCAACTCTCCAGGCTTCGGCAGCGCGTGTCGGCAGGGCACACCTATGTGTTCACCCCGGGCGAAAAATCACCGTCCTTCAGGACCCGAGCCCAACACAGCTCTAAAGAGGGAAGGGGAAACGCCTGTTCGGGCGCCATATGTTGGGTTACCGGAGCCGCGGGAGTAGAGCCTCATGCTATCATGGTCAGCAGATCTCGTTTATTGAGAGTTGCGTGACATTTTTATACCCTTCATAATCAGTTCATACATATTGCAAAAGCCAAGCTCCTAATTGGTTAGTTCATCTTAGCTCACTTTGTACTTTGCGGTTAATTACTTGCTCAGCATCTGCGTACATTCTTGCGAGTTTCTTATCCTGCCTACACTCTATCTACTGCGTAAGTTCCCACTCAAGTTTAATTTGACCGCGCAGCCCTACACGTTCCACAAGCTGCACATCATCAGGTCCTTTCTCAGGGAGCCACTGCTCGCAGAGGCTCTCCACAAGCAACCCACATGCTCTGCTTGCTGCAAATGTGGAAAACAGACACCCTAGCATCAGAATCCCAGAAATCACTGAGAGAAGTAGGGAAATTATGCAGGAGCATTTTTGCTTGCTTGAAATAGTGAAAAACTCACTTGGGCTGTGCACAGTGCAATCCAATGAACAGAAGCATACACAGCGAGAGCTCTGTGCACTGTTCTCGCACAGAATACCTTGTTCAAATTGACAGGTTCTAACACGGAAACAGCGCAAGCATATAGCAGCCCACTTTCTCTCCTTGTTGCAAACATGGAAAACAGATGCCCTAGCATCAGAATCTCAGAAATCACTGAGAGAAGCAGAGAAATGCTGCAGGAGCATGTTTGCTTCCTAGGACAAATGAAAAACTCACATGGGCCATGCACAGTGCAAGCGGATGAAAAGAAGCATACACAGCGAGGGCAGTGGGCACTGTCTTCGCAAAGCAGAGCTTGATCAACTTGACAGCTTCTAACATGGAAAGAGAGCAAGCAGACTGCAGCCCACATTCTCTGCTTGTTGCAAGGAAGGAAAACAGACACCCCAGCAGCATAATCTCAGAAATCACTGAGAGAAGTAGAGAAATGCTGCAGGAGCATGTTTTCTTGCTAGGACCAACGAAAAACACAAATGCGCTGTGCGCAGTGCAAACAGATGAACAGAAGCATACACAGTGAGAGCTGTGTGCATGGTTCTCGCAGAGCAGAGCTTGTTTTACTTGACAGCTTCTAACATGGAAACACAGCAAGCAGACCTCAGCCTACATTCCCTGCGTGTTGCAAACATGGAAAACAGTCGCCCCAGCATCAAAATCACAAAAATCAATGACAGGAGCAGAGAAATGCTGCGGGGGCATGTTTTCTTGCTAGGACAAATGAAAACCTTACTTGGGCTGTGCACAGTGCAAACGGATGAACAGAAGCACACACAGTGAGAGCTGTGGGCACTGTTCTCGCAAAGCAGAGCTTGTTCACCTTGACAGCTTCTAACATGGAAACACAGCAAGCAGACAGCAGCCCACAAGCTCTGCTTGCTGCAAACATGGAAAACAGATACCCTAGCATCAGAATCTCAGAAATCACTGAGAGAAGTAGAGAAATGCTGCAGGAGCATGTTTGCTTCCTAGGACAAATGAAAAACTCACATGGGCCATGCACAGTGCAAACGGATGAAAAGAAGCATACACAGCGAGAGCAGTGTGCACTGTTCTCGCAAAGCAGAGCTTGTTCAGCTTGCCAGCTTCTAACTTGGAAAGAGAGCAAGCAGACAGCAGCCCACATTCTCTGCTTGTTGCAAACATGGAAAACAGACGCCCCAGCATCAGAATCTCAGAAATCACTGAGAGAAGCAGAGAAATGCTGCAGGAGCATGTTTTCTTGCTTGAAAAAGTGAAAAACTCACTTGGGCCGTGCACAGCGCAAACCAATGAACAGAAGCAAACACAGTGAGAGCTGTGTGTATGGTTCTCGCAAAGCAGAGCGTGTTCACCTTGACAGCCTCTAACATGGAAACACAGCAAGCAGACCTCAGCCTACATTCTCTGCGTGTTGCAAAGATGGAAAACAGACACCCTAGCATCAGAATCTCAGAAATCACAGAGAGAAGTAGAGAAATGCTTCAGGAGCATGTTTGCTTCCTAGGACAAATGAAAAACTCACATGGGCCATGCACAGTGCAGACGGATGAAAAGAAGCATACACAGCGAGACCAGTGTGCACTGTTCTCGCAAAGCAGAGCTTGTTCAGCTTGCCAGCTTCTAACATGGAAAGAGAGCAAGCAGACAGGAACCCACATGCTGTGCTTGCTGCAAACATGGAAAACAGACGCCCCAGCATCAGAATCTCAGAAATCACTGAGAGAAGCAGAGAAATGCTGCAGGAGCATGTTTGCTTCCTAGGACAAATGAAAAACACCAATGGCTGTGCACAGTGCAAACAGATGAACAGAAGCAAACACAGTGAGAGCTGTGTGCATGGTCCACGCATAGCAGAGCTTGTTCAACTTGACAGCTTCTAACATGGAAAGAGAGCAAGCAGACAGGAACCCACATGCTGTGCTTGCTGCAAACATGGAAAACAGACGCCCCAGCATCAGAATCTCAGAAATCACTGAGAGAAGCAGAGAAATTCTGCAGGAGCATGTTTGCTTGCTAGGACAAATGAAAAACTCAAATGGGCTGTGCACAGTGCTAACAGATGAACAGAAGCATACACAGTGAGAGCTGTGTGCGCTGTGCTTGCAGAGCGGAGCTTGATCAACTTGACAGCTTCTAACATGGAATCAGAGCAAGCAGACAGCGACCCACCTGCTCTGCTTGCTGCAAATGTGGAAAACAGACGCCCCAGCATCATAATCACAGAAATCACTGAGAGGAGCAGAGAAATGCTGCGGGAGCATGTTTTCTTGCTAGGACAAATGAAAACCTTACTTGGGCTGTGCGCAGTGCAAACGGATGAACAGAAGCATAGACAGTGCGAGCTGTGTGCACCGTTCTCGCAAAAAACAGCTTGTTCAACTTGACAGCTTCTAACATGGAAACAGAGCAAGCAGACAGCAATCCACATGCTCTGCTTGCTGCAAATGTGGAAAACAGACACCCCAGCATCAGAATCTCAGAAATCACACAGAGGAGTAGAGAAATGCTGCAGGAGCATGTTTGCTTGCTAGGACAAATGAAAAACTCACTTGGGCTGTGCACAGCGCAAACAGATGAACAGAAGCATACACAGCGAGAGCTGTGTGCATGGTTCTTGCACAGCAGAGCTTGTTCAACTTGACAGCTTCTAACATGGAAACACAGCAAGCAGACAGCAATCCACATGCTCTGCTTGTTATAACATGGAAGGCAGACACCCAAGCATGAGAATCTCAGAAATCACCGAGAGAAGCAGAGAAATGCTGCAGGAGCATGTTTTCTTGCTAGGACCAACGAAAAACACAAATGCGCTGTGCGCAGTGCAAACAGATGAACAGAAGCATACACAGTGAGAGCTGTGTGCATGGTTCTCGCAGAGCAGAGCTTGTTTTACTTGACAGCTTCTAACATGGAAACACAGCAAGCAGACCTCAGCCTACATTCCCTGCGTGTTGCAAACATGGAAAACAGTCGCCCCAGCATCATAATCACAAAAATCAATGACAGGAGCAGAGAAATGCTGGGGGGGCATGTTTGCTTGCTAGGACAAATGAAAAACTCACTTGGGCTGTGGACAGTGCAAACAGATGAACAGAAGCATACACAGTGGGAGCTGTGTGCCCTGTGCTCGCAGAGCAGAGCTTGTTCAACTTGACAGCTTCTAACATGGAAACACAGCAAGCAGTCAGGAACCCACATGCTCTGCTTGCTGCAAATGGGGCGAACACACACCCCAGCATCACAATCTCAGAAATCACAGAGAGAAGCGGAGAAATCCTGCAGGACCATGTTTGCCTGCTTGAAAAAGGGAAAAACTCACTTGGGTTTTGCACAGTGCAAACCGATGAACAGAAGCATACACAGTGGGAGCTCTGTACAGTGTTCTCGCAGAGCAGAGCTTGTTCGACCTGACAGCTTCTAACATGGAAAGAGAGCAAGCATACAGCAGCCCACATGCTCTGCTTGTTGCAAAGAAGGAAAACAGACACCCTAGCATCAGAACCTCAGAAATCACTGAGAGAAGCAGAGAAATGCTGCAGGAGCATGTTTGCTTGCTTGAAAAATTGAAAAACTCAAATGGGCTGAGCACAGCTCAAACCGATGAACAGAAGCAAACACAGTGAGAGCAGTGTGCACTGTTCTCGCAAAGCAGAGCTTGTTCAACTTGACAGCTTCTAACATGGAAACACAGCAAGCAGACCTCAGCCGATATGCTCTGCTTGTTGCAAACATGGAAGGCAGAATCCCTAGCATCAGAATCTCAGAAATCACTGTGAGAAGCAGAGCAATGCTGCAGGAGCATGTTTTCTTTCAAGGACAAATGGAAAACTTACTTGGGCTGTGCACAGTGCAAACGGATGAACAGAAGCATACACAGTGAGAGCTGTGTGCACTGTTCTCGCAGAGCAGAGCTTGTTCAACTTTACAGCTTCTAAGATGGAAACACAGCAAGGAGACCTCAGCCCACATTCTCTGCTTGTTGCAAAGAAGGAAAACAGGCACCCGAGCATCATAATCTCAGAAATTACTGAGAGAAGCAGAGAAATGCTGCAGGAGCATGTTTCCTTGCTAGGACAAATGAAAACCTCACTTGGGCTGTGCACAGCGCAAACAGATGAACAGAAGCATACACAGCGAGAGCAGTGTGCACTGTTCTCGCTGAGCAGAGCTTGTTCAACTTGACAGCTTCTAACATGGAAACACAGCAAGCAGACAGCAGCCCACATGCTCTGCTTGCTGCAAATGTGGAAAACAGACACCCTGGCATCAGAACCTCAGAAATCACTGAGAGAGGCAGAGAAATGCTGCAGGAGCATGTTACCTTGCTTGAAAAAGTGAAAAACTCACTTGGGCTGTGCACAGTGCAAACAGATGAAGAGAAGCATACACAGCGAAAGCTGTGGGCACTGTTCTCGCAAAGCAGAGCTTGTTCAACTTGACAGCTTCTAACATGGAAACACAGCAAGCAGACAGCAACGCACATGCTCTGCTTGCTGCAAACATGGAAAACAGGCACCCCAGCATCATAATCTCAGAAATCACTGAGAGAAGCAGAGAAATGCTGCAGGAGCACGTTTGCTTGCTTGAAAAATTGAAAAACTCACTTGGGCTGTGCGCAGTGCAAATGGATGAACAGAAGCATACGCATTGAGTGCTGTGTGCATGATTCTCGCAGAGCAGAGCTTGTTCAACTTGACAGCTTCTAACATGGAAACACAGCAAGCAGACCTCAGCCTGCATTCTCTGCGTGTTGCAAAGATGGAAAACAGACACCCTAGTATCAGAATCTCAGAAATCACTGAGCAAAGCAGAGAAATGCTGCAGGATCATGTTTTCTTGCTAGGACAAATGAAAAACTCACTTGGGCTGTGCACAGCGCAAACAGATGAACGGAAGCATACATAGCGAGAGCAGTGTGCACTGTTCTCGCGAAGCAGAGCTTGTTCACCTTGACAGCTTCTAACATGGAAACACAGCAAGCAGACAGCAGCCCACATGCTCTGCTTGCTGCAAACATGGAAAAGAGACACCCTAGCATCAGAATCTCAGAAATCAGTGAGAGAAGCAGAGAAATGCTGCAGGAGCATGTTTGCTTCCTAGGACAAATGAAAAACTCACATGGGCCATGCACAGTGCAAACGGATGAAAAGAAGCATACACAGCGAGAGCAGTGTGCACTGTTCTCGCAAAGCAGAGCTTGTTCAGCTTGCCAGCTTCTAACATGGAAAGAGAGCAAGCAGACAGCAGCCCACATGCTCTGCTTGTTATAAACATGGAAAACAGACACCCTAGCATCAGAATCTCAGAAATCACTGAGAGAAGTAGAGAAATGCTGCAGGAGCATGTTTGCTTCCTAGGACAAATGAAAAACTCAGATGCGCCATGCACAGTGCAAACGGATGAAAAGAAGCATACACAGCGAGAGCAGTGTGCACTGTTCTCGCAAAGCAGAGCTTGTTCAGCTTGCCAGCTTCTAACATGGAAAGAGAGCAAGCAGACAGCAGCCCACATGCTCTGCTTGTTATAAACATGGAAAACAGACACCCTAGCATCAGAATCTCAGAAATCACAGAGAGAAGTAGAGAAATGCTGCAGGAGCATGTTTTCTTGCTAGGACCAACGAAAAACACAAATGGGCTGTGCGCAGTGCAAACAGATGAACAGAAGCATACACAGTGAGAGCTGTGTGCATGGTTCTCGCAGAGCAGAGCTTGTTCAACTTGACAGCTTCTAACATGGAAAGAGAGCAAGCAGACAGCAGCCCACATGCTCTGCTTGTTATAAACATGGAAAACAGACACCTTAGCATCAGAATCTCAGAAAACACAGAGAGAAGCAGAGAAATTCTGCAGGAGCATGTTTTCTTGCTAGGACAAATGAAAACCTTACTTGGGCTGTGCACAGTGCAAACGGATGAACAGAAGCATACGCATTGAGTGCTGCGTGCATGATTCTCGCAGAGCAGAGCTTGTTCAGCTTGACAGCTTCTAACATGGAAACACAGCAAGCAGACCTCACCCTGCATTCTCTGCGTGTTGCAAAGATGGAAAACAGACACCCTAGTATCAGAATCTCAGAAATCACTGAGCGAAGCAGAGAAATGCTGCAGGATCATGTTTTCTTGCTAGGACAAATGAAAAACTCACTTGGGCTGTGCACAGCGCAAACAGATGAACGGAAGCATACATAGCGAGAGCAGTGTGCACTGTTCTTGCAAAGCAGAGCTTGTTCAACTTGACAGCTTCTAACTGGAAACAGAGCAAGCAGACAGCAGCCCACATGTTCTGCTTGTTATAAACATGGAAAACAGACACCTTAGCATCAGAATCTCAGAAAACACAGAGAGAAGCAGAGGAATTCCGCAGGAGCATGTTTTCTTGCTAGGACAAATGAAAACCTTGCTTGGGCAGTGAACAGAGCAAACGGATGAACAGAAGCATACACCGCGAGTGCAGTGTTCACTGGTCTCGGAGAGCAGAGCTTGTTCAACTTGACAGCTTCTAACATGGAAACGGAACAAGCAGACATGAACCCACATGCTCTGCTTGCTGCAAACATGGAAAACAGGCACACCAGTATCAGAATCTCAGAAATCACTGAGAGAAGCAGAGAAATTCTGCAAGTGCATGTTTTCTTGCTTGAAAAATTGAAAAACTTATTTGGGCTGTGCAGAGTGCAAACCGATGAACAGAAGCATACACAGTGAGAACTGTGTGCACTGTTCTCGCAGAGCAGAGCTTGTTCAACTTTACAGCTTCTAAGATGGAAAGAGAGCAAGCAGACCTCAGCCCGCATTCTCTGCCTGTTGCAAACATGAAAAACAGATGCCCTAGCAGTATAATCTCAGAAATCACTGAGAGAAGCAGAGAAATGCTGCAGGTGCATGTTTGCTTGCTAGAACAAATGAAAAACTCAGATGGGCTGTGCACAGTGCAAACCGATGAACAGAAGTGTAGTGGTGTGAGAATTGTTTTACTAAGTTATTAAGTTATTTTTGTAAGATTTTTGAGTTAATTTTGTAATGATTTAGTTCACTGTATACCCCTGTGTTCTGCACTGGTTTTCCCCTTATGAGTTAGGTTGCTTAAACAGACGTTTTCTGTCAATGAATCCTCCCCTGCACCTGTCTTTGTCACTCCCTTCCCCCACTCCTCGTGTTCGACCTGTCTGTCACTTTGGACACCTTCCCTGGCTTTTGGAAAATTCCAGGCAGGGGGTCGAGTGATAGGCTGGGGCCCTTGGAATTCCCTCCCATCTTGTGTGGTTGGCCCCCTGTCGTAAAGTTTACACCCCCAGTTACACCCCCCGTTGTCGTGACTGGCTGAACCGGTTGTCAGCCACCCCGGTTTCCACCCCACTTTAAAAAGCTCGTGCACCCCTGGCCCGGGCTCTCTTCTGGGCAGCAGGTCACAGGGGCAGAGCTCCCGGCTCTCTCCTCTCCAAAAAACCTCATTTAAATCCTGCCTGTAAGAGTCCGGCTTTCTTCCGACTGCTGAGGTTGCCATTGCTTCATCTCCGTGCCCATCGCAGGGCAGAAGGAGGCTTTCTTAGCTAGCCACTTTGCCCTAACACGCTGCTGCAGTGACATCTAGTGGACTGAGCCAGCTATTGCAGCGTGATTAACACACGATTCGGACACTGCGACACAGAAGCACACACAGTGAGAGCTGTGGGCACTGTTCTCGCAAAGCAGAGCTTGTTCAGCTTTACAGCTTCTAACATGGAAAGAGAGCAAGCAGACAGCAGCCCACATGCTCTGCTTGCTTTAAACATGGAAAACAGACACCCCAGCATCAGAAACTCAGAAATCACTGAGAGAAGCCGAGAAATGCTGCGGGAGCATGTTTGCTTGCTAGGACAAATGAAAAACACCCAATGGCTGCTCACAGTGCAAACAGATGAACAGAAGCATACACAGCGAGAGCTCTGGGCACTGTTCTCGCAAAGCAGAGCTTGTTCAAATTGACACCCTCTAACATGGAACCACAGCAAGCAGACAGCAGCCCGCATGCTCTGCTTGTTGCAAACATGGAAAACATTCACCCCAGCATCAGAATCTCAGAAATCACTGAGAGAAGCAGAGAAATGCTGCAAGTGCATGTTTGCTTGCTAGGACAAATGAAACCTTACTTGGGCTGTTCACAGTGCAAACGGATGAACAGAAGCATACACAGTGAGAGCTGTGTGCACTGTTCTCGCACAGCAGAGCTTGTTCGACTTGACAGCTTCTAACATGGAAACACAGCAAGCAGACAGCAATCCACATGCTCTGCTTGCTGCAAATGTGGAAAACAGACACCCCAGCATCAGAATCTCAGAAATCACAGAGAGAAGTAGAGAAATGCTGCAGGAGCATTTTTTTCTTGCTTGAAAAAGTGAAAAACTCACTTGGGCCGTGCACAGCGCAAACCAATGAACAGAAGCAAACACAGTGAGAGGTGTGTGTATGGTTCTCGCAAAGCAGAGCTTGTTCAACTTGCCAGCTTCTAACATGGAAAGAGGGCAAGCAGACAGCAGCCCACATGCTGTGCTTGCTGCAAACATGGAAAACAGATGCCCCAGCATCAGAATCTCAGAAATCACTGAGAGAAGCATAGAAATTCTGCAAGTGCATGTTTTCTTGCTTGAAAAATTGAAAAACTTACTTGGGCTGTGCACAGTGCAAACCAATGAACAGAAGCAAACACAGTGAGAGCTGTGTGTATGGTTCTCGCAAAGCAGAGCTTGTTCACCTTGACAGCTTCTAACATGGAAACACAGCAAGCAGACCTCAGCCTACATTCTCTGCGTGTTGCAAAGATGGAAAACAGACACCCTAGTATCAGAATCTCAGAAAACACAGAGAGAAGCAGAGAAATTCTGCAGGAGCATGTTTTCTTGCTAGGACAAATGAAAACCTTACTTGGGCTGTGCACAGTGCAAACGGATGAACAGAAGCATACGCATTGAGTGCTGCGTGCATGATTCTCGCAGAGCAGAGCTTGTTCAGCTTGACAGCTTCTAACATGGAAACACAGCAAGGAGACCTCCGCCTGCATTCTCTGCGTGTTGCAAAGATGGAAAACAGACACCCTAGTATCAGAATCTCAGAAATCACTGAGCGAAGCAGAGAAATGCTGCAGGATCATGTTTTCTTGCTAGGACAAATGAAAAACTCACTTGGGCTGTGCACAGCGCAAACAGATGAACGGAAGCATACATATCGAGAGCAGTGTGCACTGTTCTTGCAAAGCAGAGTTTGTTCAACTTGACAGCTTCTAACATGGAAAGAGAGCAAGCAGACAGCAGCCCACATGTTCTGCTTGTTATAAACATGGAAAACAGACACCTTAGCATCAGAATCTCAGAAAACACAGAGAGAAGCAGAGGAATTCCGCAGGAGCATGTTTTCTTGCTAGGACAAATGAAAACCTTACTTGGGCAGTGAACAGAGCAAACGGATGAACAGAAGCATACACAGCGAGTGCAGTGTTCACTGGTCTCGGAGAGCAGAGCTTGTTCAACTTGACAGCTTCTAACATGGAAACGGAACAAGCAGACATGAACCCACATGCTCTGCTTGCTGCAAACATGGAAAACAGGCACACCAGTATCAGAATCTCAGAAATCACTGAGAGAAGCAGAGAAATTCTGCAAGTGCATGTTTTCTTGCTTGAAAAATTGAAAAACTTATTTGGGCTGTGCACAGTGCAAACCGATGAACAGAAGCATACACAGTGAGAACTGCGTGCACTGTTCTTGCAGAGCAGAGCTTGTTCAACTTTACAGCTTCTAAGATGGAAAGAGAGCAAGCAGACCTCAGCCCGCATTCTCTGCCTGTTGCAAACATGAAAAACAGATGCCCTAGCAGTATAATCTCAGAAATCACTGAGAGAAGCAGAGAAATGCTGCAGGTGCATGTTTGCTTGCTAGAACAAATGAAAAACTCAGATGGGCTGTGCACAGTGCAAACCGATGAACAGAAGTGTAGTGGTGTGAGAATTGTTTTACTAAGTTATTAAGTTATTTTTGTAAGATTTTTGAGTTAATTTTGTAATGATTTAGTTCACTGTATACCCCTGTGTTCTGCACTGGTTTTCCCCTTATGAGTTAGGTTGCTTAAACAGACGTTTTCTGTCAATGAATCCTCCCCTGCACCTGTCTTTGTCACTCCCTTCCCCCACTCCTCGTGTTCGACCTGTCTGTCACTTTGGACACCTTCCCTGGCTTTTGGAAAATTCCAGGCAGGGGGTCGAGTGATAGGCTGGGGCCCTTGGAATTCCCTCCCATCTTGTGTGGTTGGCCCCCTGTCGTAAAGTTTACACCCCCAGTTACACCCCCCGTTGTCGTGACTGGCTGAACCGGTTGTCAGCCACCCCTGTTTCCAACCCACTTTAAAAAGCTCGTGCACCCCTGGCCCGGGGTCTCTTCTGGGCAGCAGGTCACAGGGGCAGAGCTCCCGGCTCTCTCCTCTCCAATAAACCTCATTTAAATCCTGCCTGCAATAGTCCGGCTTTCTTCCGACTGCTGAGGTTGCCATTGCTTCATCTCCGTGCCCATCGCAGGGCAGAAGGAGGCTTTCTTAGCTAGCCACTTTGCCCTAACACGCTGCTGCAGTGACATCTAGTGGACAGAGCTAGCTATTGCAGCGTGATTAACGCGATTCGGACACTGCGACACAGAAGCACACACAGTGAGAGCTGTGGGCACTGTTCTCGCAAAGCAGAGCTTGTTCAACTTGACAGCTTCTAACATGGAAAGAGAGCAAGCAGACAGCAGCCCACATGCTCTGCTTGCTGCAAACATGGAAAACAGACACCCCAGCATCAGAATCTCAAAAATCACAGAGAGAATTAGAGAAATGCTGCAGGAGCACGTTTTCTTGCTTGAAAAAGTGAAAAAATCACTTGGGCCGTGCACAGCGCAAACCAATGAACAGAAGCAAACACAGTGAGAGCTGTGTGTATGGTTCTCGCAAAGCAGAGCTTGTTCACCTTGACAGCTTCTAACATGGAAACACAGCAAGCAGACCTCAGCCTACATTCTCTGCGTGTTGCAAAGATGGAAAACAGACACCCTAGTATCAGAATCTCAGAAATCACTGAGCGAAGCAGAGAAATGCTGCAGGACCATGCTTGCTTGCTTGAAAAAGTGAAAAACTTACTTGGGCTGTGCACAGTGCAAACAGATGAACAGAAGCAGACATAGCGAGAGCAGTGTGCACTGTTCTCGCGAAGCAGAGCTTGTTCACCTTGACAGCTTCTAATATGGAAACACAGCAAGCAGACAGCAGCCCACATGCTCTGCTTGCTGCAAACATGGAAAAGAGACACGCTAGCATCAGAATCTCAGAAATCACAGAGAGAAGTAGAGAAATGCTGCAGGAGCATGTTTTCTTGCTAGGACCAACGAAAAACACAAATGGGCTGTGCGCAGTGCAAACAGATGAACAGAAGCATACACAGTGAGAGCTGTGTGCATGGTTCTCGCAGAGCAGAGCTTGTTCAACTTGACAGCTTCTAACATGGAAAGAGAGCAAGCAGACAGCAGCCCACATGCTCTGATTGTTATAAACATGGAAAACAGACACCTTAGCATCAGAATCTCAGAAAACACAGAGAGAAGCAGAGAAATTCTGCAGGAGCATGTTTTCTTGCTAGGACCAACGAAAAACACAAATGGGCTGTGCACAGTGCAAACAGATGAACAGAAGCATACGCATTGAGTGCTGCGTGCATGATTCTCGCAGAGCAGAGCTTGTTCAGCTTGACAGCTTCTAACATGGAAACACAGCAAGCAGACAGCAGCCCACATGCTCTGCTTGTTATAAACATGGAAAACAGACACCCTAGCATCAGAATCTCAGAAATCACAGAGAGAAGTAGAGAAATGCTGCAGGAGCATGTTTTCTTGCTAGGACCAACGAAAAACACAAATGGGCTGTGCGCAGTGCAAACAGATGAACAGAAGCATACACAGTGAGAGCTGTGTGCATGGTTCTCGCAGAGCAGAGCTTGTTCTACTTGACAGCTTCTAACATGGAAACAGAGCAAGCAGACAGCAATCCACATGCTCTGCTTGCTGCAAATGTGGAAAACAGACACCCCAGCATCAGAATCTCAAAAATCACAGAGAGAATTAGAGAAATGCTGCAGGAGCATGTTTTCTTGCTTGAAAAAGTGAAAAAATCACTTGGGCCGTGCACAGCGCAAACCAATGAACAGAAGCAAACACAGTGAGAGGTGTGTGTATGGTTCTCGCAAAGCAGAGCTTGTTCACCTTGACAGCTTCTAACATGGAAACACAGCAAGCAGACCTCCGCCTGCATTCTCTGCGTGTTGCAAAGATGGAAAACAGACACCCTAGTATCAGAATCTCAGAAATCACTGAGCGAAGCAGAGAAATGCTGCAGGATCATGTTTTCTTGCTAGGACAAATGAAAAACTCACTTGGGCTGTGCACAGCGCAAACAGATGAACGGAAGCATACATAGCGAGAGCAGTGTGCACTGTTCTTGCAAAGCAGAGTTTGTTCATCTTGACAGCTTCTAACATGGAAAGAGAGCAAGTAGACAGCAGCCCACATGTTCTGCTTGTTATAAACATGGAAAACAGACACCTTAGCATCAGAATCTCAGAAAACACAGAGAGAAGCAGAGAAATTCTGCAGGAGCATGTTTTCTTGCTAGGACAAATGAAAACCTTACTTGGGAAGTGAACAGAGCAAACGGATGAAGAGAAGCATACACAGCGAGTGCAGTGTTCACTGGTCTCGGAGAGCAGAGCTTGTTCAACTTGACAGCTTCTAACATGGAAACACAGCAAGCAGACCTCAGCCTACATTCCCTGCTTGCTGCAAACATGGAAAACAGACGCCCCAGCATCAGAATCTCAGAAATCACTGAGAGAAGCAGAGAAATGCTGCAGGAGCTTGTTTTCTTGCTTGAAAAAGTGAAAAACTCACTTGGGCCGTGCACAGCGCAAACCAGTGAACAGAAGCAAGCACAGTGAGAGCTGTGTGTATGGTTCTCGCAAAGCAGAGCGTGTTCACCTTGACAGCTTCTAACATGGAAACACAGCAGGCAGACCTCAGCCTACATTCTCTGCGTGTTGCAAAGATGGAAAACAGACACCCTAGTATCAGAATCTCAGAAATCACTGAGCGAAGCAGAGAAATGCCGCAGGACCATGCTTGCTTCCTAGGACAAATGAAAAACACCAATGGCTGTGCACAGTGCAAACAGATGAACAGAAGCAAACACAGTGAGAGCTGTGTGTATGGTTCTCGCAAAGCAGAGCTTGTTCACCTTGACAGCTTCTAACATGGAAACACAGCAAGCAGACCTCAGCCTACATTCTCTGCGTGTTGCAAAGATGGAAAACAGACACCCTAGTATCAGAATCTCAGAAATCACTGAGCGAAGCATAGAAATGCTGCAGGACCATGCTTGCTTGCTTGAAAAAGTGAAAAACTTACTTGGGCTGTGCACAGTGCAAACAGATGAACAGAAGCAGACATAGCGAGAGCAGTGTGCACTGTTCTCGCGAAGCAGAGCTTGTTCACCTTGACAGCTTCTAACATGGAAACACAGCAAGCAGACAGCAGCCCACATGCTCTGCTTGTTATAAACATGGAAAACAGACACCCTAGCATCAGAATCTCAGAAATCACAGAGAGAAGTAGAGAAATGCTGCAGGAGCATGTTTTCTTGCTAGGACCAACGAAAAACACAAATGGGCTGTGCGCAGTGCAAACAGATGAACAGAAGCATACACAGTGAGAGCTGTGTGCATGGTTCTCGCAGAGCAGAGCTTGTTCTACTTGGCAGCTTCTAACATGGAAACAGAGCAAGCAGACAGCAATCCACATGCTCTGCTTGCTGCAAATGTGGAAAAGACACCCCAGCATCAGAATCTCAGAAATCACAGAGAGAAGTAGAGAAATGCTGCAGGAGCATGTTTTCTTGCTAGGACAAATGAAAACCTTACTTGGGCTGTGAACAGGGCAAACGGATGAACAGAAGCATGCACAGCGAGTGCAGTGTTCACTGGTCTCGGAGAGCAGAGCTTGTTCAACTTGACAGCTTCTAACATGGAAACGGAACAAGCAGACATGAACCCACATGCTCTGCTTGCTGCAAACATGGAAAACTGGCACACCAGTATCAGAATCTCAGAAATCACTGAGAGAAGCAGAGAAATTCTGCAGGTGTATGTTTTCTTGCTTGAAAAATTGAAAAACTTATTTGGGCTGTGCACAGTGCAAACCGATGAACAGAAGCATACACAGTGACAACTGTGTGCACTGTTCTCGCAGAGCAGAGCTTGTTCAACTTTACAGCTTCTAAGATGCAAAGAGAGCAAGCAGACCTCAGCCCGAATTCTCTGCTTGTTGCAAACATGAAAAACAGATGCCCTAGCAGCATAATCTCAGAAATCACTGAGAGAAGCAGAGAAATGCTCTAGGTGCATGTTTGCTTGCTAGAACAAATGAAAAACTCAGATGGGCTGTGCACAGTGCAAACCGATGAACAGAAGTGTAGTGGTGTGGGAATTGTTTTACTAAGTTATTAAGTTATTTTTGTAAGATTTTTGAGTTACTTTTGTGTAGTGGTGCAGAACTGTTTTATTAGGTTTTTATAAGAAGTTTATGTTATGGTTCATTTCACTGTATCCCCAATTCTGTATCCCTTTTGTGTTGTCTGTATAATAAGGTGATTTGTGTCCTCCCACCCCCCTTGCTCTGGGGCAGCCTGTTTCTCCAGGAGTCCTCCCAAGATTGCGAAATCTCAGGGACAAGGCTTCAGGTGATAGGCCCCCCGGGGGGAATTCCTTTAGCTTTGGATTTTAGTGGTCCGAAGCTTGGGGGTGGGCACACCTTGTTACCCCCTGAAACCCCTGATTCGTGGTTTTGTAGTATCCTCCCTGAAACCCCTCCCCCGCTTATAGGGGGCAGGAGGGAGGAAAAAACTCTCTCAGACCTCTCTCAGCAACAGCGCTCAGCATCTCTCTCAGCCTCTCAGCAACATCTCTCAACACCTCGCTCTCAACCTCTCTGCTCCTCAACTCTGGAGCTAATAAACATCTTTTAAACTGCTAAGCTGAGAGCCAGCCTTTTCTCTTCTGCTGCTGTTGCTGTCACAACACTTTTAGGGGTTCAGCTGCCGAGCCGAGAAGCCGAACGAACTGGAACCATTCTGTGCCTGGGTTGACCAGAGCTAGCCAGAGGTCACCTCCTGCCCGGTGCGGGACGGAACCAGACACAGATATTGGCGACCAACGTGGGGCAGACCACACCGGCAGAGATCCAGAGTGTGGAACTCCAACGTGGAGCACACCACGCCGGCACAAGCAGCTTGGACCACGTGGAGCACGGCTCCACGGTGACAGAGCGTCTGGTGCCCACGCAGGGCCCCCCGGAGACAAGGAGGACCCTGCGAACAGACTGGGGCTGATTTAGCCCGAAGAAAAGTCTCTGGGCATCACGCACCCCTGGGAAATTGACTTTTAAAGAGGCAATTCCAAGGGAAAGAAGGGGAGCTTCGGGCCCCGACCGGAGTCCTTCTTGCAGCAGAACAACCCGACCCACGCACCCCCCAGGTCACAGGACACGTAAGTATACCCCCAACGGGAGATATTTACTGGTTTTAGGGTTCCCCCGAGGGAGGGGGATCTACTGGGGAGGAAAAAATCCTCCAAAAAATAGCTGCGCAGCTAAAGGGTTAAACCTCCTGTGATTCCGAGCAGACGGGGTCTGCGGGGGTGTGCTTTTCATCTGGGTTCGGGTTCAAAAGCAACTTAGTATCAAAACATGGGCGGAAAGCTAACAGTCGCCCCGAAAAGGTTGTTTTATAATTATGTTTGTGTTCTGAAAGAAGCGAAATTGAAAATTTCTAAAGGCGAGTTAAAAAGTTTTGTTCGGTGGCTTGGTCTGCAATTCCCCCATGTAACTCCTGAGACAGTCTGCAGTGCCGATTTCTGTGGCATGGTAGAAAGGCAATTAATTCGGCTGATTGAAACAGGGGACAAAAAGGCTACAAAGTATTTTATTGTAGCAACAAAAATTAAATCGGCGATTCAGTCTCAACAGGGGAAGCAGCATGAGCCGAGCAGACAAACGTGTTCTCTCCCTCCTCCCCCCCCTTCTTCTCCCTGGTCCCCGTGTCCCCGGGAAAGTGTTCTGAATGTAGCAGGGCTCCCACACGCCTGCTCAGCCTCCGGGACACCCCAGCCACCCGGCCCGTGCTGGCCCCGTGGGGCCGGGAGGGAGCTCTCAGGCAGCCTTGGCCACGTTGCAAGAGACAATCCTCCGTCCCCGCTCTCCCCAGGGGAAAACTGCCGAGTTCGTTTTTCTGTGGGGGGGGAAGCCACGTGGCCGGCATGGGGACCCCAAGATGGCAGCGACCGCATGGCCGGGGACTCCCCTGCCCCCTCGGTGCCGCCCACCCCTCCCTACCCCGGTGACGTGGCACCCGCACGGTGCGGCCCCGCCCCGTCCCCCTCCCCCGCCCCGCCTTACCCCTGTGACGTCGGGTGTCTGCTGCGCGGCCCCGGCCCCGCCCCCGCCCCGCGCGGCCCCGGCCCCGCTCCCACCCCACGTGGTGCCGGTCCCGACCCCCGCGGCCCCGCCCCCGCCCCGCGCGCCGCGGCCGCGCTGCCCCCCCCAACCCCCTGTGGCTGCGCGTGCGCGCTGCAGCACCCCCCCTCCCCCCCCGCGGCGCCGCTGCCTGAGGGGTTCCCCAGTGCGGCGTGGCCGCGGCCCGCTGCGGCCCCCCCGGTGCTCCCGGCAGGGGGTGCCTCCGCCGGGCCGTGGTCCGCCGCCCCCCCCCGCAGCCGCCGCGCTGCCGCCCGCCCCGGAGCCCCCTTCTCCGGGATTCCCCCCACCCCCCCACTCCTCGATGACGTCACCCCCCCGGGCAAACCGCGCCCCCGGCAGGGACGTGGTTGCCAAGCAACCAAGTGCCTCAGGGCACGGGCTCCCTTGCTCCCTCAAACCCGGAAATGGCCAAGCAGAGAACCGGGGCAGATGCAGCTGCCAGTTCCTGCTCCATTCCGACTCTCGCTCCTGTCACCTACCGCAATGCCCGCGGTGGTAACAACAGGGCAGAGTACCACCCATTTCCCCGAGCCACCATCAAAGAAATTTGCAAAGCTCACAGGACATATGGCCGGGATGGACCATATTTCAGAGGGCTCCTCAGAGCAGATCTCTCTGCAGAGGAAGTGGTGCCTGCTGATTTAAAGTACCTGTTTTCTTGCTTGCTGAACCCAACAGAGTACATCCTATGGGTCACAGCTTGGAAACAGCTGCTCCAGGATGCCTTACCAGGGCTCCTCAGCCATGTTAACACTAGAGTGGATGCTCAGGGAAATCCCATCACTCTAGAACACCTCGCTGGTGAGGGGCAGTGGGCAGAGGCCACTGACCAAGTGGTCATTCCTGTCCAGTGCCTCCACGTGGTGAGAGAGACAGCCCTGACTGCATTCTTCAGCATGCAAACACAAGGTCCTGTGATTTCATATTCGAAAATCAGACAGGACCAAAGGGAGTCTTTCACAGATTTTGTGGAGAGACTGTCCCGAGCTATTGAAGCTCAGGTAAAAAACGAGATGGCTCGGGAACACATTTTAACAGAGATTGCGTTTTCAAATGCAAATGATTTATGTCGTGCTGCGATTTTAAGTTTACCCCTAAACCCCAAACCAACCTTACCAGACATGCTTCAGGTATGTCAGGTAAAGGTGCCTTTTATGAGTTCATCCACAGGTCCACGGCACAAACCTCATCAAGTTGCAGCCATGGCAGCTGAAGATTCCCGAGAAACACTGAACACCGGGAAGAAGCTTTCTGCTCAAAGCTCCCAGAAGTGTTTTTTGTGCGGGAATTTGGGGCACTGGGTTTCCAAATGCCCCCTCAAGAAAGAATTAGAGGACCTCAAAAACAAAAAAGGGGAAGGGGAAAAAGGTAGAGGGTTTAAACCCTCACAAAAAAACTGGTGAAAGAGCGCAGGTCCACCCTGCGTGAAGAAAAAAATGGGGTGGACCAGGCAGGAGGGGAGGGGAAGGGGAGCCAAGGGAAAATGAAGGAGAAGCTGCATTGCCCCATTCAGGGCAGCAGCAAAAATAACACACTGGAAATGACTTATATGGGCCATGACATGGCACAGCCGATTTTGACAACTAATTCTAAGTATACCCCCTACAGGTTGCAGCTCACAGAGGGTTTGCACCTGAGGAAACAGCGACTGGAATTTTGTGTCAGTTGACAACAGTGAGCAGGGTACCTGGCCAAGGGTCAAAGGTAAGCTCATCGTTGTGGGGGACTGCAAACACACCCCAAAAGAGATCGAAATTCTTCCAGGAACACTTGATAACAATCCTGGAAGGTTCGTTCTCTGGCTACGCTGCACTCACCCACCAACATTCCTACCTAAAGGGCAGATAGTTGCCCAGATCATACCCACCTGGGAATGCCCGGAAGAAGACAAGATGCCAACTGCTTGTCCCGTGCACAAGATCACAGAAGTGAAACCCCAGGTGGGATGTGAGTTACAGGTGGGTGATGAGGCCATTAACATCACAGGCCTGCTCCACACGGACATGGACGTGACTGTGATCCCAGCCAAGCACTGGCCGTCACGTTGGGCCTTGGAAAACGTGGCAGGACACGTGCAAGGAATAGGGGGGATGCAATTGGCCAGACAATCAAAGAGTGTGGTTCAAATTAAGGGGCCAAAAGGGCAGTTGGCCAGTTTACGCCCTTTTGTTTTGGATTATAGGGAACCCTTGTTGGGGAGAGACCTGATGGCCCAGTGGGGAGTCACAATTGACATCCCAGACCCCCCACAGGATTTTTGGGCAGCGGTCGCTGAGGAGTGCCCTACCCACAAGCTGAATTGGAAAACAGATACTCCGGTGTGGGTAGAGCAGTGGCCGCTTTCAAAACAGAAATTGAAGGCGCTCGAAGAGCTCGTGGAGGAGCAGTTAGCTAAGGGTCACATTGTAGAGACCACCAGCCCTTGGAATTCGCCGGTTTTCGTTATCCGGAAGCCGGGGAAGGACAAGTGGAGGCTTCTCCAGGATCTCAGACAAATTAACAATGTGATAGAAGATATGGGCTCTCTTCAACCCGGGATGCCTACCCCGACCATGCTCCCACAAAATTGGAAATTGGCTGTTATAGATATAAAAGATTGTTTCTTCCATATTCCCCTACACCCTGACGATGCACCACGTTTTGCATTCTCGGTTCCCACCATTAACCGAGAGGCCCCGAGGAAACGCTACCATTGGAAAGTTTTACCCCAAGGGATGAAAGTGTCTCCGGTAATCTGCCAGTGGTATGTGGCTTCCTTGCTGTCCCCGGTCCGCGTAGCCGCAGAGAAAGCAATCATCCATCATTATATGGATGATGTGCTTGTGTGTGCCCCCACCGATGATGTCTTGTCACACGCGCTTGACCTGACAATTAATGCATTGGTTGTTGCAGGGTTCGAGCTGCAGGAAGACAAGGTTCAAAGGATGCCACCTTGGAGGTACCTTGGGCTGGAAATTGGCAAGCGGACCATTGTGCCGCAGAAATTGGAAATCAGACCCAAAATTCAGACCCTCGCAGATGTCCATCAGCTGTGTGGGGCATTGAACTGGGTGAGACCCTGGCTAGGCCTCACAACTGAGGACCTAGCCCCTCTTTTCAATTTATTGAAAGGGGGAGAGGAGCTGAGTTCTCCCAGGGAACTAACCCCGGAAGCAAAGGAGGCGCTGGAAAAGGTACAGCATCTCATGTCCACTCGGCAGGCTCACCGGTGTGATCCAGACCTGCCTTTCAAATTCATAATTATGGAGAAATTGCCACACCTCCATGGAGTCATTTTCCAGTGGAGAAATAACATCAAAAAGGACCAGGGCAGAGAGGACCCGCTTCTGATCATAGAATGGGTCTTTCTCAGCCATCAAAGGTCCAAGAGAATGACACATCCACAGGAACTGGTGGCTGAACTGATCCGAAAAGCCAGAGTCCGGATCAGGGAATTGGCAGGGTGTGATTTTGAATGCATTCACATTCCAATTGGATTAAGATCGGGCCAAATTACAAAGGCAATGTTAGAACACCTGCTTCAGGAAAATGAAGCACTGCAGTTTGCTCTGGATTCCTTCACTGGGCAAATCTCAATTCATCGGCCAGCCCACAAAATTTTTAATCAGGATGCCAAATTCACACTGAATTTGAAAGATGTTCGGAGCAGGAAGCCTTTAGAGGCCCTGACAGTTTTCACGGACGCGTCCGGAAGGTCCCACAAGTCAGTTATGACTTGGAAGGACCCTCAGACTCAGCAGTGGGAGGCAGATGTTGCCGAGGTGGAGGGGTCACCTCAGGTTGCTGAGTTGGCCGCTGTTGTCAGGGCTTTCGAAAGGTTCCCCGAACCCTTCAATTTAGTAACGGACTCCGCTTATGTAGCGGGGGTGGTATTGAGGGCAGATCAGGCAATACTGCAGGAAGTGTCTAACACAGCACTGTTTGAGCTGCTTTCTAAGCTTGTTAAGCTTGTCTCCCACAGAGAGCAGCCATTCTTTGTGATGCATACGAGATCACACACCGATTTGCCGGGTTTCATAGCTGAGGGGAACAGAAGGGCTGATGCTCTTGCTGCTCCTGCAGTGATGGCCCCATTGCCAAGCATTTTTGAGCAGGCAAAGCTCAGCCATCAGATTCACCATCAGAACGCGCCTGGCCTTGTTCGCCGGTTTCACATCACTCGGGAACAGGCTAAGGCAATTGTGGCTACGTGTCCCTCATGTAATCAGCATGCACTCCCCACCTTAAGTGCGGGAGTGAACCCCAGAGGTCTGAACAGCTGTGAGCTGTGGCAGACTGATGTAACACATATCCACCAATTCGGCCGATCTAAATATGTACATGTGTCAGTGGACACCTACTCCGGTGCAGTTTTTGCTTCCGCCCACGCAGGGGAGAAAACCTCGGATGCAATCAAACACCTCATCCAGGCTTTCTCCTTCATGGGCATCCCAAAAGAATTAAAAACTGATAATGGCCCGGCGTACCGTTCCAAGGAATTCTGCAGCTTCCTGCAACAATGGGGAGTGGGACATAAAACCGGCATCCCTCATTCCCCAACAGGCCAAGCTGTAGTGGAGAGGACCCACAGAGAAATCAAAAGGGTCCTCAACCAACAACAACCAGTGTTGAAAACAGAAACACCGCAGACCCAATTGGCCAGGGCTCTATTCACATTGAATTTTTTAAACAGCACCTTTGAGTTTTTAAACCCACCGATCGTTCGTCATTTCGGGGCAAACCCTCAACTAAACATCAAGGAGAGGCCACCAGTCATGATCCGGGACCCTGAAACTGGAAGGACAGAGGGACCTCATGATTTAGTCACGTGGGGTCGTGGGTACGCTTGCGTGTCCACCCCCACGGGGCCGAGATGGTTACCATCAAAATGGGTGAGGCCCTATGTCCCGAAGGTCTCAGGGGAGAAAAAGAAACTGCCACAGGTTACTCAGGCAGCTTTTAGGAGGAAAAGGAGGGAAGATTTTTCCCAGGACGGTTTCACTTTCCTGAATGACCCCTGCTTGAATGTTAATTGTTTGTTTTAGTTCTTTTAGCCCTGTCAGAGCCTGTCCAGCGCCAGTCCCCTGTGCTGAGGAAGTTCCACCTGCTCCTCAGCATCCTTCTGCTTGCCAGTCTCACTGCGCCTGTCTCCAGATGGTTGGTGCCCCAGCCCAAAGCCACCAGGGCAATGGGGCAGACCACAAAGCCAGCCAGAGCATCCGGGACATGGTGAATGACATCAAAAGAGAGACTGGTGACTGGCTGAATGGATTGTTTGGGGACTGGGGACTTTCGGGCTGGGTGGGTTCAATTTTGAAATCAGTTTTGTTATTTTTGTTTGTTATTCTGTTAATTTGAATTGGATTTGGTATCATCAAAAAAGTGTTAGGTAGATTAATTTCTAGCACCACACATGCCCCCTCTGTGAACCAAGTTGCTGTATCATCCGTGCCTGGATGGGAGGAGAACGTGGAACTGGAGGAAGACCCGGAAGACAGGAGACACCCAGAGGAGGAACCTCAGATGGAGTGGCCCACTCAGCCAGAGTGGCTCGCCGAGAATTACCCGGACTTTGAATATCATCCTCCTCCATTCCAGCCCTCCTCCTGTTATTAAAACAGAAAAGGGGGAGATGTAGGGGTGCAGAACTGTTTTATTAGGTTTTTATAAGAAGTTTATGTTATGGTTCATTTCACTGTATCCCCAATTCTGTATCCCTTTTGTGTTGTCTGTATAATAAGGTGATTTGTGTCCTCCCACCCCCCTTGCTCTGGGGCAGCCTGTTTCTCCAGGAGTCCTCCCAAGATTGCGAAATCTCAGGGAGAAGGCTTCAGGTGATAGGCCCCCCGGGGGGAATTCCTTTAGCTTTGGATTTTAGTGGTCCGAAGCTTGGGGGTGGGCACACCTTGTTACCCCCTGAAACCCCTGATTCGTGGTTTTGTAGTATCCTCCCTGAAACCCCTCCCCCGCTTATAGGGGGCAGGAGGGAGGAAAAAACTCTCTCAGACCTCTCTCAGCAACAGCGCTCAGCATCTCTCTCAGCCTCTCAGCAACATCTCTCAACACCTCGCTCTCAACCTCTCTGCTCCTCAACTCTGGAGCTAATAAACATCTTTTAAACTGCTAAGCTGAGAGCCAGCCTTTTCTCTTCTGCTGCTGTTGCTGTCACAACACTTTTGGGGGTTCAGCTGCCGAGCCGAGAAGCCGAACGAACTGGAACCATTCTGTGCCTGGGTTGACCAGAGCTAGCCAGAGGTCACCTCCTGCCCGGTGCGGGACGGAACCAGACACACTTTTGTAATGATTTAGTTCACTGTATACCCCTGTGTTCTGTACTGGTTTTCCCCTTATGAGTTTGGTTGCTTAAACAGACGTTTTCTGTCAATGAATCCTCCCCTGCACCTGTCTTTGTCACTCCATTCCCCCACTCCTCGTGGTCGACCTGTCTGTCACTTTGGACACCTTCCCTGGCTTTTGGAAAATTCCAGGCAGGGGGTCGAGTGATAGGCTGGGGCCCTTGGAATTCCCTCCCATCTTGTGTGGTTGGCCCCCTGTCGTAAAGTTTACACCCCCAGTTACACCCCCCGTTGTCGTGACTGGCTGAACCGGTTGTCAGCCACCCCTGTTTCCACCCCACTTTAAAAAGCTCGTGCAACCCTGGCCCGGGGTCTCTTCTGGGCAGCAGGTCACAGGGGCAGAGCTCCCGGCTCTCTCCTCTCCAATAAACTCATTTAAATCCGGCCAGCAGGAGTCCGGCTTTCTTCTGACTGCTGAGGTCGCCATTGCTTCATCTCCGTGCCCATCGCAGGGCAGAAGGAGGCTTTCTTAGCTAGCCACTTTGCCCTAACACGCTGCTGCAGTGACATCTAGTGGACAGAGCTAGCTATTGCAGAGTGATTAACACGCGATTCGGACACTGCGACACAGAAGCACACACAGTGAGAGCTGTGGGCACTGTTCTCGCAAAGCAGAGCTTGTTCAACTTGACAGCTTCTAACATGGAAACACAGCAAGCAGACAGCAGCCCACATGCTCTGCTTGCTGCAAACATGGAAAACAGACACCCCAGCATCAGAATCTCAGAAATCACTGAGAGAAGCCGAGAAATGCTGCAGGAGCATGTTTGCTTGCTAGGACAAATGAAAAACACCCAATGGCTGCGCACAGTGCAAACCGATGAACAGAAGCATACACAGCGAGAGCTCTGGGCACTGTTCTCGCAAAGCAGAGCTTGTTCAAATTGACACCCTCTAACATGGAACCACAGCAAGCAGACAGCAGCCCGCATGCTCTGCTTGTTGCAAACATGGAAAACATTCACCCCAGCATCAGAATCTCAGAAATCAGTGAGAGAAGCAGAGAAATGCTGCAGGAGCATGTTTTCTTGCTTGAAAAAGTGAAAAACTCACTTGGGCCGTGCACAGCGCAAACCCATGAACAGAAGCAAACACAGTGAGAGCTGTGTGTATGGTTCTCGCAAAGCAGAGCTTGTTCACCTTGACAGCTTCTAACATGGAAACACAGCAAGCAGACCTCAGCCTACATTCTCTGCGTGTTGCAAAGATGGAAAACAGACACCCTAGCATCAGAATCTCAGAAATCACAGAGAGAAGTAGAGAAATGCTGCAGGAGCATGTTTTCTTGCTAGGACCAACGAAAAACACAAATGGGCTGTGCGCAGTGCAATCAGATGAACAGAAGCATACACAGTGAGAGCTGTGTGCATGGTTCTCGCAGAGCAGAGCTTGTTCTACTTGACAGCTTCTAACATGGAAACACAGCAAGCAGACAGCAGCCCACATGCTCTGCTTGCGGCAAACATGGAAAACTGTCGCCCCAGCATCATAATCACAAAAATCAATGAGAGGAGCAGAGAAATGCTGCAGGAGCAAGTTTGCTTGCTTGAAAAAGTGAAAAACTCACTTGGGTTGTGCACAGTGCAAACGGATGAACAGAAGCATACACAGCGAGAGCAGTGTGCACTGTTCTCGCAAAGCAGAGCTTGTTCAACTTGACAGCTTCTCAAATGGAAACACAGCAAGCAGACAGCAGCCAACATTCTCTGCTTGTTGCAAACATGGAAAACAGACGCCCCAGGATCATAATCTCAGAAATCACTGAGAGAAGCAGAGAAATGCTGCAGGAGCATATTTGCTTGCTTGAAAAAGTGAAAAACTCACTTGGGCTGTGCACTGTGCAAACCGATGAACAGCAGCATACACTGCGAGAGCTGTGTGCATGGTTCTCGCACAGAAGACCTTGTTCAAATTGACAGCTTCTAACATGGAAACAGAGCAAGCAGACAGCAGCCCACATGCTCTGCTTGTTGCAAAGAAGGAAAACAGACACCCTAGCATCAGAACCTCAGAAATCACTGAGAGAAGCAGAGAAATGCTGCAGGAGCATGTTTACTTGCTTGAAAAATTGAAAAACTCACTTGTGCTGGGCACAGCTCAAACCGATGAACAGAAGCATACACAGCGAGGGCAGTGTGCACTGTCTTCGCAGAGCAGAGCTTGTTCAACTTGACAGCTTCTAACATGGAAAGAGAGCAAGCAGACAGCAGCCCACATGCTCTGCTTGTTGCGAACATGGAAAACAGACACCCCAGCATCATAATCTCAGAAATCACTGAGAGAAGCAGAGAAATGCTGCAGGAGCACGTTTGCTTGCTTGAAAAAGTGAAAAACTCACTTGGATTGTGCACAGTGCAACGGAGGAACAGAAGCATACACAGCGAGAGCAGTGTGCACTGTTCTCGCAAAGCAGAGCTTGTTCAACTTGACAGCTTCTAACATGGAAAGAGAGCAAGCAGACAGCAGACCACATTCTCTGCTTGTTATAAACATGGAAAACAGACGCCCAAGGATCAGAATCTCAGAAATCACTGAGAGAAGCAGAGAAATGCTGCAGGACCACGTTTGCTTGCTTGAAAAAGTGAAAAACTCACTTGGATTGTGCACAGTGCAACGGAGGAACAGAAGCATACACAGTGAGAGCTGTGTGCATGGTTCTCGCAAAGCAGAGCTTGATCAACTTGACAGCTTCTAAAATGGAAAGAGAGCTGTAGTGGTGCAGAAGTGTTTTATTAGGTCTTTATAAGAAGTTTATGTTATGGTTCATTTCACTGTATCCCCAATTCTGTATCCCTTTTGTGTTGTCTGTATAAGGTGATTTGTGTCCTCCCACCCCCCCTGCTCTGGGGCAGCCTGTTTCTCCAGGAGCCCTCCCAAGATTGCGAAATCTCAGGGAGAAGGCTTCAGGTGATAGGCCCCCTGGGGGGAATTCCTTTAGCTTTGGATTTTAGTGGTCCGAGGCTTGGGGGTGGGCACACCTTGTTACCCCCTGAAACCCCTGATTCGTGGTTTTGTAGTATCCTCCCTGAAACCCCTCCCCCGCTTATAGGGGGCAGGAGGGAGGAAAAAACTCTCTCTCAGAGCTCTCTCAGCCTCTCAGCAACATCTCTCAGCACCTCGCTCTCAACCTCTCTGCTCCTCAACTCTGGAGCTAATAAACATCTATTAATCTGCTAAGCTGAGAGCCAGCCTTATCTCTTCTGCTGCTTTGCTGTCACACTTTTGGGGGTTCAGCTGCCGAGCCGAAAAGCCGAAACGAACTGGGACCATTCTGTGCCTGGGCTGACCCGAGCTAGCCAGAGGTCATCTCCCGCCCGGTGCGGGACGGAAACAGACACAGAGAGCAAGCAGACAGCAGCCCACATGCTCTGCTTGTTATAAACATGGAAAACAGACACCCTAGCAACAGAATCTGAGAAATCACTGAGAGAAGCAGAGAAATTCTGCAGGAGCATGTTTTCTTGCTAGGACAAATGGAAAACTTACTTGGGCTGTGCACAGCGGAATCGGATGAACAGAAGCATACACAGGGAGAGCTGTGTGCACTGTTCTCGCAGGGCAGAGCTTGTTCAACTTTACAGCTTCTATGATGGAAACACAGCAAGCAGGCCTCAGCCCACATTCTCTGCTTCTTGCAAAGAAGGAAAACAGACGCCCTAGTATCAGAATCTCAGAAATCACTGAGAGAAGCGGAGCAATGCTGCAGGAGCATGTTTGCTTGCTAGGACAAATGGAAAACATTCATGGGCCGTGTACAGTGCAAACGGATGAACAGAAGCATACATAGCGAGAGCAGTGTGCACTGTTCTCGCACAGCACAGCTTGTTCAACCTGACAGCTTCTAACATGGAAACACAGGAAGCAGACCTCAGCCTGCATTCTCTGCGTGTTGCAAAGATGGAAAACAGACACTCCAGCATCAGAATCTGAGAAATCACTGAGAGAAGCAGAGAAATTCTGCAGGACCATGTTTGCTTGCTTGAAAAAGTGAAAAACTCACTTGGATTGTGCACAGTGCAAACCAATGAAGAGAAGCATACACAGCGAGAGCAGTGTGCACTGTTCTCGCAAAGCAGAGCTTGTTCAACTTGGCAGCTGCTAACAAGGAAAAACACAGCAAGCAGACAGCAGCCCACATGGTCTGCTTGTTGCAAACCTGGAAAACAGACTCCCCAGCATCAGAATCTCAGAAATCACTGAGAGAAGCAGAGAAATGCTGCAGGACCATGTTTGCTTGCTGGAAAAAGTGAAAAACTTACTTGGGCTGTGCACAGTGCAAACCGATGAACAGAAGCATACACAGTGAGAGCTGTGTGCACTGTTCTCGCAGAGCAGAGCTTGTTCAACTTGACAGCTTCTAACATGGAAAGAGAGCAAGCAGACAGCAGCCCACATTCTCTGCGTGTTGCAAAGATGGAAAACAGACGCCCCAGGATCATAATCTCAGAAATCACTGAGAGAAGCAGAGAAATTCTGCAGGAGCATGTTTTCTTGCTAGGACAAATGAAAACCTTACTTGGGCTGTGAACAGAGCAAACGGATGAACAGAAGCATACACAGCGAGTGCAGTGTTCACTGGTCTCGGAGAGCACAGCTTGCTCAACTTGACAGCTTCTAACATGGAAACGGAACAAGCAGACATGAACCCACATGCTGTGCTTGCTGCAAACATGGAAAACAGACGCCCCAGCATCAGAATCTCAGAAATCACTGAGAGAAGCAGAGAAATGCCGCAGGACCATGTTTTCTTGCTTGAAAAAGTGAAAAACTCACTTGGGCCGTGCACAGCGCAAACCAGTGGACAGAAGCAAACACAGTGAGAGCTGTGTGTATGGTTCTCGCAAAGCAGAGCGTGTTCACCTTGACAGCTTCTAACATGGAAACACAGCAAGCAGACCTCAGCCTACATTCTCTGCGTGTTGCAAAGATGGAAAACAGACACCCTAGTATCAGAATCTCAGAAATCAGTGAGCGAAGCAGAGAAATGCCGCAGGACCATGCTTGCTTGCTTGAAAAAGTGAAAAACTTACTTTGGCTGTGCACAGTGCAAACAGATGAACAGAAGCATACATAGCGAGAGCAGTGTGCACTGTTCTCGTGAAGCAGAGCTTGTTCAACTTGACAGCTTCTAACATGGAAACACAGCAAGCAGACAGCAGCCCACATGCTCTTCTTGCTGCAAACATGGAAAACAGATACCGTAGCATCAGAATCTCAGAAATCACTGAGAGAAGTAGAGAAATGCTACAGGAGCATGTTTGCTTCCTAGGACAAATGAAAAACTCACATGGGCCATGCACAGTGCAAACGGATGAAAAGAAGCATACACAGCGAGAGCAGTGTGCACTGTTCTCGCAAAGCAGAGCTTGTTCAGCTTGCCAGCTTCTAACATGGAAAGAGAGCAAGCAGACAGGAAACCACATGCTGTGCTTGCTGCAAACATGGAAAACAGACACCCCAGCATCAGAATCTCAGAAATCACTGAGAGAAGCAGAGAAATGCTGCAGGAGCATGTTTTCTTGCTTGTAAAAGTGAAAAACTCACTTGGGCCGCGCACAGCGCAAACCAGTGAACAGAAGCAAACACAGTGAGAGCTGTGTGTATGGTTCTCGCAAAGCAGAGCGTGTTCACCTTGGCAGCTTCTAACATGGAAACACAGCAAGTAGACCTCAGCCTACATTCTCTGCGTGTTGCAAAGATGGAAAACAGACACCCTAGCATCAGAATCTCAGAAATCACAGAGAGAAGTAGAGAAATGCTGCAGGAGCATGTTTTCTTGCTAGGACCAACGAAAAACACAAATGGGCTGTGCGCAGTGCAAACAGATGAACAGAAGCATACACAGTGAGAGCTGTGTGCATGGTTCTCGCAGAGCAGAGCTTGTTCTACTTGCCAGCTTCTAACATGGAAACACAGCAAGCAGACAGCAGCCCACATGCTCTGCTTGCTGCAAACATGGAAAACAGACACCCTAGCATCAGAATCTCAGAAATCACAGAGAGAAGTAGAGAAATGCTGCAGGAGCATGTTTGCTTCCTAGGACAAATGAAAAACTCACATGGGCCATGCACAGTGCAGACGGATGAAAAGAAGCATACACAGCGAGACCAGTGTGCACTGTTCTCGCAAAGCAGAGCTTGTTCACCTTGACAGCTTCTAACATGGAAACACAGCAAGCAGACCTCAGCCTGCATTCTCTGCGTGTTGCAAAGATGGAAAACAGACACCGTAGTGTCAGAACCTCAGAAATCACAGAGAGAAGCAGAGAAATGCTGCAGGATCATGTTTTCTTGCTAGGACAAATGAAAAACTCACTTGGGCTGTGCAGAGCGCAAACAGATGAACGGAAGCATACATAGCAAGTGCAGTGTTCACTGGTCTCGGAGAGCTGAGTTTGTTCAACTTGACAGCTACTAACATGGAAAGAGAGCAAGCAGACAGCAGCCCACATGCTCTGCTTGTTATAAACATGGAAAACAGACACCTTAGCATCAGAATCTCAGAAATCACTGAGAGAAGCAGAGAAATGCAGCAGGAGCATGTTTGCTTCCTAGGACAAATGAAAAACTCACATGGGCCATGCACAGTGCAAACGGATGAAAAGAAGCACACACAGTGAGAGCAGTGTGCACTGTTCTCGCAAAGCACACCTCGTTCAACTTGACAGCTTCTAACATGGAAAGAGAGCAAGCAGACAACAGCCCACATGCTCCGCTTGCTGCAAACATGGAAAACAGACACCCCAGCATCATAATCTCAGAAATCACTGAGAGAAGCAGAGAAATGCTGCAGGAGCACGTTTGCTTGCTTCAAAAATTGAAAAACTCACTTGGGCTGTGCACAGTGCAAACGGATGAACAGAAGCATACGCATTGAGTGCTGTGTGCATGATTCTCGCAGAGCAGAGCTTGTTCAACTTGACAGCTTCTAACATGGAAACACAGCAAGCAGACCTCAGCCTGCATTCTCTGCGTGTTGCAAAGATGGAAAACAGACACCCTAGCATCAGAATCTCAGAAATCACTGAGCGAAGCAGAGAAATGCTGCAGGATCATGTTTTCTTGCTAGGACAAATGAAAACCTTACTTGGGCTGTGAACAGAGCAAACGGATGAACAGAAGTATACACAGCGAGTGCAGTGTTCACTGGTCTCGGAGAGCAGAGCTTGTTCAACTTGACAGCTTCTAACATGGAAACGGAACAAGCAGACATGAACCCACATGCTCTGCTTGTTGCAAACATGGAAAACAGGCACACCAGTATCAGAATCTCAGAAATCACTGAGAGAAGCAGAGAAATTCTGCAGGTGCATGTTTTCTTGCTTGAAAAACTGAAAAACTTATTTGGGCTGTGCACAGTGCAAACCGATGAACAGAAGTGTAGTGGTGTGAGAATTGTTTTATTAAGTTATTAAGTTATTTTTGTAATATTTTTGAGTTACTTTTGTAATGATTTAGTTCACTGTATACCCCTGTGTTCTGTACTGGTTTTCCCCATATGAGTTAGGTTGCTTAAAGAGACGTTTTCTGTCAATCAATCCTCCCCTGCACCTGTCTTTGTCACTCCCTTCCCCCACTCCTTCTGGTCGACCTGTCTGTCACTTTGGACACCTTCCCTGGCTTTTGGAAAATTCCAGGGAGGGGGTCGAGTGATAGGCTGGGGCCCTTGGAATTCCCTCCCATCTTGTGTGGTTGGCCCCCTGTCGTAAAGTTTACACCCCCAGTTACACCCCCCGTTGTCGTGACTGGCTGAACCGGTTGTCAGCCACCCCTGTTTCCACCCCACTTTAAAAAGCTCGTGCACCCCTGGCCCGGGGTCTCTTCTGGGCAGCAGGTCACAGGGGCAGAGCTCCCGGCTCTCTCCTCTCCAATAAACCTCATTTAAATCCTGCCTGCAAGAGTCCGGCTTTGTTCCGACTGCTGAGGTTGCCATTGCTTCATCTCCGTGCCCATCGCAGGGCAGAAGGAGGCTTTCTTAGCTAGCCACTTTGCCCGAACACGCAGCTGCAGTGACACCTAGTGGACTGAGCTAGCTATTGCAGCGTGATTAACACGCGATTCGGACACTGCGACACAGAAGCACACACAGTGAGAGCTGTGTGCACTGTTCTCGCAAAGCAGAGCTTGTTCAACTTGACAGCTTCTAACATGGAAAGAGAGCAAGCAGACAGCAGCCCACATGCTCTGCTTGCTGCAAACATGGAAAACAGACACCCCAGCATCATAATCTCAGAAATCACTGAGAGAAGCAGAGAAATGCTGCAGGAGCATGTTTGCTTGCTAGGACAAATGAAAAACACCAATGGCTGTGCACAGTGCAAACAGATGAACAGAAGCAAACACAGTGAGAGCTGTGTGCATGGTTCTCGCATAGCAGAGCTTGTTCAACTTGACAGCTTCTAACATGGAAACAGAGCAAGCAGACAGCAGCCCGCATGCTCTGCTTGTTGCAAACATGGAAAACATTCACCCCAGCATCAGAATCCCAGAAATCAGAGAGAGAAGCCGAGAAATGCTGCAGGACCATGTTTGCTTGCTAGGACAAATGAAAAACACCAATGGCTGTGCACAGTGCAAACAGATGAACAGAAGCAAACACAGTGAGAGCTGTGTGCATGGTTCTCGCAGAGCAGAGCTTGTTCAACTTGACAGCTTCTAACATGGAAAGAGAGCAAGCAGACTGCAGCCCACATGCTCTGCTTGTTATAAACATGGAAAACAGACACCCTAGCATCAGAATCTCAGAAATCACAGAGAGAAGTAGAGAAATGCTGCAGGAGCATGTTTTCTTGCTAGGACCAACGAAAAACACAAATGGGCTGTGCGCAGTGCAAACAGATGAACAGAAGCATACACAGTGAGAGCTGTGTGCATGGTTCTCGCAGAGCAGAGCTTGTTCTACTTGACAGCTTCTAACATGGAAACACAGCAAGCAGACAGCAGCCCACATGCTCTGCTTGCGGCAAACATGGAAAACTGTCGCCCCAGCATCATAATCACAAAAATCAATGAGAGGAGCAGAGAAATGCTGCAGGAGCACGTTTGCTTGCTTGAAAAAGTGAAAAACTCACTTGGGTTGTGCACAGTGCAAACGGATGAACAGAAGCATACACAGCGAGAGCAGTGTGCACTGTTCTCGCAAAGCAGAGCTTGTTCAACTTGACAGCTTCTCAAATGGAAACACAGCAAGCAGACAGCAGCCCACATTCTCTGCTTGTTGCAAACATGGAAAACAGACGCCCCAGGATCATAATCTCAGAAATCACTGAGAGAAGCAGAGAAATGCTGCAGGAGCATATTTGCTTGCTTGAAAAAGTGAAAAACTCACTTGGGCTGTGCACTGTGCAAACCGATGAACAGCAGCATACACTGCGAGAGCTGTGTGCATGGTTCTCGAACAGAAGACCTTCTTCAAATTGACAGCTTCTAACATGGAAACAGAGCAAGCATATAGCAGCCCACATTCTCTGCTTGTTGCAAACATGGGAAACAGATGCCCTAGCATCAGAATCTCAGAAATCACTGAGAGAAGCAGAGATATGCTGCAGTTGCATATTTGCTTCCTAGGACAAATGGAAAACTCACATGGGCCATGCACAGTGCAAACGGATGAAAAGAAGCATACACAGCGAGAGCAGTGTGCACTGTTCTCGCAAAGCAGAGCTTGTTCAACTTGACAGCTTCTAACATGGAAAGAGAGCTGTAGTGGTGCAGAACTGTTTTATTAGGTCTTTATAAGAAGTTTATGTTATGGTTCATTTCACTGTATCCCCAATTCTGTATCCCTTTTGTGTTGTCTGTATAATAAGGTGATTTGTGTCCTCCCACCCCCCTTGCTCTGGGGCAGCCTGTTTCTCCAGGAGCCCTCCCAAGATTGCGAAATCTCAGGGAGAAGGCTTCAGGTGATAGGCCCCCCGGGGGGAATTCCTTTAGCTTTGG
Organism: Delichon dasypus; assembly: GCA_037837765.1. Classification (NCBI taxonomy): domain Eukaryota; kingdom Metazoa; phylum Chordata; class Aves; order Passeriformes; family Hirundinidae; genus Delichon; species Delichon dasypus. The sequence continues at coordinate 1,326,070 of JBBAXF010000039.1, forward strand.
ATTTTAGTGGTCCGAGGTTTGGGGGTGGGCACACCTTGTTACCCCCTGAAACCCCTGATTCGTGGTTTTGTAGTATCCTCCCTGAAACCCCTCCCCCGCTTATAGGGGGCAGGAGGGAGGAAAAAACTCTCTCTCAGAGCTCTCTCAGCCTCTCAGCAACATCTCTCAGCACCTCACTCTCAACCTCCCTGCTCCTCAACTCTGGAGCTAATAAACATCTTTTAATCTGCTAAGCTGAGAGCCAGCCTTATCTCTTCTGCTGCTTTGCTGTCACACTTTTGGGGGTTAGGCTGCCGAGCCGAAAAACCGAAACGAACTGGGACCATTCTGTGCCTGGGCTGACCCGAGCTAGCTCGAGGTCATCTCCCGCCCGGTGCGGGACGGAACCAGACACAGAGAGCAAGCAGACAGCAGCCCACATGCTCTGCTTGTTATAAACATGGAAAACAGACACCCTAGCATGAGAATCTCAGAAATCACAGAGAGAAGCAGAGAAATTCTGCAGGAGCATGTTTTCTTGCTAAAACCAATGAAAAACACAAATGGGCGGTGCACAGTGCATACAGATGAACAGAAGCATACACAGTGAGAGCTGTGTGCCCTGTCCTCGCAAAGCAGAGCTTGTTCAACTTGACAGCTTCTAACATGGAAACAGAGCAAGCAGACAGCAGCCCACATGCTCTGCTTGTTGCAAAGAAGGAAAACAGACACCCTAGCATCAGAACCTCAGAAATCACTGAGAGAAGCAGAGAAATGCTGCAGGAGCATGTTTACTTGCTTGAAAAATTGAAAAACTCACTTGTGCTGGGCACAGCTCAAACCGATGAACAGAAGCATACACAGCGAGGGCAGTGTGCACTGTCTTCGCAGAGCAGAGCTTGTTCAAGTTGACAGCTTCTAACATGGAAAGAGAGCAAGCAGACAGCAGCCCACATGCTCTGCTTGTTGCGAACATGGAAAACAGACACCCCAGCATCATAATCTCAGAAATCACTGAGAGAAGCAGAGAAATGCTGCAGGAGCACGTTTGCTTGCTTGAAAAAGTGAAAAACTCACTTGGATTGTGCACAGTGCAAACGGATGAACAGAAGCATACACAGCGAGAGCAGTGTGCACTGTTCTTGCAAAGCAGAGCTTGTTCAACTTGACAGCTTCTAAAATGGAAAGAGAGCTGTAGTGGTGCAGAACTGTTTTATTAGGTCTTTATAAGAAGTTTATGTTATGGTTCATTTCACTGTATCCCCAATTCTGTATCCCTTTCGTGTTGTCTGTATAATAAGGTGATTTGTGTCCTCCCACCCCCCTTGCTATGGGGCAGCCTGTTTCTCCAGGAGCCCTCCCAAGATTGCGAAATCTCAGGGAGAAGGCTTCAGGTGATAGGCCCCCCGGGGGGAATTCCTTTAGCTTTGGATTTTAGTGGTCCGAGGCTTGGGGGTGGGCACACCTTGTTACCCCCTGAAACCCCTGATTCGTGGTTTTATAGTATCCTCCCTGAAACCCCTCCCCCGCTTATAGGGGGCAGGAGGGAGGAAAAAACTCTCTCTCAGAGCTCTCTCAGCCTCTCAGCAACATCTCTCAGCACCTCGCTCTCAACCTCTCTGCTCCTCAACTCTGGAGCTAATAAACATCTATTAATCTGCTAAGCTGAGAGCCAGCCTTATCTCTTCTGCTGCTTTGCTGTCACACTTTTGGGGGTTCAGCTGCCGAGCCGAAAAGCCGAAACGAACTGGGACCATTCTGTGCCTGGGCTGACCCGAGCTAGCCAGAGGTCATCTCCCGCCCGGTGCGGGACGGAACCAGACACAGAGAGCAAGCAGACAGCAGCCCACATGCTCTGCTTGTTATAAACATGGAAAACAGACACCCTAGCAAAAGAATCTGAGAAATCACTGAGAGAAGCAGAGAAATTCTGCAGGAGCATGTTTTCTTGCTAGGACAAATGGAAAACTTACTTGGGCTGTGCACAGTGGAATCGGATGAACAGAAGCATACACAGGGAGAGCTGTGTGCACTGTTCTCGCAGGGCAGAGCTTGTTCAACTTTACAGCTTCTATGATGGAAACACAGCAAGCAGACCTCAGCCCACATTCTCTGCTTGTTGCAAAGAAGGAAAACAGACGCCCTAGTATCAGAATCTCAGAAATCACTGAGAGAAGCAGAGAAATGCTGCAGGAGCATGTTTGCATGCTAGGACAAATGAAAAACACACATGGGCCGTGTACAGTGCAAACGGATGAACAGAAGCATACATAGCGAGAGTGGTGTGCACTGTTCTCGCAAATCAGAGCTTGTTCAACTTGACAGCTTCCAGCAGGGAAACACAGCAAGCGGACAGCAGCCCACATGGTCTGCTTGTTGCAAACATGGAAAACAGACACTCCAGCATCAGAATCTGAGAAATCACTGAGAGAAGCAGAGAAATTCTGCAGGACCATGTTTGCTTGCTTGAAAAAGTGAAAAACTCACTTGGATTGTGCACAGTGCAAACCAATGAAGAGAAGCATACACAGCGAGAGCAGTGTGCACTGTTCTCGCAAAGCAGATCTTGTTCAACTTGGCAGCTGCTAAGAAGGAAACACAGCAAGCAGACAGCAGCCCACATGGTCTGCTTGTTGCAAACCTGGAAAACAGACTCCCCAGCATCAGAATCTCAGAAATCACTGAGAGAAGCAGAGAAATGCTGCAGGACCATGTTTGCTTGCTGGAAAAAGTGAAAAACTTACTTGGGCTGTGCACAGTGCAAACCGATGAACAGAAGCATACACAGTGAGAGCTGTGTGCACTGTTCTCGCAGAGCAGAGCTTGTTCGACTTGACAGCTTCTAACATGGAAAGAGAGCAAGCAGACAGCAGCCCACATTCTCTGCTTGTTGCAAACATGGAAAACAGACGCCCCAGGATCATAATCTCAGAAATCACTGAGAGAAGCAGAGAAATTCTGCAGGAGCATGTTTGCTTACTTGAAAAAGTGAAAAACTCACTTGGGTTGCGCACAGTCCAAACAGATGAACAGAAGAATACACAGCGAGAGCAGTGTGCACTGTTCTCGCAAAGCAGAGCTTGTTCAACTTGACAGCTTCTCAAATGGAAACACAGCAAGCAGACAGCAGCCCACATTCTCTGCTTGTTGCAAACATGGAAAACAGACGCCCCAGGATCATAATCTCAGAAATCACTGAGAGAAGCAGAGAAATGCTGCAGGAGCATATTTGCTTGCTTGAAAAAGTGAAAAACTCACTTGGGCTGTGCACTGTGCAAACCGATGAACAGCAGCATACACTGCGAGAGCTGTGTGCATGGTTCTCGAACAGAAGACCTTCTTCAAATTGACAGCTTCTAACATGGAAACAGAGCAAGCATATAGCAGCCCACATTCTCTGCTTGTTGCAAACATGGGAAACAGATGCCCTAGCATCAGAATCTCAGAAATCACTGAGAGAAGCAGAGATATGCTGCAGTTGCATATTTGCTTCCTAGGACAAATGGAAAACTCACATGGGCCATGCACAGTGCAAACGGATGAAAAGAAGCATACACAGCGAGAGCAGTGTGCACTGTTCTCGCAAAGCAGAGCTTGTTCAACTTGACAGCTTCTAACATGGAAAGAGAGCTGTAGTGGTGCAGAACTGTTTTATTAGGTCTTTATAAGAAGTTTATGTTATGGTTCATTTCACTGTATCCCCAATTCTGTATCCCTTTTGTGTTGTCTGTATAATAAGGTGATTTGTGTCCTCCCACCCCCCTTGCTCTGGGGCAGCCTGTTTCTCCAGGAGCCCTCCCAAGATTGCGAAATCTCAGGGAGAAGGCTTCAGGTGATAGGCCCCCCGGGGGGAATTCCTTTAGCTTTGGATTTTAGTGGTCCGAGGTTTGGGGGTGGGCACACCTTGTTACCCCCTGAAACCCCTGATTCGTGGTTTTGTAGTATCCTCCCTGAAACCCCTCCCCCGCTTATAGGGGGCAGGAGGGAGGAAAAAACTCTCTCTCAGAGCTCTCTCAGCCTCTCAGCAACATCTCTCAGCACCTCACTCTCAACCTCCCTGCTCCTCAACTCTGGAGCTAATAAACATCTTTTAATCTGCTAAGCTGAGAGCCAGCCTTATCTCTTCTGCTGCTTTGCTGTCACACTTTTGGGGGTTAGGCTGCCGAGCCGAAAAACCGAAACGAACTGGGACCATTCTGTGCCTGGGCTGACCCGAGCTAGCTCGAGGTCATCTCCCGCCCGGTGCGGGACGGAACCAGACACAGAGAGCAAGCAGACAGCAGCCCACATGCTCTGCTTGTTATAAACATGGAAAACAGACACCCTAGCATGAGAATCTCAGAAATCACAGAGAGAAGCAGAGAAATTCTGCAGGAGCATGTTTTCTTGCTAAAACCAATGAAAAACACAAATGGGCTGTGCACAGTGCATACAGATGAACAGAAGCATACACAGTGAGAGCTGTGTGCCCTGTCCTCGCAAAGCAGAGCTTGTTCAACTTGACAGCTTCTAACATGGAAACAGAGCAAGCAGACAGCAGCCCACATGCTCTGCTTGTTGCAAAGAAGGAAAACAGACACCCTAGCATCAGAACCTCAGAAATCACTGAGAGAAGCAGAGAAATGCTGCAGGAGCATGTTTACTTGCTTGAAAAATTGAAAAACTCACTTGTGCTGGGCACAGCTCAAACCGATGAACAGAAGCATACACAGCGAGGGCAGTGTGCACTGTCTTCGCAGAGCAGAGCTTGTTCAACTTGACAGCTTCTAACATGGAAAGAGAGCAAGCAGACAGCAGCCCACATGCTCTGCTTGTTGCGAACATGGAAAACAGACACCCCAGCATCATAATCTCAGAAATCACTGAGAGAAGCAGAGAAATGCTGCAGGAGCACGTTTGCTTGCTTGAAAAAGTGAAAAACTCACTTGGATTGTGCACAGTGCAAACGGATGAACAGAAGCATACACAGCGAGAGCAGTGTGCACTGTTCTTGCAAAGCAGAGCTTGTTCAACTTGACAGCTTCTAAAATGGAAAGAGAGCTGTAGTGGTGCAGAACTGTTTTATTAGGTCTTTATAAGAAGTTTATGTTATGGTTCATTTCACTGTATCCCCAATTCTGTATCCCTTTCGTGTTGTCTGTATAATAAGGTGATTTGTGTCCTCCCACCCCCCTTGCTATGGGGCAGCCTGTTTCTCCAGGAGCCCTCCCAAGATTGCGAAATCTCAGGGAGAAGGCTTCAGGTGATAGGCCCCCCGGGGGGAATTCCTTTAGCTTTGGATTTTAGTGGTCCGAGGCTTGGGGGTGGGCACACCTTGTTACCCCCTGAAACCCCTGATTCGTGGTTTTATAGTATCCTCCCTGAAACCCCTCCCCCGCTTATAGGGGGCAGGAGGGAGGAAAAAACTCTCTCTCAGAGCTCTCTCAGCCTCTCAGCAACATCTCTCAGCACCTCGCTCTCAACCTCTCTGCTCCTCAACTCTGGAGCTAATAAACATCTATTAATCTGCTAAGCTGAGAGCCAGCCTTATCTCTTCTGCTGCTTTGCTGTCACACTTTTGGGGGTTCAGCTGCCGAGCCGAAAAGCCGAAACGAACTGGGACCATTCTGTGCCTGGGCTGACCCGAGCTAGCCAGAGGTCATCTCCCGCCCGGTGCGGGACGGAACCAGACACAGAGAGCAAGCAGACAGCAGCCCACATGCTCTGCTTGTTATAAACATGGAAAACAGACACCCTAGCAAAAGAATCTGAGAAATCACTGAGAGAAGCAGAGAAATTCTGCAGGAGCATGTTTTCTTGCTAGGACAAATGGAAAACTTACTTGGGCTGTGCACAGTGGAATCGGATGAACAGAAGCATACACAGGGAGAGCTGTGTGCACTGTTCTCGCAGGGCAGAGCTTGTTCAACTTTACAGCTTCTATGATGGAAACACAGCAAGCAGACCTCAGCCCACATTCTCTGCTTGTTGCAAAGAAGGAAAACAGACGCCCTAGTATCAGAATCTCAGAAATCACTGAGAGAAGCAGAGAAATGCTGCAGGAGCATGTTTGCATGCTAGGACAAATGAAAAACACACATGGGCCGTGTACAGTGCAAACGGATGAACAGAAGCATACATAGCGAGAGTGGTGTGCACTGTTCTCGCAAATCAGAGCTTGTTCAACTTGACAGCTTCCAGCAGGGAAACACAGCAAGCGGACAGCAGCCCACATGGTCTGCTTGTTGCAAACATGGAAAACAGACACTCCAGCATCAGAATCTGAGAAATCACTGAGAGAAGCAGAGAAATTCTGCAGGACCATGTTTGCTTGCTTGAAAAAGTGAAAAACTCACTTGGATTGTGCACAGTGCAAACCAATGAAGAGAAGCATACACAGCGAGAGCAGTGTGCACTGTTCTCGCAAAGCAGATCTTGTTCAACTTGGCAGCTGCTGAGAAGGAAACACAGCAAGCAGACAGCAGCCCACATGGTCTGCTTGTTGCAAACCTGGAAAACAGACTCCCCAGCATCAGAATCTCAGAAATCACTGAGAGAAGCAGAGAAATGCTGCAGGACCATGTTTGCTTGCTGGAAAAAGTGAAAAACTTACTTGGGCTGTGCACAGTGCAAACCGATGAACAGAAGCATACACAGTGAGAGCTGTGTGCGCTGTGCTCGCAGAGCAGAGCTTGATCAACTTGACAGCTTCTAACATGGAATCAGAGCAAGCAGACAGCGACCCACCTGCTCTGCTTGCTGCAAACATGGAAAACAGACGCCCCAGCATCATAATCACAGAAATCACTGAGAGGAGCAGAGAAATGCTGCGGGAGCATGTTTTCTTGCTAGGACAAATGAAAACCTTACTTGGGCTGTGCGCAGTGCAAACGGATGAACAGAAGCATAGACAGTGCGAGCTGTGTGCACCGTTCTCGCAAAAAACAGCTTGTTCGACTTGACAGCTTCTAATATGGAAACAGAGCAAGCAGACAGCAACCCACATGCTCCGCTTGCTGCAAACATGGAAGGCAGACACCCTAGCATCACAATCTCAGAAATCACTGAGAGAAGCAGAGAAATGCTGCAGGACCATGTTTGCTTGCTTCAAAAAGTGAAAAACTCACTTGGGCTGTGCACAGCGCAAAACGATGAACAGAAGCAAACACAGTGAGAGCAGTGTGCACTGTTCTCGCAAAGCACAGCTCGTTCAACTTGACAGCTTCTAACATGGAAAGAGAGCAAGCAGTCAGGAACCCACATGCTCTGCTTGCTGCAAATGGGGCGAACACACACCCCAGCATCACAATCTCAGAAATCACAGAGAGAAGCAGAGAAATCCTGCAGGACCATGTTTGCCTGCTTGAAAAAGGGAAAAACTCACTTGGGCTGTGCACAGCGCAAACCGATGAACAGAAGCATACACAGTGAGTGCAGTGTGCAATGTTCTCGCAAAGCAGAGCTTGTTCAACTTGACAGCCTCTAACATGGAAACAGAGCAATCAGACCTCAGCCTACATTCTCTGCTTGTTGCAAAGATGGAAAACAGATACACCAGTATCAGAATCTCAGAAATCACAGAGAGAAGCAGAGAAATTCTGGAGGAGCATATTTTCTTGCTTGAAAAACTGAAAAACACATTTGGGTTGTGCACAGCGCAAACCGATGAACAGAAGCATACACAGTGAGAGCTGTGGGCACTGTTCTCGCAGAGCAGAGCTTGTTCGACTTGACAGCTTCTAACATGGAAACAGAGAAAGCAGACAGCAATCCACATGCTCTGCTTGCTGCAAATATGGAAAACAGACACCCCAGCATCATAATCTCAGAAATCACTGAGAGAAGCAGAGAAATGCTGCAGGAGCATGTTTGCTTGCTTGAAAAATTGAAAAACTCAAATGGGCTGAGCACAGCTCAAACCGATGAACAGAAGCAAACACAGTGAGAGCAGTGTGCACTGTTCTCGCAAAGCAGAGCTTGTTCAACTTGACAGCTTCTAATATGGAAACAGAGCAAGCAGACAGCAGCCCACATGCTCTGCTTGCTGCAAAGAAGGAAAACAGACACCCTAGTATCAGAACCTCAGAAATCACTGTGAGAAGCCAAGAAATGCTGCAGGAGCATGTTTCCTGGTTTGAAAAAGTAAAAAACTCACTTGGGCTCTGCACAGCGCAAACCTTTGAACAGAAGCATACGCAGTGAGAGCTGCGTGCATGGTTCTTGCAGACCAGAGCTTGTTCAACTTGACAGCTTCTAACATGGAAACACAGCAAGCAGACCGCAGCCCACATGCTCTGCTTGCTGCAAGGAAGGAAAACAGACACGCTAGCGTCAGAACCACAGAAATCACTGAGAGAAGCAGAGAAATGCTGCAGGAGCATGTTTGCTTGCTAGGAAAAATGAAAAACACACATAGGCCGTGTACAGTGCAAACGTATGAACAGAATCATACAGAGCAAGAGCGGAGTGCACCGTTCTCGCAGAGCAGAGCTTGTTCAACTTGACAGCTTCTAACATGGAAAGAGAGCAAGCATACAGCAGCCCACATGCTCTGCTTGTTGCAAAGAAGGAAAACAGACACCCTAGCATCAGAACCTCAGAAATCACTGAGAGAAGCAGATAAATGCTGCAGGACCATGTTTGCCTGCTTGAAAAAGGGAAAAACTCACTTGGGTTGTGCACAGTGCAAACCGATGTACAGAAGCATACACAGCGAGAGCAGTGTGCACTGTTCTAGCAAAGCAGAGCTTGTTCAACTTGACAGCTTCTAACATGGAAACACAGCAAGCAGACAGCAGCCCACATGCTCTGCTTGCTGCAAGGAAGGAAAACAGACACGCTAGCGTCAGAACCTCAGAAATCACTGAGAGAAGCAGAGAAATTCTGCAGGAGCATGTTTGCTTACTAGGACAAATGAAAAACTCAAATGGGCTGTGCACAGTGCTAACAGATGAACAGAAGCATACACAGTGAGAGCTGTGTGCGCTGTGCTCGCAGAGCAGAGCTTGATCAACTTGACAGCTTCTAACATGGAATCAGAGCAAGCAGACAGCGACCCACCTGCTCTGCTTGCTGCAAACATGGAAAACAGACGCCCCAGCATCATAATCACAGAAATCACTGAGAGGAGCAGAGAAATGCTGCGGGAGCATGTTTTCTTGCTAGGACAAATGAAAACCTTACTTGGGCTGTGCGCAGTGCAAACGGATGAACAGAAGCATAGACAGTGCGAGCTGTGTGCACCGTTCTCGCAAAAAACAGCTTGTTCGACTTGACAGCTTCTAACATGGAAACAGAGCAAGCAGACAGCAATCCACATGCTCTGCTTGCTGCAAATGTGGAAAACAGACACCCCAGCATCAGAATCTCAGAAATCACACAGAGGAGTAGAGAAATGCTGCAGGAGCATGTTTGCTTGCTAGGACAAATGAAAAACTCACTTGGGCTGTGCACAGCGCAAACAGATGAACAGAAGCATACACAGCGAGAGCTGTGTGCATGGTTCTCGCACAGCAGAGCTTGTTCAACTTGTCAGCTTCTAACATGGAAACACAGCAAGCAGACAGCAATCCACATGTTCTGCTTGCTGCAAATGTGGAAAACAGACACCCCGGCATCAGAATCTCAGAAATCGCTGAGAGAAGCAGAGAAATGCTGCAGGAGCATGTTTGCTTGCTTGAAAAATTGAAAAACTCACTTGGGCTGTGCACAGCTCAAACCGATGAACAGAAGCAAACACAGTGAGAGCAGTGTGCACTGTTCTCGCAGAGCAGAGCTTGTTCAACTTGACGGCTTCTAACATGGAAAGAGAGCAAGCAGACAGCAGCCCACATGCTCTGCTTGTTATAACACGGAAGGCAGACACCCAGGCATGAGAATCTCAGAAATCACCGAGAGAAGCAGAGAAATGCTGCAGGAGGATGTTTTCTTGCTAGGACCAATGAAAACCTTACTTGGGCTGTGCACAGTGCATACAGATGAATAGAAGCATACACAGTGAGAGCTGTGTGCCCTGTTCTCGCAAAGCAGAGCTTGTTCAACGTGACAGCTTCTAACATGGAAACACAGCAAGCAGACAGCAGCCCACATGCTCTGCTTGTTGCAAGGAAGGAAAACAGACACGCTAGCATCAGAACCTCAGAAATCACCGAGAGAAGCAGAGAAATTCTGCAGGAGCACGTTTGCTTGCTAGGAGAAATGAAAAACACACATAGGCCGTGTACAGTGCAAAGGTATGAACAGAAGCATACAGAGCAAGAGCGGAGTGCACCGTTCTCGCAGAGCAGAGCTTGTTCGACTTGACAGCTTCTAACATGGAAAGAGAGCAAGCATACAGCAGCCCACATGCTCTGCTTGTTGCAAAGAAGGAAAACAGACACCCTAGCATCAGAACCTCAGAAATCACTGAGAGAAGCAGAGAAATGCTGCAGGACCATGTTTGCCTGCTTGAAAAAGGGAAAAACTCAAATGGGCTGTGCACAGCTCAAACCGATGAACAGAAGCATACACAGTGAGAGCTGTGGGCACTGTTCTCGCAGAGCAGAGCTTGTTCGACTTGACAGCTTCTAACATGGAAACAGAGCAAGCAGACAGCAACCCACATGCTCCGCTTGCTGCAAACATGGAAGGCAGACACCCTAGCATCACAATCTCAGAAATCACTGAGAGAAGCAGAGAAATGCTGCAGGACCATGTTTGCTTGCTTCAAAAAGTGAAAAACTCACTTGGGCTGTGCACAGCGCAAAACGATGAACAGAAGCAAACACAGTGAGAGCAGTGTGCACTGTTCTCGCAAAGCACAGCTCGTTCAACTTGACAGCTTCTAACATGGAAAGAGAGCAAGCAGTCAGGAACCCACATGCTCTGCTTGCTGCAAATGGGGCGAACACACACCCCAGCATCACAATCTCAGAAATCACAGAGAGAAGCAGAGAAATCCTGCAGGACCATGTTTGCCTGCTTGAAAAAGGGAAAAACTCACTTGGGCTGTGCACAGCGCAAACCGATGAACAGAAGCATACACAGTGAGTGCAGTGTGCAATGTTCTCGCAAAGCAGAGCTTGTTCAACTTGACAGCTTCTAACATGGAAACAGAGCAATCAGACCTCAGCCTACATTCTCTGCTTGTTGCAAAGATGGAAAACAGATACACCAGTATCAGAATCTCAGAAATCACAGAGAGAAGCAGAGAAATTCTGGAGGAGCATATTTTCTTGCTTGAAAAACTGAAAAACACATTTGGGTTGTGCACAGCGCAAACCGATGAACAGAAGCATACACAGTGAGAGCTGTGGGCACTGTTCTCGCAGAGCAGAGCTTGTTCGACTTGACAGCTTCTAACATGGAAACAGAGAAAGCAGACAGCAATCCACATGCTCTGCTTGCTGCAAATATGGAAAACAGACACCCCAGCATCATAATCTCAGAAATCACTGAGAGAAGCAGAGAAATGCTGCAGGAGCATGTTTGCTTGCTTGAAAAATTGAAAAACTCAAATGGGCTGAGCACAGCTCAAACCGATGAACAGAAGCAAACACAGTGAGAGCAGTGTGCACTGTTCTCGCAAAGCAGAGCTTGTTCAACTTGACAGCTTCTAATATGGAAACAGAGCAAGCAGACAGCAGCCCACATGCTCTGCTTGCTGCAAAGAAGGAAAACAGACACCCTAGTATCAGAACCTCAGAAATCACTGTGAGAAGCCAAGAAATGCTGCAGGAGCATGTTTCCTGGTTTGAAAAAGTAAAAAACTCACTTGGGCTCTGCACAGCGCAAACCTTTGAACAGAAGCATACGCAGTGAGAGCTGCGTGCATGGTTCTTGCAGACCACAGCTTGTTCAACTTGACAGCTTCTAACATGGAAACACAGCAAGCAGACCGCAGCCCACATGCTCTGCTTGCTGCAAGGAAGGAAAACAGACACGCTAGCGTCAGAACCACAGAAATCACTGAGAGAAGCAGAGAAATGCTGCAGGAGCATGTTTGCTTGCTAGGAAAAATGAAAAACACACATAGGCCGTGTACAGTGCAAACGTATGAACAGAATCATACAGAGCAAGAGCGGAGTGCACCGTTCTCGCAGAGCAGAGCTTGTTCAACTTGACAGCTTCTAACATGGAAAGAGAGCAAGCATACAGCAGCCCACATGCTCTGCTTGTTGCAAAGAAGGAAAACAGACACCCTAGCATCAGAACCTCAGAAATCACTGAGAGAAGCAGAGAAATGCTGCAGGACCATGTTTGCCTGCTTGAAAAAGGGAAAAACTCACTTGGGTTGTGCACAGTGCAAACCGATGTACAGAAGCATACACAGCGAGAGCAGTGTGCACTGTTCTAGCAAAGCAGAGCTTGTTCAACTTGACAGCTTCTAACATGGAAACACAGCAAGCAGACAGCAGCCCACATGCTCTGCTTGCTGCAAGGAAGGAAAACAGACACGCTAGCGTCAGAACCTCAGAAATCACTGAGAGAAGCAGAGAAATTCTGCAGGAGCATGTTTGCTTACTAGGACAAATGAAAAACTCAAATGGGCTGTGCACAGTGCTAACAGATGAACAGAAGCATACACAGTGAGAGCTGTGTGCGCTGTGCTCGCAGAGCAGAGCTTGATCAACTTGACAGCTTCTAACATGGAATCAGAGCAAGCAGACAGCGACCCACCTGCTCTGCTTGCTGCAAACATGGAAAACAGACGCCCCAGCATCATAATCACAGAAATCACTGAGAGGAGCAGAGAAATGCTGCGGGAGCATGTTTTCTTGCTAGGACAAATGAAAACCTTACTTGGGCTGTGCGCAGTGCAAACGGATGAACAGAAGCATAGACAGTGCGAGCTGTGTGCACCGTTCTCGCAAAAAACAGCTTGTTCGACTTGACAGCTTCTAACATGGAAACAGAGCAAGCAGACAGCAATCCACATGCTCTGCTTGCTGCAAATGTGGAAAACAGACACCCCAGCATCAGAATCTCAGAAATCACACAGAGGAGTAGAGAAATGCTGCAGGAGCATGTTTGCTTGCTAGGACAAATGAAAAACTCACTTGGGCTGTGCACAGCGCAAACAGATGAACAGAAGCATACACAGCGAGAGCTGTGTGCATGGTTCTCGCACAGCAGAGCTTGTTCAACTTGTCAGCTTCTAACATGGAAACACAGCAAGCAGACAGCAATCCACATGTTCTGCTTGCTGCAAATGTGGAAAACAGACACCCCGGCATCAGAATCTCAGAAATCGCTGAGAGAAGCAGAGAAATGCTGCAGGAGCATGTTTGCTTGCTTGAAAAATTGAAAAACTCACTTGGGCTGTGCACAGCTCAAACCGATGAACAGAAGCAAACACAGTGAGAGCAGTGTGCACTGTTCTCGCAGAGCAGAGCTTGTTCAACTTGACGGCTTCTAACATGGAAAGAGAGCAAGCAGACAGCAGCCCACATGCTCTGCTTGTTATAACACGGAAGGCAGACACCCAGGCATGAGAATCTCAGAAATCACCGAGAGAAGCAGAGAAATGCTGCAGGAGGATGTTTTCTTGCTAGGACCAATGAAAACCTTACTTGGGCTGTGCACAGTGCATACAGATGAATAGAAGCATACACAGTGAGAGCTGTGTGCCCTGTTCTCGCAAAGCAGAGCTTGTTCAACGTGACAGCTTCTAACATGGAAACACAGCAAGCAGACAGCAGCCCACATGCTCTGCTTGTTGCAAGGAAGGAAAACAGACACGCTAGCATCAGAACCTCAGAAATCACCGAGAGAAGCAGAGAAATTCTGCAGGAGCACGTTTGCTTGCTAGGAGAAATGAAAAACACACATAGGCCGTGTACAGTGCAAAGGTATGAACAGAAGCATACAGAGCAAGAGCGGAGTGCACCGTTCTCGCAGAGCAGAGCTTGTTCGACTTGACAGCTTCTAACATGGAAAGAGAGCAAGCATACAGCAGCCCACATGCTCTGCTTGTTGCAAAGAAGGAAAACAGACACCCTAGCATCAGAACCTCAGAAATCACTGAGAGAAGCAGAGAAATGCTGCAGGACCATGTTTGCCTGCTTGAAAAAGGGAAAAACTCAAATGGGCTGTGCACAGCTCAAACCGATGAACAGAAGCATACACAGTGAGAGCTGTGGGCACTGTTCTCGCAGAGCAGAGCTTGTTCGACTTGACAGCTTCTAACATGGAAACAGAGCAAGCAGACAGCAACCCACATGCTCCGCTTGCTGCAAACATGGAAGGCAGACACCCTAGCATCACAATCTCAGAAATCACTGAGAGAAGCAGAGAAATGCTGCAGGACCATGTTTGCTTGCTTCAAAAAGTGAAAAACTCACTTGGGCTGTGCACAGCGCAAAACGATGAACAGAAGCAAACACAGTGAGAGCAGTGTGCACTGTTCTCGCAAAGCACAGCTCGTTCAACTTGACAGCTTCTAACATGGAAAGAGAGCAAGCAGTCAGGAACCCACATGCTCTGCTTGCTGCAAATGGGGCGAACACACACCCCAGCATCACAATCTCAGAAATCACAGAGAGAAGCAGAGAAATCCTGCAGGACCATGTTTGCCTGCTTGAAAAAGGGAAAAACTCACTTGGGCTGTGCACAGCGCAAACCGATGAACAGAAGCATACACAGTGAGTGCAGTGTGCAATGTTCTCGCAAAGCAGAGCTTGTTCAACTTGACAGCTTCTAACATGGAAACAGAGCAATCAGACCTCAGCCTACATTCTCTGCTTGTTGCAAAGATGGAAAACAGATACACCAGTATCAGAATCTCAGAAATCACAGAGAGAAGCAGAGAAATTCTGGAGGAGCATATTTTCTTGCTTGAAAAACTGAAAAACACATTTGGGTTGTGCACAGCGCAAACCGATGAACAGAAGCATACACAGTGAGAGCTGTGGGCACTGTTCTCGCAGAGCAGAGCTTGTTCGACTTGACAGCTTCTAACATGGAAACAGAGAAAGCAGACAGCAATCCACATGCTCTGCTTGCTGCAAATATGGAAAACAGACACCCCAGCATCATAATCTCAGAAATCACTGAGAGAAGCAGAGAAATGCTGCAGGAGCATGTTTGCTTGCTTGAAAAATTGAAAAACTCAAATGGGCTGAGCACAGCTCAAACCGATGAACAGAAGCAAACACAGTGAGAGCAGTGTGCACTGTTCTCGCAAAGCAGAGCTTGTTCAACTTGACAGCTTCTAATATGGAAACAGAGCAAGCAGACAGCAGCCCACATGCTCTGCTTGCTGCAAAGAAGGAAAACAGACACCCTAGTATCAGAACCTCAGAAATCACTGTGAGAAGCCAAGAAATGCTGCAGGAGCATGTTTCCTGGTTTGAAAAAGTAAAAAACTCACTTGGGCTCTGCACAGCGCAAACCTTTGAACAGAAGCATACGCAGTGAGAGCTGCGTGCATGGTTCTTGCAGACCACAGCTTGTTCAACTTGACAGCTTCTAACATGGAAACACAGCAAGCAGACCGCAGCCCACATGCTCTGCTTGCTGCAAGGAAGGAAAACAGACACGCTAGCGTCAGAACCACAGAAATCACTGAGAGAAGCAGAGAAATGCTGCAGGAGCATGTTTGCTTGCTAGGAAAAATGAAAAACACACATAGGCCGTGTACAGTGCAAACGTATGAACAGAATCATACAGAGCAAGAGCGGAGTGCACCGTTCTCGCAGAGCAGAGCTTGTTCAACTTGACAGCTTCTAACATGGAAAGAGAGCAAGCATACAGCAGCCCACATGCTCTGCTTGTTGCAAAGAAGGAAAACAGACACCCTAGCATCAGAACCTCAGAAATCACTGAGAGAAGCAGAGAAATGCTGCAGGACCATGTTTGCCTGCTTGAAAAAGGGAAAAACTCACTTGGGTTGTGCACAGTGCAAACCGATGTACAGAAGCATACACAGCGAGAGCAGTGTGCACTGTTCTAGCAAAGCAGAGCTTGTTCAACTTGACAGCTTCTAACATGGAAACACAGCAAGCAGACAGCAGCCCACATGCTCTGCTTGCTGCAAGGAAGGAAAACAGACACGCTAGCGTCAGAACCTCAGAAATCACTGAGAGAAGCAGAGAAATTCTGCAGGAGCATGTTTGCTTACTAGGACAAATGAAAAACTCAAATGGGCTGTGCACAGTGCTAACAGATGAACAGAAGCATACACAGTGAGAGCTGTGTGCGCTGTGCTCGCAGAGCAGAGCTTGATCAACTTGACAGCTTCTAACATGGAATCAGAGCAAGCAGACAGCGACCCACCTGCTCTGCTTGCTGCAAACATGGAAAACAGACGCCCCAGCATCATAATCACAGAAATCACTGAGAGGAGCAGAGAAATGCTGCGGGAGCATGTTTTCTTGCTAGGACAAATGAAAACCTTACTTGGGCTGTGCGCAGTGCAAACGGATGAACAGAAGCATAGACAGTGCGAGCTGTGTGCACCGTTCTCGCAAAAAACAGCTTGTTCGACTTGACAGCTTCTAACATGGAAACAGAGCAAGCAGACAGCAATCCACATGCTCTGCTTGCTGCAAATGTGGAAAACAGACACCCCAGCATCAGAATCTCAGAAATCACACAGAGGAGTAGAGAAATGCTGCAGGAGCATGTTTGCTTGCTAGGACAAATGAAAAACTCACTTGGGCTGTGCACAGCGCAAACAGATGAACAGAAGCATACACAGCGAGAGCTGTGTGCATGGTTCTCGCACAGCAGAGCTTGTTCAACTTGTCAGCTTCTAACATGGAAACACAGCAAGCAGACAGCAATCCACATGTTCTGCTTGCTGCAAATGTGGAAAACAGACACCCCGGCATCAGAATCTCAGAAATCGCTGAGAGAAGCAGAGAAATGCTGCAGGAGCATGTTTGCTTGCTTGAAAAATTGAAAAACTCACTTGGGCTGTGCACAGCTCAAACCGATGAACAGAAGCAAACACAGTGAGAGCAGTGTGCACTGTTCTCGCAGAGCAGAGCTTGTTCAACTTGACGGCTTCTAACATGGAAAGAGAGCAAGCAGACAGCAGCCCACATGCTCTGCTTGTTATAACACGGAAGGCAGACACCCAGGCATGAGAATCTCAGAAATCACCGAGAGAAGCAGAGAAATGCTGCAGGAGGATGTTTTCTTGCTAGGACCAATGAAAACCTTACTTGGGCTGTGCACAGTGCATACAGATGAACAGAAGCATACACAGTGAGAGCTGTGTGCCCTGTTCTCGCAAAGCAGAGCTTGTTCAACGTGACAGCTTCTAACATGGAAACACAGCAAGCAGACAGCAGCCCACATGCTCTGCTTGTTGCAAGGAAGGAAAACAGACACGCTAGCATCAGAACCTCAGAAATCACCGAGAGAAGCAGAGAAATTCTGCAGGAGCACGTTTGCTTGCTAGGAGAAATGAAAAACACACATAGGCCGTGTACAGTGAAAAGGTATGAACAGAAGCATACAGAGCAAGAGCGGAGTGCACCGTTCTCGCAGAGCAGAGCTTGTTCAACTTGACAGCTTCTAACATGGAAAGAGAGCAAGCATACAGCAGCCCACATGCTCTGCTTGTTGCAAAGAAGGAAAACAGACACCCTAGCATCAGAACCTCAGAAATCACTGAGAGAAGCAGAGAAATGCTGCAGGACCATGTTTGCCTGCTTGAAAAAGGGAAAAACTCAAATGGGCTGTGCACAGCTCAAACCGATGAACAGAAGCAAACACAGTGAGAGCAGTGTGCACTGTTCTCGCAAAGCAGAGCTTGTTCAACTTGACAGCTTCTAACATGGAAACACAGCAAGCAGACAGCAGCCCACATGCTCTGCTTGTTGCAAACATGGAAGGCAGAATCCCTAGCATCAGAATCAGAGAAATCACTGAGAGAAGCAGAGAAATGCTGCAGGAGCATGTTTGCTTGCTTGAAAAATTGAAAAACTCAAATGGGCTGTGCACAGCTCAAACCGATGAACAGAAGCAAACACAGTGAGAGCAGTGTGCACTGTTCTCGCAAAGCAGAGCTTGTTCAACTTGACAGCTTCTAACATGGAAACACAGCAACAGACAGCAGCCCACATTCTCTGCTTGTTGCAAACATGGAAGGCAGAATCCCTAGCATCAGAATCACAGAAATCACTGAGAGAAGCAGAGAAATTCTGCAGGAGCATGTTTTCTTTCAAGGACAAATGGAAAACTTACTTGGGCTGTGCACAGTGCAAACGGATGAACAGAAGCATACACAGTGAGAGCTGTGTGCACTGTTCTCGCAAAGCAGAGGTTGTTCAACTTGACAGCTTCTAACATGGAAAGAGAGCAAGCAGACAGCACCCCACATGCTCTGCTTGCTGCAAACATGGAAAACAGACACCCCAACATCAGAATCACAGAAATCACTGAGAGAAGCAGAGAAATGCTGCAGGAGCATGTTTGCTTGCTTGAAAAATTGAAAAACTCACATGGGCTGTGCACAGTGCAAACCGTTGAACAGAAGCATACACAGCGGGAGCGGGGGGCACTGTTCTCGCAGAGCAGAGGTTGTTCGACTTGGCAGCTTCTAACATGGAAACAGAGCAAGCAGAGAGCAACGAACATGCTCTGCTTGCTGCAAACGTGGAAAACAGACGCCCCATCATCAGAATCACAGAAATCAGTGCGAGAAGCAGAGAAATGCTGCGGTGAGCCTGTTTTCTTGCTAGGACAAATGAAAACCTTACTTGGGCTGTGCACAGTGCAAACGGATGGACAGAAGCATACACAGTGAGAGCTGAGGGCACTGTTTTCGCAGAGCAGAGCTTGTTCAACTTGACAGCTTCTAACAAGGAAACACAGCAAGCAGACAGCAATCCACATGCCCTGCTTGCTGCAAATGTGGAAAACAGACACCCTAGCATCAGAATCCCAGAAATCACTGAGAGAAGTAGGGAAATGATGCAGGAGCATTTTTGCTTGCTTGAAAAAGTGAAAAACTCACTTGGGCTGTGCACAGTCCAAACCGATGAACAGAAGCATACACAGTGAGAGCTGTGGGCACTGTTCTCGCAAAGCAGAGCTTGTTCAACTTGACAGCTTCTAACAAGGAAACACAGCAAGCAGACAGCAATCCACATGCCCTGCTTGCTGCAAATGTGGAAAACAGACACCCCAGCATCAGAATCTCAGAAATCACTGAGAGAAGCAGAGAAATGCTGCAGTACCATGTTTGCTTGCTGGAAAAAGTGAAAAACTTACTTGGGCTGTGCACAGTGCAAACGGATGAACAGAAGCATACACAGTGAGAGCTGTGTGCACTGTTCTCGCAGAGCAGAGCTTGTTCGACTTGACAGCTTCTAACATGGAAAGAGAGCAAGCAGACAGCAGCCCAGATGCTCGGGTTGTTGCAAACATGGAAAACAGATGCCCTAGCGTCAGAAACTCAGAAATCACTGAGAGAAGCAGCGAAATGCTGCAGGAGCAAGTTTGCTTCCTAGGACAAATGAAAAACTCACATGGGCCATGCACAGTGCAAACGGATGAAAAGAAGCATACACAGCGAGGGCAGTGGGCACTGTCTTCGCAAAGCAGAGCTTGTTCAACTTGACAGCTTCTACCATGGAAAGAGAGCAAGCAGACAGCAGCCCACATTCTCTGCTTGTTGCAAACATGGAAAACAGACGCCCCAGGATCATAATCTCAGAAATCACTGAGAGAAGCAGAGAAATGCTGCAGGAGCATATTTGCTTGCATGAAAAAGTGAAAAACTCACTTGGGCTGTGCACTGTGCAAACCGATGAACAGCAGCATACACTGCGAGAGCTGTGTGCATGGTTCTCGCACAGAAGACCTTGTTCAAATTGACAGCTTCTAACATGGAAACAGAGCAAGCATATAGCAGCCCACATTCTCTGCTTGTTGCAAACATGGGAAACAGATGCCCTAGCATCAGAATCTCAGAAATCACTGAGAGAAGCAGAGAAATGCTGCAGTAGCATATTTGCTTCCTAGGACAAATGGAAAACTCACATGGGCCATGCACAGTGCAAACGGATGAAAAGAAGCATACGCAGCGAGAGCAGTGTGCACTGTTCTCGAAAAGCAGAGCTTGTTCAACTTGACAGCTTCTAACATGGAAACACAGCAAGCAGACAGAAACCCACACGCTCTGCTTGCTGCAAACATGGAAAACAGGCACCCCAGCATCAGAATCTCAGAAATCACTGAGAGAAATAGAGAATTCTGCAGGACCATGTTTGCTTGCTTAAAAAAGTGAAAAACTCACTTGGGCTGTGCACAGTGCAAACAGATGAAGAGAAGCATACACAGCGAAAGATGTGGGCACTGTTCTCGCAAAGCACAGCTTGTTCAACTTGACAGCTTCTAACATGGAAAGAGAGTAAGGAGACAGCAGCCCACATGCTCCGCTTGCTGCAAACATGGAAAACAGACACCCCAGCATCATAATCTCAGAAATCACTGAGAGAAGCAGAGAAATGCTGCAGGAGCATGTTTTCTTGCTAGGACAAATGAAAAATTCAGTTGGGCTGTGGACAGTGCAAACAGATGAACAGAAGCATACACAGCGAGAGCTGTGTGCACTGTTCTCGCACAGCAGAGCTTGTTCAACTTGACAGCTTCTAACATGGAAACACAGCTAGCAGACAGCAATCCACATGCTCTGCTTGCTGCAAATGTGGAAAACAGGCACCCCGGCATCAGAATCTCAGAAATCACTGAGAGAAGCAGAGAAATGCTGCAGGAGCATGTTTGCTTGCTAGGACAAATGAAAAACTCACTTGGGCTGTGGACAGTGCAAACAGATGAACAGAAGCATACACAGTGGGAGCTGTGTGCCCTGTGCTCTCAGAGCAGAGCTTGTTCAACTTGACACCTTCTAACATGGAAACACAGCAAGCAGTCAGGAACCCACATGCTCTGCTTGCTGCAAATGGGGCGAACACACACCCCAGCATCACAATCTCAGAAATCACAGAGAGAAGCAGAGAAATCCTGCAGGACCATGTTTGCCTGCTTGAAAAAGGGAAAAACTCACTTGGGCTGTGCACAGCGCAAACCGATGAACAGAAGCATACACAGTGAGTGCAGTGTGCAATGTTCTCGCAAAGCAGAGCTTGTTCAACTTGACAGCTTCTAACATGGAAACAGAGCAATCAGACCTCAGCCTACATTCTCTGCTTGTTGCAAAGATGGAAAACAGATACACCAGTATCAGAATCTCAGAAATCACAGAGAGAAGCAGAGAAATTCTGGAGGAGCATGTTTTCTTGCTTGAAAAACTGAAAAACACATTTGGGTTGTGCACAGCGCAAACCGATGAACAGAAGCATACACAGTGAGAGCTGTGGGCACTGTTCTCGCAGAGCAGAGCTTGTTCGACTTGGCAGCTTCTAACATGGAAAGAGAGCAAGCAGACAGCAGCCCACATGCTCTGCTTGTTGCAAATGTGGAAAACAGACACCCCAGCATCATAATCTCAGAAATCACTGAGAGAAGCAGAGAAATGCTGCAGGAGCATGTTTGCTTGCTTGAAAAATTGAAAAACTCAAATGGGCTGAGCACAGCTCAAACCGATGAACAGAAGCAAACACAGTGAGAGCAGTGTGCACTGTTCTCGCAAAGCAGAGCTTGTTCAACTTGACAGCTTCTAATATGGAAACAGAGCAAGCAGACAGCAGCCCACATGCTCTGCTTGCTGCAAAGAAGGAAAACAGACACCCTAGTATCAGAACCTCAGAAATCACTGTGAGAAGCCAAGAAATGCTGCAGGAGCATGTTTCCTGGTTTGAAAAAGTAAAAAACTCACTTGGGCTCTGCGCAGCGCAAACCTTTGAACAGAAGCATACGCAGTGAGAGCTGCGTGCATGGTTCTTGCAGACCAGAGCTTGTTCAACTTGACAGCTTCTAACATGGAAACACAGCAAGCAGACAGCAGCCCACATGCTCTGCTTGCTGCAAGGAAGGAAAACAGACACGCTAGCGTCAGAACCACAGAAATCACTGAGAGAAGCAGAGAAATGCTGCAGGAGCATGTTTGCTTGCTAGGAAAAATGAAAAACACACATAGGCCGTGTACAGTGCAAACGTATGAACAGAATCATACAGAGCAAGAGCGGAGTGCACCGTTCTCGCAGAGCAGAGCTTGTTCAACTTGACAGCTTCTAACATGGAAAGAGAGCAAGCATACAGCAGCCCACATGCTCTGCTTGTTGCAAAGAAGGAAAACAGACACCCTAGCATCAGAACCTCAGAAATCACTGAGAGAAGCAGAGAAATGCTGCAGGACCATGTTTGCCTGCTTGAAAAAGGGAAAAACTCACTTGGGTTGTGCACAGTGCAAACCGATGTACAGAAGCATACACAGCGAGAGCAGCGTGCACTGTTCTCGCAAAGCAGAGCTTGTTCAACTTGACAGCTTCTAACATGGAAACACAGCAAGCAGACAGCAGCCCACATGCTCTGCTTGCTGCAAGGAAGGAAAACAGACACGCTAGCGTCAGAACCTCAGAAATCACTGAGAGAAGCAGAGAAATTCTGCAGGAGCATGTTTGCTTACTAGGACAAATGAAAAACTCAAATGGGCTGTGCACAGTGCTAACAGATGAACAGAAGCATACACAGTGAGAGCTGTGTGCGCTGTGCTCGCAGAGCAGAGCTTGATCAACTTGACAGCTTCTAACATGGAATCAGAGCAAGCAGACAGCGACCCACCTGCTCTGCTTGCTGCAAACATGGAAAACAGACACCCCAGCATCAGAATCTCAGAAATCACACAGAGGAGTAGAGAAATGCTGCAGGAGCATGTTTGCTTGCTAGGACAAATGAAAAACTCACTTGGGCTGTGCACAGCGCAAACAGATGAACAGAAGCATACACAGCGAGAGCTGTGTGCATGGTTCTCGCACAGCAGAGCTTGTTCAACTTGTCAGCTTCTAACATGGAAACACAGCAAGCAGACAGCTATCCACATGTTCTGCTTGCTGCAAATGTGGAAAACAGACACCCCGGCATCAGAATCTCAGAAATCACTGAGAGAAGTAGAGAAATGCTGCAGGAGCATGTTTGCTTCCTAGGACAAATGAAAAACTCACATGCGCCATGCACAGTGCAAACGGATGAAAAGAAGCATGCACAGCGAGAGCAGTGTGCACTGTTCTCGCAAAGCAGAGCTTGTTCAGCTTGCCAGCTTTTAACATGGAAAGAGAGCAAGCAGACAGCAGCCCACATGCTCTGCTTGTTATAAACATGGAAAACAGACACCTTAGCATCAGAATCTTGGAAAACACAGAGAGAAGCAGAGAAATTCTGCAGGAGCATGTTTTCTTGCTAGGACCAACGAAAAACACAAATGGGCTGTGCGCAGTGCAAACCGATGAACAGAAGCATACACAGTGAGAGCTGTGGGCACTGTTCTCGCAGAGCAGAGCTTGTTCGACTTGACAGCTTCTAACATGGAAACAGAGAAAGCAGACAGCAATCCACATGCTCTGCTTGCTGCAAATATGGAAAACAGACACCCCAGCATCATAATCTCAGAAATCACTGAGAGAAGCAGAGAAATGCTGCAGGAGCATGTTTGCTTGCTTGAAAAATTGAAAAACTCAAATGGGCTGAGCACAGCTCAAACCGATGAACAGAAGCAAACACAGTGAGAGCAGTGTGCACTGTTCTCGCAAAGCAGAGCTTGTTCAACTTGACAGCTTCTAATATGGAAACAGAGCAAGCAGACAGCAGCCCACATGCTCTGCTTGCTGCAAAGAAGGAAAACAGACACCCTAGTATCAGAACCTCAGAAATCACTGTGAGAAGCCAAGAAATGCTGCAGGAGCATGTTTCCTGGTTTGAAAAAGTAAAAAACTCACTTGGGCTCTGCACAGCGCAAACCTTTGAACAGAAGCATACGCAGTGAGAGCTGCGTGCATGGTTCTTGCAGACCAGAGCTTGTTCAACTTGACAGCTTCTAACATGGAAACACAGCAAGCAGACAGCAGCCCACATGCTCTGCTTGCTGCAAGGAAGGAAAACAGACACGCTAGCGTCAGAACCACAGAAATCACTGAGAGAAGCAGAGAAATGCTGCAGGAGCATGTTTGCTTGCTAGGAAAAATGAAAAACACACATAGGCCGTGTACAGTGCAAACGTATGAACAGAATCATACAGAGCAAGAGCGGAGTGCACCGTTCTCGCAGAGCAGAGCTTGTTCAACTTGACAGCTTCTAACATGGAAAGAGAGCAAGCATACAGCAGCCCACATGCTCTGCTTGTTGCAAATAAGGAAAACAGACACCCTAGCATCAGAACCTCAGAAATCACTGAGAGGAGCAGAGAAATCCTGCAGGACCATGTTTGCCTGCTTGAAAAACTGAAAAACACATTTGGGTTGTGCACAGCGCAAACCGATGAACAGAAGCATACACAGCGAGAGCTGTGTGCATGGTTCTCGCACAGCAGAGCTTGTTCAACTTGGCAGCTTCTAACATGGAAACACAGCAAGCAGACAGCAATCCACATGTTCTGCTTGCTGCAAATGTGGAAAACAGACACCCCGGCATCAGAATCTCAGAAATCGCTGAGAGAAGCAGAGAAATGCTGCAGGAGCATGTTTGCTTGCTTGAAAAATTGAAAAACTCACTTGGGCTGTGCACAGCTCAAACCGATGAACAGAAGCAAACACAGTGAGAGCAGTGTGCACTGTTCTCGCAGAGCAGAGCTTGTTCAACTTGACGGCTTCTAACATGGAAAGAGAGCAAGCAGACAGCAGCCCACATGCTCTGCTTGTTATAACACGGAAGGCAGACACCCAAGCATGAGAATCTCAGAAATCACCGAGAGAAGCAGAGAAATGCTGCAGGAGGATGTTTTCTTGCTAGGACCAATGAAAACCTTACTTGGGCTGTGCACAGTGCATACAGATGAACAGAAGCATACACAGTGAGAGCTGTGTGCCCTGTTCTCGCAAAGCAGAGCTTGTTCAACGTGACAGCTTCTAACATGGAAACACAGCAAGCAGACAGCAGCCCACATGCTCTGCTTGTTGCAAGGAACGAAAACAGACACGCTAGCATCAGAACCTCAGAAATCACCGAGAGAAGCAGAGAAATTCTGCAGGAGCACGTTTGCTTGCTAGGAAAAATGAAAAACACACATAGGCCGTGTACAGTGCAAGCGTATGAACAGAAGCATACAGAGCAAGAGCGGAGTGCACCGTTCTCGCAGAGCAGAGCTTGTTCAACTTGACAGCTTCTAACATGGAAAGAGAGCAAGCATACAGCAGCCCACATGCTCTGCTTGTTGCAAAGAAGGAAAACAGACACCCTAGCATCAGAACCTCAGAAATCACTGAGAGAAGCAGAGAAATGCTGCAGGACCATGTTTGCCTGCTTGAAAAAGGGAAAAACTCAAATGGGCTGTGCACAGCTCAAACCGATGAACAGAAGCAAACACAGTGAGAGCAGTGTGCACTGTTCTCGCAAAGCAGAGCTTGTTCAACTTGACAGCTTCTAACATGGAAACACAGCAAGCAGACAGCAGCCCACATGCTCTGCTTGTTGCAAACATGGAAGGCAGAATCCCTAGCATCAGAATCAGAGAAATCACTGAGAGAAGCAGAGAAATGCTGCAGGAGCATGTTTGCTTGCTTGAAAAATTGAAAAACTCAAATGGGCTGTGCACAGCTCAAACCGATGAACAGAAGCAAACACAGTGAGAGCAGTGTGCACTGTTCTCGCAAAGCAGAGCTTGTTCAACTTGACAGCTTCTAACATGGAAACACAGCAACAGACAGCAGCCCACATTCTCTGCTTGTTGCAAACATGGAAGGCAGAATCCCTAGCATCAGAATCACAGAAATCACTGAGAGAAGCAGAGAAATTCTGCAGGAGCATGTTTTCTTTCAAGGACAAATGGAAAACTTACTTGGGCTGTGCACAGTGCAAACGGATGAACAGAAGCATACACAGTGAGAGCTGTGTGCACTGTTCTCGCAAACCAGAGGTTGTTCAACTTGACAGCTTCTAACATGGAAAGAGAGCAAGCAGACAGCACCCCACATGCTCTGCTTGCTGCAAACATGGAAAACAGACACCCCAACATCAGAATCACAGAAATCACTGAGAGAAGCAGAGAAATGCTGCAGGAGGATGTTTGCTTGCTTGAAAAATTGAAAAACTCACATGGGCCGTGCACAGCGCAAACCAATGAACAGAAGCAAACACAGTGAGAGCTGTGTGCATGGTTCTCGCATAGCAGAGCTTGTTCAACTTGACAGCTTCTAACATGGAAACAGAGCAAGCAGAGAGCAACGAACATGCTCTGCTTGCTGCAAACGTGGAAAACAGACGCCCCATCATCAGAATCACAGAAATCAGTGCGAGAAGCAGAGAAATGCTGCGGTGAGCCTGTTTTCTTGCTAGGACAAATGAAAACCTTACTTGGGCTGTGCACAGTGCAAACGGATGAACAGAAGCATACACAGTGAGAGCTGAGGGCACTGTTTTCGCAGAGCAGAGCTTGTTCAACTTGACAGCTTCTAACAAGGAAACACAGCAAGCAGACAGCAATCCACATGCCCTGCTTGCTGCAAATGTGGAAAACAGACACCCTAGCATCAGAATCCCAGAAATCACTGAGAGAAGTAGGGAAATGATGCAGGAGCATTTTTGCTTGCTTGAAAAAGTGAAAAACTCACTTGGGCTGTGCACAGTCCAAACCGATGAACAGAAGCATACACAGTGAGAGCTGTGGGCACTGTTCTCGCAAAGCAGAGCTTGTTCAACTTGACGGCTTCTAACAAGGAAACACAGCAAGCAGACAGCAATCCACATGCCCTGCTTGCTGCAAATGTGGAAAACAGACACCCCAGCATCAGAATCTCAGAAATCACTGAGAGAAGCAGAGAAATGCTGCAGTACCATGTTTGCTTGCTGGAAAAAGTGAAAAACTTACTTGGGCTGTGCACAGTGCAAACGGATGAACAGAAGCATACACAGTGAGAGCTGTGTGCACTGTTCTCGCAGAGCAGAGCTTGTTCGACTTGACAGCTTCTAACATGGAAAGAGAGCAAGCAGACAGCAGCCCAGATGCTCGGGTTGTTGCAAACATGGAAAACAGATGCCCTAGCGTCAGAAACTCAGAAATCACTGAGAGAAGCAGCGAAATGCTGCAGGAGCAAGTTTGCTTCCTAGGACAAATGAAAAACTCACATGGGCCATGCACAGTGCAAACGGATGAAAAGAAGCATACACAGCGAGGGCAGTGGGCACTGTCTTCGCAAAGCAGAGCTTGTTCAACTTGACAGCTTCTACCATGGAAAGAGAGCAAGCAGACAGCAGCCCACATTCTCTGCTTGTTGCAAACATGGAAAACAGACGCCCCAGGATCATAATCTCAGAAATCACTGAGAGAAGCAGAGAAATGCTGCAGGAGCATATTTGCTTGCTTGAAAAAGTGAAAAACTCACTTGGGCTGTGCACTGTGCAAACCGATGAACAGCAGCATACACTGCGAGAGCTGTGTGCATGGTTCTCGCACAGAAGACCTTGTTCAAATTGACAGCTTCTAACATGGAAAGAGAGTAAGGAGACAGCAGCCCACATGCTCCGCTTGCTGCAAACATGGAAAACAGACACCCCAGCATCATAATCTCAGAAATCACTGAGAGAAGCAGAGAAATGCTGCAGGAGCATGTTTTCTTGCTAGGACAAATGAAAAATTCAGTTGGGCTGTGGACAGTGCAAACAGATGAACAGAAGCATACACAGCGAGAGCTGTGTGCACTGTTCTCGCACAGCAGAGCTTGTTCAACTTGACAGCTTCTAACATGGAAACACAGCAAGCAGACAGCAATCCACATGCTCTGCTTGCTGCAAATGTGGAAAACAGGCACCCCGGCATCAGAATCTCAGAAATCACTGAGAGAAGCAGAGAAATGCTGCAGGAGCATGTTTGCTTGCTAGGACAAATGAAAAACTCACTTGGGCTGTGGACAGTGCAAACAGATGAACAGAAGCATACACAGTGGGAGCTGTGTGCCCTGTGCTCTCAGAGCAGAGCTTGTTCAACTTGACACCTTCTAACATGGAAACACAGCAAGCAGTCAGGAACCCACAAGCTCTGCTTGCTGCAAATGGGGCGAACACACACCCCAGCATCACAATCTCAGAAATCACAGAGAGAAGCAGAGAAATCCTGCAGGACCATGTTTGCCTGCTTGAAAAACTGAAAAACACATTTGGGTTGTGCACAGCGCAAACCGATGAACAGAAGCATACACAGTGAGAGCTGTGGGCACTGTTCTCGCAGAGCAGAGCTTGTTCGACTTGACAGCTTCTAACATGGAAACAGAGAAAGCAGACAGCAATCCACATGCTCTGCTTGCTGCAAATGTGGAAAACAGACACCCCAGCATCATAATCTCAGAAATCACTGAGACAAGCCGAGAAATGCTGCAGGAGCATGTTTGCTTGCTGGGACAAATGAAAAACTCAAATGGGCTGTGCACCTTGCTAACCGATGAACAGAAGCATACACAGTGAGAACTGTGTGCACTGTTCTCGCAGAGCAGAGCTTGTTCAACTTGGCAGCTTCTAACATGGAAAGAGAGCAAGCAGACAGCAGCCCACATGCTCTGCTTGTTGCAAATATGGAAAACAGACACCCCAGCATCATAATCTCAGAAATCACTGAGAGAAGCAGAGAAATGCTGCAGGAGCATGTTTGCTTGCTTGAAAAATTGAAAAACTCAAATGGGCTGAGCACAGCTCAAACCGATGAACAGAAGCAAACACAGTGAGAGCAGTGTGCACTGTTCTCGCAAAGCAGAGCTTGTTCAACTTGACAGCTTCTAATATGGAAACAGAGCAAGCAGACAGCAGCCCACATGCTCTGCTTGCTGCAAAGAAGGAAAACAGACACCCTAGTATCAGAACCTCAGAAATCACTGTGAGAAGCCAAGAAATGCTGCAGGAGCATGTTTCCTGGCTTGAAAAAGTAAAAAACTCACTTGGGCTCTGCGCAGCGCAAACCTTTGAACAGAAGCATACGCAGTGAGAGCTGCGTGCATGGTTCTTGCAGACCAGAGCTTGTTCAACTTGACAGCTTCTAACATGGAAACACAGCAAGCAGACAGCAGCCCACATGCTCTGCTTGCTGCAAGGAAGGAAAACAGACACGCTAGCGTCAGAACCACAGAAATCACTGAGAGAAGCAGAGAAATGCTGCAGGAGCATGTTTGCTTCCTAGGAAAAATGAAAAACACACATAGGCCGTGTACAGTGCAAACGTATGAACCCAATCATACAGAGCAAGAGCGGAGTGCACCGTTCTCGCAGAGCAGAGCTTGTTCAACTTGACAGCTTCTAACATGGAAAGAGAGCAAGCATACAGCAGCCCACATGCTCTGCTTGTTGCAAAGAAGGAAAACAGACACCCTAGCATCAGAACCTCAGAAATCACTGAGAGAAGCAGAGAAATGCTGCAGGACCATGTTTGCCTGCTTGAAAAAGGGAAAAACTCACTTGGGTTGTGCACAGTGCAAACCGATGTACAGAAGCATACACAGCGAGAGCAGTGTGCACTGTTCTCGCAAAGCAGAGCTTGTTCAACTTGACAGCTTCTAACATGGAAACACAGCAAGCAGACAGCAGCCCACATGCTCTGCTTGCTGCAAGGAAGGAAAACAGACACGCTAGCGTCAGAACCTCAGAAATCACTGAGAGAAGCAGAGAAATTCTGCAGGAGCATGTTTGCTTACTAGGACAAATGAAAAACTCAAATGGGCTGTGCACAGTGCTAACAGATGAACAGAAGCATACACAGTGAGAGCTGTGTGCGCTGTGCTCGCAGAGCAGAGCTTGATCAACTTGACAGCTTCTAACATGGAATCAGAGCAAGCAGACAGCGACCCACCTGCTCTGCTTGCTGCAAACATGGAAAACAGACGCCCCAGCATCATAATCACAGAAATCACTGAGAGGAGCAGAGAAATGCTGCGGGAGCATGTTTTCTTGCTAGGACAAATGAAAACCTTACTTGGGCTGTGCGCAGTGCAAACGGATGAACAGAAGCATAGACAGTGCGAGCTGTGTGCACCGTTCTCGCAAAAAACAGCTTGTTCGACTTGACAGCTTCTAACATGGAAACAGAGCAAGCAGACAGCAATCCACATGCTCTGCTTGCTGCAAATGTGGAAAACAGACACCCCAGCATCAGAATCTCAGAAATCACACAGAGGAGTAGAGAAATGCTGCAGGAGCATGTTTGCTTGCTAGGACAAATGAAAAACTCACTTGGGCTGTGCACAGCGCAAACAGATGAACAGAAGCATACACAGCGAGAGCTGTGTGCATGGTTCTCGCACAGCAGAGCTTGTTCAACTTGTCAGCTTCTAACATGGAAACACAGCAAGCAGACAGCTATCCACATGTTCTGCTTGCTGCAAATGTGGAAAACAGACACCCCGGCATCAGAATCTCAGAAATCACTGAGAGAAGTAGAGAAATGCTGCAGGAGCATGTTTGCTTCCTAGGACAAATGAAAAACTCACATGCGCCATGCACAGTGCAAACGGATGAAAAGAAGCATGCACAGCGAGAGCAGTGTGCACTGTTCTCGCAAAGCAGAGCTTGTTCAGCTTGCCAGCTTTTAACATGGAAAGAGAGCAAGCAGACAGCAGCCCACATGCTCTGCTTGTTATAAACATGGAAAACAGACACCTTAGCATCAGAATCTTGGAAAACACAGAGAGAAGCAGAGAAATTCTGCAGGAGCATGTTTTCTTGCTAGGACCAACGAAAAACACAAATGGGCTGTGCGCAGTGCAAACAGATGAACAGAAGCATACACAGTGAGAGCTGTGTGCATGGTTCTCGCAGAGCAGAGCTTGTTCTACCTGACAGCTTCTAACATGGAAACACAGCAAGCAGACAGCAGCCCACATGCTCTGCTTGCTGCAAACATGGAAAAGAGACACCCTAGCATCAGAATCTCAGAAATCACAGAGAGAAGTAGAGAAATGCTGCAGGAGCATGTTTTCTTGCTTGAAAAAGTGAAAAAATCACTTGGGCCGTGCACAGCGCAAAACAATGAACAGAAGCAAACACAGTGAGAGCTGTGTGTATGGTTCTGGCAAAGCAGAGCTTGTTCACTTTGACAGTTTCTAACATGGAAACACAGCAAGCAGACCTCAGCCTACATTCTCTGCGTGTTGCAAAGATTGAAAACAGACACCCTAGTATCAGAATCTCAGAAATCACTGAGCGAAGCATAGAAATGCTGCAGGGCCATGATTGCTTGCTTGAAAAAGTGAAAACCTTACTTGGGCTGTGCACAGTGCAAACAGATGAACAGAAGCATACATAGCGAGAGCAGTGTGCACTGTTCTCGCGAAGCAGAGCTTGTTCACCTTGACAGCTTCTAACATGGAAACACAGCAAGCAGACAGCAGCCCACATGCTCTGCTTGCTGCAAACATGGAAAAGAGACACCCTAGCATCAGAATCTCAGAAATCAGTGAGAGAAGCAGAGAAATGCTGCAGGAGCATGTTTGCTTCCTAGGACAAATGAAAAACTCACATGGGCCATGCACAGTGCAAACGGATGAAAAGAAGCATACACAGCGAGAGCAGTGTGCACTATTCTCGCAAAGCAGAGCTTGTTCAGCTTGCCAGCTTCTAACATGGAAAGAGAGCAAGCAGACAGCAGCCCACATGCTCTGCTTGTTATAAACATGGAAAACAGACACCCTAGCATCAGAATCTCAGAAATCACTGAGAGAAGTAGAGAAATGCTGCAGGAGCATGTTTGCTTCCTAGGACAAATGAAAAACTCACATGCGCCATGCACAGTGCAAACGGATGAAAAGAAGCATACACAGCGAGAGCAGTGTGCACTGTTCTCGCAAAGCAGAGCTTGTTCAGCTTGCCAGCTTCTAACATGGAAAGAGAGCAAGCAGACAGCAGCCCACATGCTCTGCTTGTTATAACACGGAAGGCAGACACCCAAGCATGAGAATCTCAGAAATCACCGAGAGAAGCAGAGAAATGCTGCAGGAGGATGTTTTCTTGCTAGGACCAATGAAAACCTTACTTGGGCTGTGCACAGTGCATACAGATGAACAGAAGCATACACAGTGAGAGCTGTGTGCCCTGTTCTCGCAAAGCAGAGCTTGTTCAACGTGACAGCTTCTAACATGGAAACACAGCAAGCAGACAGCAGCCCACATGCTCTGCTTGTTGCAAGGAACGAAAACAGACACGCTAGCATCAGAACCTCAGAAATCACTGAGAGAAGCAGAGAAATTCTGCAGGAGCACGTTTGCTTGCTAGGAAAAATGAAAAACACACATAGGCCGTGTACAGTGCAAACGTATGAACAGAAGCATACAGAGCAAGAGCGGAGTGCACCGTTCTCGCAGAGCAGAGCTTGTTCAACTTGACAGCTTCTAACATGGAAAGAGAGCAAGCATACAGCAGCCCACATGCTCTGCTTGTTGCAAAGAAGGAAAACAGACACCCTAGCATCAGAACCTCAGAAATCACTGAGAGAAGCAGAGAAATGCTGCAGGAGCATGTTTGCTTGCTTGAAAAATTGAAAAACTCAAATGGGCTGTGCACGGCTCAAACCGATGAACAGAAGCAAACACAGTGAGAGCAGTGTGCACTGTTCTCGCAAAGCAGAGCTTGTTCAACTTGACAGCTTCTAACATGGAAACACAGCAAGCAGACAGCAGCCCACATGCTCTGCTTGTTGCAAACATGGAAGGCAGAATCCCTAGCATCAGAATCACAGAAATCACTGAGAGAAGCAGAGAAATTCTGCAGGAGCATGTTTTCTTTCAAGGACAAATGGAAAACTTACTTGGGCTGTGCACAGTGCAAACGGATGAACAGAAGCAAACACAGTGAGAGCTGTGTGCACTGTTCTCGCAAAGCAGAGGTTGTTCAACTTGCCAGCTTCTAACATGGAAAGAGAGCAAGCAGACAGCACCCCACATGCTCTGCTTGCTGCAAACATGGAAAACAGACACCCCAACATCAGAATCACAGAAATCACTGAGAGAAGCAGAGAAATGCTGCAGGAGCATGTTTGCTTGCTTGAAAAATTGAAAAACTCACATGGGCTGTGCACAGTGCAAACCGTTGAACAGAAGCATACACAGCGGGAGCGGGGGGCACTGTTCTCGCAGAGCAGAGGTTGTTCGACTTGGCAGCTTCTAACATGGAAACAGAGCAAGCAGAGAGCAACGAACATGCTCTGCTTGCTGCAAACGTGGAAAACAGACGCCCCATCATCAGAATCACAGAAATCAGTGCGAGAAGCAGAGAAATGCTGCGGTGAGCCTGTTTTCTTGCTAGGACAAATGAAAACCTTACTTGGGCTGTGCACAGTGCAAACGGATGAACAGAAGCATACACAGTGAGAGCTGAGGGCACTGTTTTCGCAGAGCAGAGCTTGTTCAACTTGACAGCTTCTAACAAGGAAACACAGCAAGCAGACAGCAATCCACATGCCCTGCTTGCTGCAAATGTGGAAAACAGACACCCTAGCATCAGAATCCCAGAAATCACTGAGAGAAGTAGGGAAATGATGCAGGAGCATTTTTGCTTGCTTGAAAAAGTGAAAAACTCACTTGGGCTGTGCACAGTGCAAACCGATGAACAGAAGCATACACAGTGAGAGCTGTGGGCACTGTTCTCGCAAAGCAGAGCTTGTTCAACTTGACAGCTTCTAACAAGGAAACACAGCAAGCAGACAGCAGCCAACATTCTCCGCTTGTTGCAAACCTGGTAAACAGACTCCCCAGCATCAGAATCTCAGAAATCACTGAGAGAAGCAGAGAAATGCTGCAGTACCATGTTTGCTTGCTGGAAAAAGTGAAAAACTTACTTGGGCTGTGCACAGTGCAAACGGATGAACAGCAGCATACACAGTGAGAGCTGTGTGCACTGTTCTCGCAGAGCAGAGCTTGTTCGACTTGACAGCTTCTAACATGGAAAGAGAGCAAGCAGACAGCAGCCCAGATGCTCGGGTTGTTGCAAACATGGAAAACAGATGCCCTAGCGTCAGAAACTCAGAAATCACTGAGAGAAGCAGCGAAATGCTGCAGGAGCAAGTTTGCTTCCTAGGACAAATGAAAAACTCACATGGGCCATGCACAGTGCAAACGGATGAAAAGAAGCATACACAGCGAGGGCAGTGGGCACTGTCTTCGCAAAGCAGAGCTTGTTCAACTTGACAGCTTCTACCATGGAAAGAGAGCAAGCAGACAGCAGCCCACATTCTCTGCTTGTTGCAAACATGGAAAACAGACGCCCCAGGATCATAATCTCAGAAATCACTGAGAGAAGCAGAGAAATGGTGCAGGAGCATATTTGCTTGCTTGAAAAAGTGAAAAACTCACTTGGGCTGTGCACTGTGCAAACCGATGAACAGCAGCATACACTGCGAGAGCTGTGTGCATGGTTCTCGCACAGAAGACCTTGTTCAAATTGACAGCTTCTAACATGGAAACAGAGCAAGCATATAGCAGCCCACATTCTCTGCTTGTTGCAAACATGGGAAACAGATGCCCTAGCATCAGAATCTCTGAAATCACTGAGAGAAGCAGAGAAATGCTGCAGTAGCATATTTGCTTCCTAGGACAAATGGAAAACTCACATGGGCCATGCACAGTGCAAACGGATGAAAAGAAGCATACGCAGCGAGAGCAGTGTGCACTGTTCTTGCAAAGCAGAGCTTGTTCAACTTGACAGCTTCTAACATGGAAAGAGAGCTGTATTGGTGCAGAACTGTTTTATTAGGTCTTTATAAGAAGTTTATGTTATGGTTCATTTCACTGTATCCCCAATTCTGTATCCCTTTTGTGTTGTCTGTATAATAAGGTGATTTGTGTCCTCCCACCCCCCTTGCTCTGGGGCAGCCTGTTTCTCCAGGAGCCCTCCCAAGATTGCGAAATCTCAGGGAGAAGGCTTCAGGTGATAGGCCCCCCGGGGGGAATTCCTTTAGCTTTGGATTTTAGTGGTCCGAGGCTTGGGGGTGGGCACACCTTGTTACCCCCTGAAACCCCTCATTCGTGGTTTTGTAGTATCCTCCCTGAAACCCCTCCCCCGCTTATAAGGGGCAGGAGGGAGGAAAAAACTCTCTCTCAGAGCTCTCTCAGCCTCTCAGCAACATCTCTCAGCACCTCACTCTCAACCTCTCTGCTCCTCAACTCTGGAGCTAATAAACATCTTTTAATCTGCTAAGCTGAGAGCCAGCCTTATCTCTTCTGCTGCTTTGCTGTCACACTTTTGGGGGTTAGGCTGCCGAGCAGAAAAACCGAAACGAACTGGGACCATTCTGTGCCTGGGCTGACCCGAGCTAGCCCGAGGTCATCTCCCGCCCGGTGCGGGACGGAACCAGACACAGAGAGCAAGCAGACAGCAGCCCACATGCTCTGCTTGTTATAAACATGGAAAACAGACACCCTAGCATGAGAATCTCAGAAATCACAGAGAGAAGCAGAGAAATTCTGCAGGAGCATGTTTTCTTGCTAGGACCAATGAAAAACACAAATGGGCTGTGCACAGTGCATACAGATGAACAGAAGCATACACAGTGAGAGCTGTGTGCCCTGTCCTCGCAAAGCAGAGCTTGTTCAACTTGACAGCTTCTAACATGGAAACAGAGCAAGCAGACAGCAGCCCACATGCTCTGCTTGTTGCAAAGAAGGAAAACAGACACCCTAGCATCGGAACCTCAGAAATCACTGAGAGAAGCAGAGAAATGCTGCAGGAGCATGTTTACTTGCTTGAAAAATTGAAAAAGTCACTTGTGCTGGGCACAGCTCAAACCGATGAACAGAAGCATACACAGCGAGGGCAGTGTGCACTGTCTTCGCAGAGCAGAGCTTGTTCAACTTGACAGCTTCTAACATGGAAAGAGAGCAAGCAGACAGCAGCCCACATGCTCTGCTTGTTGCGAACATGGAAAACAGACACCCCAGCATCATAATCTCAGAAATCACTGAGAGAAGCAGAGAAATGCTGCAGGAGCACGTTTGCTTGCTTGAAAAAGTGAAAAACTCACTTGGATTGTGCACAGTGCAACGGATGAAAAGAAGCATACACAGCGAGAGCAGTGTGCACTGTTTTCGCAAAGCAGAGCTTGTTCAACTTGACAGCTTCTAACATGGAAAGAGAGCAAGCAGACAGCAGACCACATTCTCTGCTTGTTATAAACATGGAAAACAGACGCCCAAGGATCAGAATCTGAGAAATCACTGAGAGAAGCAGAGAAATGCTGCAGGACCATGTTTGCTTGCTGGGACAAATGAAAAACTCAAATGGGCTGTGCACAGTGCAAACGGATGAACAGAAGCATACACAGTGAGAGCTGTGTGCATGGTTCTCGCACAGAAGACCTTGTTCAAATTGACAGGTTCTAACACGGAAACAGCGCAAGCATATAGCAGCCCACTTTCTCTCCTTGTTGCAAACATGGAAAACAGATGCCCTAGCATCAGAATCTCAGAAATCACTGAGAGAAGCAGAGAACTGCTGCAGGAGCATGTTTGCTTCCTAGGTAAAATGAAAAACTCACATGGGCCATGCACAGTGCAAACGGATGAAAAGAAGCATACACAGCGAGAGCAGTGTGCACTGTTCTCGCAAAGCAGAGCTTGTTCAACTTGACCGTTTCTAACATGGAGAGAGAGCAAGCAGACAGCAGCCCACATGCTCAGCTTGTTATAAACATGGAAAACAGACACCCTAGCATCAGAATCTCAGAAATCACAGAGAAGTAGAGAAATGCTGCAGGAGCGTGTTTTCTTGCTAGGACCAACGAAAAACACAAATGGGCTGTGCGCAGTGCAAACAGATGAACAGAAGCAAACACAGTGAGAGCTGTGTGTATGGT
This sequence comes from Delichon dasypus, assembly GCA_037837765.1. Lineage (NCBI taxonomy): Eukaryota > Metazoa > Chordata > Aves > Passeriformes > Hirundinidae > Delichon > Delichon dasypus. The sequence continues at coordinate 1,362,890 of JBBAXF010000039.1, forward strand.
TCTCGCAAAGCAGAGCGTGTTCACCTTGACAGCTTCTAACATGGAAACACAGCAAGCAGACAGCTATCCACATGTTCTGCTTGCTGCAAATGTGGAAAACAGACACCCCGGCATCAGAATCTCAGAAATCACTGAGAGAAGTAGAGAAATGCTGCAGGAGCATGTTTGCTTCCTAGGACAAATGAAAAACTCACATGCGCCATGCACAGTGCAAACGGATGAAAAGAAGCATACACAGCGAGAGCAGTGTGCACTGTTCTCGCAAAGCAGAGCTTGTTCAGCTTGCCAGCTTTTAACATGGAAAGAGAGCAAGCAGACAGCAGCCCACATGCTCTGCTTGTTATAAACATGGAAAACAGACACCTTAGCATCAGAATCTTGGAAAACACAGAGAGAAGCAGAGAAATTCTGCAGGAGCATGTTTTCTTGCTAGGACCAACGAAAAACACAAATGGGCTGTGCGCAGTGCAAACAGATGAACAGAAGCATACACAGTGAGAGCTGTGTGCATGGTTCTCGCAGAGCAGAGCTTGTTCTACCTGACAGCTTCTAACATGGAAACACAGCAAGCAGACAGCAGCCCACATGCTCTGCTTGCTGCAAACATGGAAAAGAGACACCCTAGCATCAGAATCTCAGAAATCACAGAGAGAAGTAGAGAAATGCTGCAGGAGCATGTTTTCTTGCTTGAAAAAGTGAAAAAATCACTTGGGCCGTGCACAGCGCAAAACAATGAACAGAAGCAAACACAGTGAGAGCTGTGTGTATGGTTCTGGCAAAGCAGAGCTTGTTCACTTTGACAGTTTCTAACATGGAAACACAGCAAGCAGACCTCAGCCTACATTCTCTGCGTGTTGCAAAGATTGAAAACAGACACCCTAGTATCAGAATCTCAGAAATCACTGAGCGAAGCATAGAAATGCTGCAGGGCCATGATTGCTTGCTTGAAAAAGTGAAAACCTTACTTGGGCTGTGCACAGTGCAAACAGATGAACAGAAGCATACATAGCGAGAGCAGTGTGCACTGTTCTCGCGAAGCAGAGCTTGTTCACCTTGACAGCTTCTAACATGGAAACACAGCAAGCAGACAGCAGCCCACATGCTCTGCTTGCTGCAAACATGGAAAAGAGACACCCTAGCATCAGAATCTCAGAAATCAGTGAGAGAAGCAGAGAAATGCTGCAGGAGCATGTTTGCTTCCTAGGACAAATGAAAAACTCACATGGGCCATGCACAGTGCAAACGGATGAAAAGAAGCATACACAGCGAGAGCAGTGTGCACTGTTCTCGCAAAGCAGAGCTTGTTCAGCTTGCCAGCTTCTAACATGGAAAGAGAGCAAGCAGACAGCAGCCCACATGCTCTGCTTGTTATAAACATGGAAAACAGACACCCTAGCATCAGAATCTCAGAAATCACTGAGAGAAGTAGAGAAATGCTGCAGGAGCATGTTTGCTTCCTAGGACAAATGAAAAACTCACATGCGCCATGCACAGTGCAAACGGATGAAAAGAAGCATACACAGCGAGAGCAGTGTGCACTGTTCTCGCAAAGCAGAGCTTGTTCAGCTTGCCAGCTTCTAACATGGAAAGAGAGCAAGCAGACAGCAGCCCACATGCTCTGCTTGTTATAACACGGAAGGCAGACACCCAAGCATGAGAATCTCAGAAATCACCGAGAGAAGCAGAGAAATGCTGCAGGAGGATGTTTTCTTGCTAGGACCAATGAAAACCTTACTTGGGCTGTGCACAGTGCATACAGATGAACAGAAGCATACACAGTGAGAGCTGTGTGCCCTGTTCTCGCAAAGCAGAGCTTGTTCAACGTGACAGCTTCTAACATGGAAACACAGCAAGCAGACAGCAGCCCACATGCTCTGCTTGTTGCAAGGAACGAAAACAGACACGCTAGCATCAGAACCTCAGAAATCACCGAGAGAAGCAGAGAAATTCTGCAGGAGCACGTTTGCTTGCTAGGAAAAATGAAAAACACACATAGGCCGTGTACAGTGCAAACGTATGAACAGAAGCATACAGAGCAAGAGCGGAGTGCACCGTTCTCGCAGAGCAGAGCTTGTTCAACTTGACAGCTTCTAACATGGAAAGAGAGCAAGCATACAGCAGCCCACATGCTCTGCTTGTTGCAAAGAAGGAAAACAGACACCCTAGCATCAGAACCTCAGAAATCACTGAGAGAAGCAGAGAAATGCTGCAGGAGCATGTTTGCTTGCTTGAAAAATTGAAAAACTCAAATGGGCTGTGCACAGCTCAAACCGATGAACAGAAGCAAACACAGTGAGAGCAGTGTGCACTGTTCTCGCAAAGCAGAGCTTGTTCAACTTGACAGCTTCTAACATGGAAACACAGCAAGCAGACAGCAGCCCACATGCTCTGCTTGTTGCAAACATGGAAGGCAGAATCCCTAGCATCAGAATCACAGAAATCACTGAGAGAAGCAGAGAAATTCTGCAGGAGCATGTTTTCTTTCAAGGACAAATGGAAAACTTACTTGGGCTGTGCACAGTGCAAACGGATGAACAGAAGCATACACAGTGAGAGCTGTGTGCACTGTTCTCGCAAAGCAGAGGTTGTTCAACTTGACAGCTTCTAACATGGAAAGAGAGCAAGCAGACAGCACCCCACATGCTCTGCTTGCTGCAAACATGGAAAACAGACACCCCAACATCAGAATCACAGAAATCACTGAGAGAAGCAGAGAAATGCTGCAGGAGCATGTTTGCTTGCTTGAAAAATTGAAAAACTCACATGGGCTGTGCACAGTGCAAACCGTTGAACAGAAGCATACACAGCGGGAGCGGGGGGCACTGTTCTCGCAGAGCAGAGGTTGTTCGACTTGGCAGCTTCTAACATGGAAACAGAGCAAGCAGAGAGCAACGAACATGCTCTGCTTGCTGCAAACGTGGAAAACAGACGCCCCATCATCAGAATCACAGAAATCAGTGCGAGAAGCAGAGAAATGCTGCGGTGAGCCTGTTTTCTTGCTAGGACAAATGAAAACCTTACTTGGGCTGTGCACAGTGCAAACGGATGAACAGAAGCATACACAGTGAGAGCTGAGGGCACTGTTTTCGCAGAGCAGAGCTTGTTCAACTTGACAGCTTCTAACAAGGAAACACAGCAAGCAGACAGCAATCCACATGCCCTGCTTGCTGCAAATGTGGAAAACAGACACCCTAGCATCAGAATCCCAGAAATCACTGAGAGAAGTAGGGAAATGATGCAGGAGCATTTTTGCTTGCTTGAAAAAGTGAAAAACTCACTTGGGCTGTGCACAGTGCAAACCGATGAACAGAAGCATACACAGTGAGAGCTGTGGGCACTGTTCTCGCAAAGCAGAGCTTGTTCAACTTGACAGCTTCTAACAAGGAAACACAGCAAGCAGACAGCAGCCAACATTCTCCGCTTGTTGCAAACCTGGTAAACAGACTCCCCAGCATCAGAATCTCAGAAATCACTGAGAGAAGCAGAGAAATGCTGCAGTACCATGTTTGCTTGCTGGAAAAAGTGAAAAACTTACTTGGGCTGTGCACAGTGCAAACGGATGAACAGCAGCATACACAGTGAGAGCTGTGTGCACTGTTCTCGCAGAGCAGAGCTTGTTCGACTTGACAGCTTCTAACATGGAAAGAGAGCAAGCAGACAGCAGCCCAGATGCTCGGGTTGTTGCAAACATGGAAAACAGATGCCCTAGCGTCAGAAACTCAGAAATCACTGAGAGAAGCAGCGAAATGCTGCAGGAGCAAGTTTGCTTCCTAGGACAAATGAAAAACTCACATGGGCCATGCACAGTGCAAACGGATGAAAAGAAGCATACACAGCGAGGGCAGTGGGCACTGTCTTCGCAAAGCAGAGCTTGTTCAACTTGACAGCTTCTACCATGGAAAGAGAGCAAGCAGACAGCAGCCCACATTCTCTGCTTGTTGCAAACATGGAAAACAGACGCCCCAGGATCATAATCTCAGAAATCACTGAGAGAAGCAGAGAAATGGTGCAGGAGCATATTTGCTTGCTTGAAAAAGTGAAAAACTCACTTGGGCTGTGCACTGTGCAAACCGATGAACAGCAGCATACACTGCGAGAGCTGTGTGCATGGTTCTCGCACAGAAGACCTTGTTCAAATTGACAGCTTCTAACATGGAAACAGAGCAAGCATATAGCAGCCCACATTCTCTGCTTGTTGCAAACATGGGAAACAGATGCCCTAGCATCAGAATCTCAGAAATCACAGAGAGAAGCAGAGAAATGCTGCAGTAGCATATTTGCTTCCTAGGACAAATGGAAAACTCACATGGGCCATGCACAGTGCAAACGGATGAAAAGAAGCATACGCAGCGAGAGCAGTGTGCACTGTTCTTGCAAAGCAGAGCTTGTTCAACTTGACAGCTTCTAACATGGAAAGAGAGCTGTATTGGTGCAGAACTGTTTTATTAGGTCTTTATAAGAAGTTTATGTTATGGTTCATTTCACTGTATCCCCAATTCTGTATCCCTTTTGTGTTGTCTGTATAATAAGGTGATTTGTGTCCTCCCACCCCCCTTGCTCTGGGGCAGCCTGTTTCTCCAGGAGCCCTCCCAAGATTGCGAAATCTCAGGGAGAAGGCTTCAGGTGATAGGCCCCCCGGGGGGAATTCCTTTAGCTTTGGATTTTAGTGGTCCGAGGCTTGGGGGTGGGCACACCTTGTTACCCCCTGAAACCCCTCATTCGTGGTTTTGTAGTATCCTCCCTGAAACCCCTCCCCCGCTTATAGGGGGCAGGAGGGAGGAAAAAACTCTCTCTCAGAGCTCTCTCAGCCTCTCAGCAACATCTCTCAGCACCTCACTCTCAACCTCTCTGCTCCTCAACTCTGGAGCTAATAAACATCTTTTAATCTGCTAAGCTGAGAGCCAGCCTTATCTCTTCTGCTGCTTTGCTGTCACACTTTTGGGGGTTAGGCTGCCGAGCAGAAAAACCGAAACGAACTGGGACCATTCTGTGCCTGGGCTGACCCGAGCTAGCCCGAGGTCATCTCCCGCCCGGTGCGGGACGGAACCAGACACAGAGAGCAAGCAGACAGCAGCCCACATGCTCTGCTTGTTATAAACATGGAAAACAGACACCCTAGCATGAGAATCTCAGAAATCACAGAGAGAAGCAGAGAAATTCTGCAGGAGCATGTTTTCTTGCTAGGACCAATGAAAAACACAAATGGGCTGTGCACAGTGCATACAGATGAACAGAAGCATACACCGTGAGAGCTGTGTGCCCTGTCCTCGCAAAGCAGAGCTTGTTCAACTTGACAGCTTCTAACATGGAAACAGAGCAAGCAGACAGCAGCCCACATGCTCTGCTTGTTGCAAAGAAGGAAAACAGACACCCTAGCATCGGAACCTCAGAAATCACTGAGAGAAGCAGAGAAATGCTGCAGGAGCATGTTTACTTGCTTGAAAAATTGAAAAAGTCACTTGTGCTGGGCACAGCTCAAACCGATGAACAGAAGCATACACAGCGAGGGCAGTGTGCACTGTCTTCGCAGAGCAGAGCTTGTTCAACTTGACAGCTTCTAACATGGAAAGAGAGCAAGCAGACAGCAGCCCACATGCTCTGCTTGTTGCGAACATGGAAAACAGACACCCCAGCATCATAATCTCAGAAATCACTGAGAGAAGCAGAGAAATGCTGCAGGAGCACGTTTGCTTGCTTGAAAAAGTGAAAAACTCACTTGGATTGTGCACAGTGCAACGGATGAACAGAAGCATACACAGCGAGAGCAGTGTGCACTGTTTTCGCAAAGCAGAGCTTGTTCAACTTGACAGCTTCTAACATGGAAAGAGAGCAAGCAGACAGCAGACCACATTCTCTGCTTGTTATAAACATGGAAAACAGACGCCCAAGGATCAGAATCTGAGAAATCACTGAGAGAAGCAGAGAAATGCTGCAGGACCATGTTTGCTTGCTGGGACAAATGAAAAACTCAAATGGGCTGTGCACAGTGCAAACGGATGAACAGAAGCATACACAGTGAGAGCTGTGTGCATGGTTCTCGCACAGAAGACCTTGTTCAAATTGACAGGTTCTAACACGGAAACAGCGCAAGCATATAGCAGCCCACTTTCTCTCCTTGTTGCAAACATGGAAAACAGATGCCCTAGCATCAGAATCTCAGAAATCACTGAGAGAAGCAGAGAACTGCTGCAGGAGCATGTTTGCTTCCTAGGACAAATGAAAAACTCACATGGGCCATGCACAGTGCAAACGGATGAAAAGAAGCATACACAGCGAGAGCAGTGTGCACTGTTCTCGCAAAGCAGAGCTTGTTCAACTTGACCGTTTCTAACATGGAGAGAGAGCAAGCAGACAGCAGCCCACATGCTCTGCTTGTTATAAACATGGAAAACAGACACCCTAGCATCAGAATCTCAGAAATCACAGAGAAGTAGAGAAATGCTGCAGGAGCGTGTTTTCTTGCTAGGACCAACGAAAAACACAAATGGGCTGTGCGCAGTGCAAACAGATGAACAGAAGCAAACACAGTGAGAGCTGTGTGTATGGTTCTGGCAAAGCAGAGCGTGTTCACCTTGACAGCTTCTAACATGGAAACACAGCAAGCAGACCTCAGCCTACATTCTCTGCGTGTTGCAAAGATGGAAAACAGACACCCTAGTATCAGAATCTCAGAAATCACTGAGCGAAGCAGAGAAATGCTGCAGGACCATGCTTGCTTGCTTGAAAAAGTGAAAAACTTACTTGGGCTGTGCACAGCGCAAACAGATGAACAGAAGCATACATAGCGAGAGCAGTGTGCACTGTTCTCGCAAAGCAGAGCTTGTTCAACTTGACAGCTTCTAACATGGAAACACAGCAAGCAGACAGCAGCCCACACGCTCTGCTTGCTGCAAACATGGAAAACAGGCACCCCAGCATCAGAATCTCAGAAATCACTGAGAGAAATAGAGAATTCTGCAGGACCATGTTTGCTTGCTTGAAAAATTGAAAAACTCAAATGGGCTGTGCACAGCTCAAACCGATGAACAGAAGCAAACACAGTGAGAGCAGTGTGCACTGTTCTCGCAAAGCAGAGCTTGTTCAACTTGACAGCTTCTAACATGGAAACACAGCAAGCAGACAGCAGCCCACATGCTCTGCTTGTTGCAAACATGGAAGGCAGAATCCCTAGCATCAGAATCACAGAAATCACTGAGAGAAGCAGAGAAATTCTGCAGGAGCATGTTTTCTTTCAAGGACAAATGGAAAACTTACTTGGGCTGTGCGCAGTGCAAACGGATGAACAGAAGCATACACAGTGAGAGCTGTGTGCACTGTTCTCGCAAAGCAGAGGTTGTTCAACTTGACAGCTTCTAACATGGAAAGAGAGCAAGCAGACAGCACCCCACATGCTCTGCTTGCTGCAAACATGGAAAACAGACACCCCAACATCAGAATCACAGAAATCACTGAGAGAAGCAGAGAAATGCTGCAGGAGCATGTTTGCTTGCTTGAAAAATTGAAAAACTCACATGGGCTGTGCACAGTGCAAACCGTTGAATAGAAGCATACACAGCGGGAGCGGGGGGCACTGTTCTCGCAGAGCAGAGGTTGTTCGACTCGGCAGCTTCTAACATGGAAACAGAGCAAGCAGAGAGCAACGAACATGCTCTGCTTGCTGCAAACGTGGAAAACAGACGCCCCATCATCAGAATCACAGAAATCAGTGCGAGAAGCAGAGAAATGCTGCGGTGAGCCTGTTTTCTTGCTAGGACAAATGAAAACCTTACTTGGGCTGTGCACAGTGCAAACGGATGAACAGAAGCATACACAGTGAGAGCTGAGGGCACTGTTTTCGCAGAGCAGAGCTTGTTCAACTTGACAGCTTCTAACAAGGAAACACAGCAAGCAGACAGCAATCCACATGCCCTGCTTGCTGCAAATGTGGAAAACAGACACCCTAGCATCAGAATCCCAGAAATCACTGAGAGAAGTAGGGAAATGATGCAGGAGCATTTTTGCTTGCTTGAAAAAGTGAAAAACTCACTTGGGCTGTGCACAGTGCAAACCGATGAACAGAAGCATACACAGTGAGAGCTTTGGGCACTGTTCTCGCAAAGCAGAGCTTGTTCAACTTGACAGCTTCTAACAAGGAAACACAGCAAGCAGACAGCAGCCAACATTCTCCGCTTGTTGCAAACCATGTAAACAGACTCCCCAGCATCAGAATCTCAGAAATCACTGAGAGAAGCAGAGAAATGCTGCAGTACCATGTTTGCTTGCTGGAAAAAGTGAAAAACTTACTTGGGCTGTGCACAGTGCAAACGGATGAACAGCAGCATACACAGTGAGAGCTGTGTGCACTGTTCTCGCAGAGCAGAGCTTGTTCGACTTGACAGCTTCTAACATGGAAAGAGAGCAAGCAGACAGCAGCCCAGATGCTCGGGTTGTTGCAAACATGGAAAACAGATGCCCTAGCGTCAGAAACTCAGAAATCACTGAGAGAAGCAGCGAAATGCTGCAGGAGCAAGTTTGCTTCCTAGGACAAATGAAAAACTCACATGGGCCATGCACAGTGCAAACGGATGAAAAGAAGCATACACAGCGAGGGCAGTGGGCACTGTCTTCGCAAAGCAGAGCTTGTTCAACTTGACAGCTTCTACCATGGAAAGAGAGCAAGCAGACAGCAGCCCACATTCTCTGCTTGTTGCAAACATGGAAAACAGACGCCCCAGGATCATAATCTCAGAAATCACTGAGAGAAGCAGAGAAATGGTGCAGGAGCATATTTGCTTGCTTGAAAAAGTGAAAAACTCACTTGGGCTGTGCACTGTGCAAACCGATGAACAGCAGCATACACTGCGAGAGCTGTGTGCATGGTTCTCGCACAGAAGACCTTGTTCAAATTGACAGCTTCTAACATGGAAACAGAGCAAGCATATAGCAGCCCACATTCTCTGCTTGTTGCAAACATGGGAAACAGATGCCCTAGCATCAGAATCTCAGAAATCACAGAGAGAAGTAGAGAAATGCTGCAGTAGCATATTTGCTTCCTAGGACAAATGGAAAACTCACATGGGCCATGCACAGTGCAAACGGATGAAAAGAAGCATACGCAGCGAGAGCAGTGTGCACTGTTCTTGCAAAGCAGAGCTTGTTCAACTTGACAGCTTCTAACATGGAAAGAGAGCTGTAGTGGTGCAGAACTGTTTTATTAGGTCTTTATAAGAAGTTTATGTTATGGTTCATTTCACTGTATCCCCAATTCTGTATCCCTTTTGTGTTGTCTGTATAATAAGGTGATTTGTGTCCTCCCACCCCCCTTGCTCTGGGGCAGCCTGTTTCTCCAGGAGCCCTCCCAAGATTGCGAAATCTCAGGGAGAAGGCTTCAGGTGATAGGCCCCCCGGGGGGAATTCCTTTAGCTTTGGATTTTAGTGGTCCGAGGCTTGGGGGTGGGCACACCTTGTTACCCCCTGAAACCCCTGATTCGTGGTTTTGTAGTATCCTCCCTGAAACCCCTCCCCCGCTTATAGGGGGCAGGAGGGAGGAAAAAACTCTCTCTCAGAGCTCTCTCAGCCTCTCAGCAACATCTCTCAGCACCTCACTCTCAACCTCTCTGCTCCTCAACTCCGGAGCTAATAAACATCTTTTAATCTGCTAAGCTGAGAGCCAGCCTTATCTCTTCTGCTGCTTTGCTGTCACACTTTTGGGGGTTAGGCTGCCGAGCAGAAAAACCGAAACGAACTGGGACCATTCTGTGCCTGGGCTGACCCGAGCTAGCCCGAGGTCATCTCCCGCCCGGTGCGGGACGGAACCAGACACAGAGAGCAAGCAGACAGCAGCCCACATGCTCTGCTTGTTATAAACATGGAAAACAGACACCCTAGCATGAGAATCTCAGAAATCACAGAGAGAAGCAGAGAAATTCTGCAGGAGCATGTTTTCTTGCTAGGACCAATGAAAAACACAAATGGGCTGTGCACAGTGCATACAGATGAACAGAAGCATACACAGTGAGAGCTGTGTGCCCTGTCCTCGCAAAGCAGAGCTTGTTCAACTTGACAGCTTCTAACATGGAAACAGAGCAAGCAGACAGCAGCCCACATGCTCTGCTTGTTGCAAAGAAGGAAAACAGACACCCTAGCATCGGAACCTCAGAAATCACTGAGAGAAGCAGAGAAATGCTGCAGGAGCATGTTTACTTGCTTGAAAAATTGAAAAACTCACTTGTGCTGGGCACAGCTCAAACCGATAAACAGAAGCATACACAGCGAGGGCAGTGTGCACTGTCTTCGCAGAGCAGAGCTTGTTCAACTTGACAGCTTCTAACATGGAAAGAGAGCAAGCAGACAGCAGCCCACATGCTCTGCTTGTTGCGAACATGGAAAACAGACACCCCAGCATCATAATCTCAGAAATCACTGAGAGAAGCAGAGAAATGCTGCAGGAGCACGTTTGCTTGCTTGAAAAAGTGAAAAACTCACTTGGATTGTGCACAGTGCAACGGATGAACAGAAGCATACACAGCGAGTGCAGTGTGCACTGTTTTCGCAAAGCAGAGCTTGTTCAACTTGACAGCTTCTAACATGGAAAGAGAGCAAGCAGACAGCAGACCACATTCTCTGCTTGTTATAAACATGGAAAACAGACGCCCAAGGATCAGAATCTGAGAAATCACTGAGAGAAGCAGAGAAATGCTGCAGGACCATGTTTGCTTGCTGGGACAAATGAAAAACTCAAATGGGCTGTGCACAGTGCAAACGGATGAACAGAAGCATACACAGTGAGAGCTGTGTGCATGGTTCTCGCACAGAAGACCTTGTTCAAATTGACAGGTTCTAACACGGAAACAGCGCAAGCATATAGCAGCCCACTTTCTCTCCTTGTTGCAAACATGGAAAACAGATGCCCTAGCATCAGAATCTCAGAAATCACTGAGAGAAGCAGAGAACTGCTGCAGGAGCATGTTTGCTTCCTAGGACAAATGAAAAACTCACATGGGCCATGCACAGTGCAAACGGATGAAAAGAAGCATACACAGCGAGAGCAGTGTGCACTGTTCTCGCAAAGCAGAGCTTGTTCAACTTGACCGTTTCTAACATGGAGAGAGAGCAGGCAGACAGCAGCCCACATGCTCTGCTTGTTATAAACATGGAAAACAGACACCCTAGCATCAGAATCTCAGAAATCACAGAGAAGTAGAGAAATGCTGCAGGAGCGTGTTTTCTTGCTAGGACCAACGAAAAACACAAATGGGCTGTGCGCAGTGCAAACAGATGAACAGAAGCAAACACAGTGAGAGCTGTGTGTATGGTTCTCGCAAAGCAGAGCGTGTTCACCTTGACAGCTTCTAACATGGAAACACAGCAAGCAGACCTCAGCCTACATTCTCTGCGTGTTGCAAAGATGGAAAACAGACACCCTAGTATCAGAATCTCAGAAATCACTGAGCGAAGCAGAGAAATGCTGCAGGACCATGCTTGCTTGCTTGAAAAAGTGAAAAACTTACTTGGGCTGTGCACAGCGCAAACAGATGAACAGAAGCATACATAGCGAGAGCAGTGTGCACTGTTCTCGCGAAGCAGAGCTTGTTCACCTTGACAGCTTCTAACATGGAAACACAGCAAGCAGACAGCAGCCCACATGCTCTGCTTGCGGCAAACATGGAAAACAGTCGCCCCAGCATCATAATCACAAAAATCAATGAGAGGAGCAGAGAAATGCTGCGGGGGCATGTTTTCTTGCTAGGACAATTGAAAACCTTACTTGGGCTGTGCACAGTGCAAACGGATGAACAGAAGCATACACAGTGAGAGCAGTGTGCACTGATCTCGCAGAGCAGAGCTTGTTCGACTTGACAGCTTCTAACATGGAAACAGAGCAAGCAGACAGCAATCCACATGCTCTGCTTGCTGCAAATGTGGAAAACAGACCCCCCAGCATGAGAATCTCAGAAATCACTGAGAGAAGTAGAGAAATGCTGCAGGAGCATGTTTGCTTCCTAGGACAAATGAAAAACTCACATGGGCCATGCACAGTGCAAACGGATGAAAAGAAGCATACACAGCGAGAGCAGTGTGCACTGTTCTCGCAAAGCAGAGCTTGTTCAAATTGACACCCTCTAACATGGAGCCACAGCAAGCAGACAGCAGCCCACATGCTCTGCTTGTTATAAACATGGAAAACAGACACCCTAGCATCAGAATCTCAGAAATCACAGAGAGAAGTAGAGAAATGCTGCAGGAGCATGTTTTCTTGCTAGGACCAACGAAAAACACAAATGGGCTGTGCGCAGTGCAAACAGATGAACAGAAGCAAACACAGTGAGAGGTGTGTGTATGGTTCTCGCAAAGCAGAGCGTGTTCACCTTGACAGCTTCTAACATGGAAACACAGCAAGCAGACCTCAGCCTACATTCTCTGCGTGTTGCAAAGATGGAAAACAGACACCCTAGTATCAGAATCTCAGAAACCACTGAGCGAAGCAGAGAAATGCTGCAGGACCATGCTTGCTTGCTTGAAAAAGTGAAAAACTTACTTGGGCTGTGCACAGTGCAAACAGATGAACAGAAGCATACATAGCGAGAGCAGTGTGCACTGTTCTCGTGAAGCAGAGCTTGTTCACCTTGACAGCTTCTAACATGGAAACACAGCAAGCAGACAGCAGCCCACACGCCCTGCTTGCTGCAAACATGGAAAACAGACTCCCCAGCAGCATAATCTCAGAAATCACTGTGAGAAGCAGAGAAATGCTGCAGGAGCACGTTTGCTTGCTTGAAAAAGTGAAAAACTCAAATGGGCTGTGCACAGTGCAAACAGATGAACAGAAGTGTAGTGGTGTGAGAATTGTTTTATTAAGTTATTAAGTTGTTTTTGTAAGATTTTTGAGTTACTTTTGTAATGATTTAGTTCACTGTATACCCCTGTGTTCTGTACTCGTTTTCCCCTTATGAGTTAGGTTGCTTAAACAGACGTTTGCTGTCAATCAATCCTCCCTTGCTCCTGTCTTTGTCACTCCCTTCCCCCACTCCTCGTGGTCGACCTGTCTGTCACTTTGGACACCTTCCCTGGCTTCTGGAAAACTCCAGGGAGGGGGTCGAGTGATAGGCTGGGGCGCTTGGAATTCCCTCCCATCTTGTGTGGTTGGCCCCCTGTCGTAAAGTTTACACCCCCAGTTACACCCCCTGTTGTCGTGACTGGCTGAACCGGTTGTCAGCCACCCCTGTTTCCACCCCACTTTAAATAGCTCGTGCACCCCTGGCCCGGGGTCTCTTCTGGGCAGCAGGTCACAGGGGCAGAGCTCCCGGCTCTCTCCCCTCCAGTAAACCTCATTTAAATCCTGCCTGCAATAATCCGGCTTTCTTCTGACTGCTGAGGTCACCATTGCTTCATCTCCGTGCTCATCGCAGGGCAGAAGGAGGATTTCTTAGCTAGCCACTTTGCCCTAACACGCTGCTGCAGTGACATCTAGTGGACTAAGCTAGCTATTGCAGCGTGATTAACACGCGATTCGGACACTGCGACACAGAAGCATACACAGTGAGAGCTGTGTGCTCTGTTCTCGCAAAGCAGAGGTTGTTCAACTTGACAGCTTCTAACATGGAAAGAGAGCAAGCAGACAGCAACCCACATGCTCTGTTTGCTGCAAACATGGAAAACAGACACCCCAGCATCAGAATCTCAGAAATCCCTGAGAGAAGCAGAGAAATTCAGGAGGAGCATGTTTGCTTGCTTGAAAAAGTGAAAAACTCACTTGGGCTGTGAACAATGCAAACCGATGAACAGAAGCATACACAGTGAGAGTAGTGTGCACTGTTCTCGCATAGCAGAGCTTGTTCAACTTGACAGCTTCTAACATGGAAAGAGAGCAAGCGGACAGCAGCCCACATTCTCTGCTTGCTATAAACATGGAAAACAGACACCCTAGCATGAGAATCTCAGAAATCACAGAGAGAAGCAGAGCAATGCTGCAGGAGCATGTTTGCTTGCAAGGATATATGAAAAACTCAAATGGGCTGTGCACTGTGCAAACAGATGAACAGAAGCATACACAGTGAGAGCTGTGGGCACTGTTCTCGCAGAGCCGAGCTTGTTCGACTTGGCAGCTTCTAACATGGAAACAGAGCAAGCAGAGAGCAACCATCATGCTCTGCTTGCTGCAAACGTGGAAAACAGACGCCCCATCATCAGAATCACAGAAATCACTGCGAGAAGCACAGAAATACTGCGAGAGCCTGTTTTCTTGCTAGGACAAATGAAAACCTTACTCGGGCTGTGCACAGTGCAAACGGATGAACAGAAGCATACACAGTGAGAGCAGTGTGCACTGTTCTCGCAGAGCAGAGCTTGTTCGACTTGACAGCTTCTAACATGGAAACAGAGCAAGCAGACAGCAATCCACATGCTCTGCTTGCTGCAAATGTGGAAAACAGGCACCCTAGCATCAGAATCCCAGAAATCACTGAGAGAAGTAGGGAAATGCTGCAGGAGCATTTTTGCTTGCTTGAACAAGTGAAAAACTCACTTGGGCTGTGCGCAGCGCAAAACGATGAACAGAAGCATACACAGCGAGAGCTGTGTGCATAGTTTTCGCACAGAAGACCTTGTTCAAATTGACGGCTTCTAACACGGAAACAGCGCAAGCATATAGCAGCCCACTTTCTCTCCTTGTTGCAAACATGGAAAACAGATGCCCTAGCATCAGAATCTCAGAAATCACTGAGAGAAGCAGAGAAATGCTGCAGGAGCATGTTTGCTTCCTAGGACAAATGAAAAACTCACATGGGCCATGCACAGTGCAAACGGATGAAAAGAAGCATACACAGCGAGAGCAGTGTGCACTGTTCTCGCAAAGCAGAGCTTGTTCAACTTGACAGCTTCTAACATGGAAAGAGAGCAAGCAGACAGCAGCCCACATGCTCTGCTTGTTATAAACATGGAAAACAGACACCCTAGCATCAGAATCTCAGAAATCACTGAGAGAAGCAGAGAAATTCTGCAGGAGCATGTTTTCTTGCTAGGACAAATGGAAAACTTACTTGGGCTGTTGTCCTAGGGTAACTTTATGATGCTTGTATCCCCAATCGTCTGTTCTGTTTGTGCTGTATATTGAGTCCTGTGCCTTTAAGATTGGTTCTAAGAGCAAGGAGAAGCGCGGAGTTTGTTTCGAGAAAACTGCCTGACTCCTCCACATTCTTCTCCGGATGGTGTGTTCGGCGGAGGCTTGGAGAGACTGCAGGACAGAGAATTTTTTTGCTTTTAGTTAGTTTCAGCTAGCTAGGGCAGAGAAGTTCCCTGGACTTTTTTTTTTTTTTCCTTTTTCTTGGAACTGTTTAAACCTGCTCTGGACTGAAAACCCATGGGAGCACTGGGGGCTGCACCTGCGGCCCACCGGGGCCTGAACCTCGGCATTTTCCAGCAGCGCCGGAGGGACTGGGACTGAGGAAAGACTGAGAGACTGAGAGAGAGAGAGAGAGCCGAGCTCCACCTACGGCAAGGACTTTCTCAATTTGCCATCTCACTTCAGAAGGAGAAGTTTTATTGTTTCATATTATTCATTCTTTATACTTGTATGCACATTTGTTTAGTAAAATAGTTTTTTCCACTTTTCTCCAAAGAGGTTTTTTTTTTTTACCAGACTGGTTAGAGGGAGGGGCCACCTGGGTTTGCTTCCTTAGAGGGATCCTATACAGAGGTTTTCTCCCAAATTTGCCCCAAACCAGGACATACTGCTGATTGGTGCCCAACGTGGGGCACGAGAAAGTAGAAAAAACTTGTGATTATTATTAACTGCTTTTTTTTGTTTGTTTGTTTGTCCCTTAAGTGGGGATTAAATAGTGGCCATGTTGCTTCTTGAATTCCTAATGTCTCTTAGAATGGAGTCTTTTCTGCATTTCTGTTCCCTAGGCTTTTTTGAGATCTTAATACCTTTCTGGTCCCTAAGTTTGTTTTCTTACCCAGAAATAGCTCCAATATTGTCCCTAACATACAGCTTTTACACTAGGGATGCACAATTTAAAATAGTTATTTTGCTAAGTTCAGTGATTATGGCTTACAAGAAGCTTATAAAGATACTGGAGTTTGTTCTAGGTATGTTCGGTTTATGGTTTTTTCTTCCTGCCCTGCGTCCTAGTTCCAGTAGCATGTTTTGGAGATTTATCAACAATTGCACCCAGTTTGTTAGAGGAGGAGTAGGGGATGAGGCTCTTCAGCCTCTTCTTTCCTTCTTCTCTTTTGAGTCAGTTACATCGCTTTTAGAGAAGGTTCAGGGTCTCCTGAATGTTAAAGACCCCACCTCCCTGGTACTTCACCTGGTGACCTTCCTCTATATAGTTTATAGCTTTTCTAAAATGAGTCACACACTGCTTAACACTGTAGAGCAGCAGATAGAAGCAAGGGAGCAGGGAGATAAATCAGTCACTCAGGCTGCAGCCAATCCCACAGCTATTCAGGCTGCAGCTAAACCAGACAGTGAGGCTAAGACACCGGCAGTTGCTGCAGTAAAGAAAGGAAAGAAGCACACGGACAAAACCGATCAACCAGTAGACGATAATTCAAGTGAAGGATCCTCAATGCCTCCTGACACCCAGTCAGTAGTCAAACCACCTGACACACAATCAGAAAGTGAAGCAACTGATGATACACAATCAGAAGCCGAACCAACTGGTACAAAATTGCAAGCCCAACCAACTGGCACACAATCGAAAGCCCAACCAGCTGCTACAACATCAGGAGCCCAACCAGCTGCTACAACATCAAGAGCCCGACCAACTGCTACAAGAGCAGGAGATACTATTGAGTCCTTTTCCCTGAAGGACCTTCGTGGCCTAAGAAAGGATTATACTCAACAATCTGATGAATCTATAATTAGTTAGTTAGTCCGTCTTTAGGATGCTGCAGGCGAGGCTACGATACTGGATGGCACTGAAGCAAGACATCTGGGATCCCTATCACATGATCCAGTTATTGACCAAGAAATGATGAGAGAGGCTAGTCCTTGCAGTCTCTGGGAACAGGTCCTGAGAAGTGTGGCACAAAGATATCTGTGTGCTGACGATCTCTATATGCAGCAAACCCAGTGGAAAACCATTGAACAAGAGATCCAGCGCTTAAAGGAAATGGCAGTAGCAGAGATTGTCTTCTCAGATGACATCAACACTAGAAACCCCGACCTGGTACCATGTACACCTGTGATGTGGCGAAAACTTGTACGACTTGGGCCACAAGAATACTCCTCTGCTTTAGCAATAATGAAGCGGGATGAGACAGCGGAGACCGTGCTTGATATAGCAAAGAAGCTCCGAACATATGCAGATGCTGTGCATGGTCCAACACATGCAAAAATTGCAGCTCTGGAAACACAGGTGCGGGGATTAGCAGACAAAGTAGAAGAGAATCTCAAAGAAATCAAAGAGAACATTCTCCAGATCTCTGCAATACGTTAGAAGCTCTGGCACCACACGCAAACGTTCCCTAGATAAAAAAGGAAAAGGCATCCCACGGGCTAAGCTGTGGGTCCTCCTGCGTGAATGTAGAGAAAACATGAAAAGATGAGATAGAGAATCTACTGATGCTATGACACAACAGCTGCATGAACTGTTAGATGGCAAAACTGTGAGAGGAAGTTCCAGCAAGAAGGAAGCAGCTCCAGTTACCCAGGGAAAAAAAAGATAATCAGGCTTAGAGGGGCCCTGCCTCTAGCCAAGTAGAGGCTAGGGAAAACCGTGTTTTTTAAACTGTGTAGATTCGTTAGCCTAGCACATCAGAACCACAAAAATATGAGGCCTTAGTTAACACTGGAGCACAGTGCACAATACTCCCATCAAGACATGTGGGGGAAAAATCTGTTTCCATTACTGAAGTGACAGGGGGTTCACAAGATTTTACTTTAGTAGTGGCTAATGTGAGCTTAACTAGAAATGAGTAGAAGAGACACCCTATTGTGACTGGCCCAGAAGCCCCATGCATTTTGGGCATAGACTTCCTCCGAAATAGATATTTCAAAGACCCAAAGAGATTTAAGTAGGCATTCGGGATAGCAGCTGTAAAGACAAAGGATGTTAAGCAGTTGAATACCTTGCCTAGACTATCAGAGAACCCATCTGCTGTAGGTCTTCTGAAAGTGGAAGAGCAACAAGTGCCAATTGCCACTTCAATAGTGCATCGCCGACGGTACAGAACAACTCGAGATGCTGTGATCCCCATCCACAAGATGATCCGTGAGCTAGAGAGCCAAGGAGTGGTCAGCAAAACCCACTCACCCTTCAACAGCCCCATCTAGCCTGTGCGCAAGTCTGATAGAGAATAGAGATTGACTGTGAACTATCGTGCCTTGAATGAAGTAACTCCACCATTGAGCGCTGCTGTGCCGGACATGCTGGAACTCCAGTACGAGCTGGAGTCCAAGGCAGCAAAATGGTACGCCACAATTGACATTGCTAATGCATTTTTCTCCATTCCTCTAGCTGCAGATTGCAGGCCTCAGTTTGCCTTCACATGGAGAGGAGTGCAGTACACCTAAAATCGACTGCCCCAAGGGTGGAAACACAGCCCCACCATCTGCCATGGACTGATCCAGGCTGCACTGGAAAAGGGTGAGGCTCCGGAACATCTACAGTACATTGATGACATCATTGTGTGGGGAAACACAGCAATAGAAGTGTTTGAGAAAAGAGAGAAGATCATCCAGATCCTCCTGGAGGCTGGTTTCGCTATCAAGAAGAGCAAAGTTAAAGGGCCAGCTCGTAAGATCCAGTTCCTGAGAGTAAAGTAGCACGATAGAAGGCGTCAAATTCCCACTGAAGTCATCAACAAGATCACAGCAATGTGTCCACCAACCAACAAAAAAGAAACACAAGCTTTCCTAGGCGCCATAGGTTTCTAGAAGATGCACATTCCTGAGTACAGCCAGATTGTGAGCCCTCTCTACCTAGTCACCCGCAAGAAGAACAATTTCCACTGGGGCCCTGAACAGCAACAAGCCTTTGCCCAGATCAAGCAGGAGATCGCTCATGCAGTAGCCCTTAGCCCAGTCAGGACAGGACCAGATGTGAAGAACGTGCTCTACTCAGCAGCCAGAAGCCATAGTCTGTCCTGGAGCCTTTGGCAAAAGGTGCCTGGGGAGACTCGGGGCCGACCACTAGGATTCTAGAGTCGAAGCTACAGAAAGTCTGAAGCCAACTATACTCCAACAGAGAAAGAAATCTTGGCCGCCTATGAAAGAGTTCAAGCCGCCTCAGAAGTAGTAGGCACCGAAACACAGCTCCTGCTAGCACCTCGACTACCAGTGCTGAGACAGATGTTCAAAGCAGAAGTTCCCTCTACTCACCATGCCACCAATGCCACATGGAGCAAATAGATTGCCCTCATCACTCAGCGCGCCCGCATTAGAAACCCAAATCGCCCTGGGATTTTAGAAATAATTACAAACTAGCCAGAAAGTGAAAACTTTGATCTCACAGATGAAGAGGAGCAGGAACAAGTAACACGTGCTAAAGAAGCTCCACCATACAACCAACTGCCAGCAGAAGAAACACGCTATGCTCTTTTCACTGACAGTTCCTGCCGCATCATTGGGATGAAACGAAAGTAGAAAGCAGCTGTATAGAGCCCCACAAGACAAGTTGCACAAGCCACTAAAAGAGAAAGTGAGTCAAGCCAACTCGCTGAGCTCAAAGCTGTTCAACTGGCCCTAGACATTGCTGAAAGAGAGAAGTGGCCAAAGCTCTACCTCTACACTGATTCGTGAATAGTAGCCAATGCTCTGTGAGGATAGCTAGAGAAGTGGAAAAAAGCCAACTAGCAGCGTAGGAGAAAGCCAATCTAAGCTGCAGATGAGTGGAAGGACATTGCCACTCGGGTAGAGAAGCTACCTGTCAAAGTCCGTCATGTAAATGCCCATGTCCCCAAGAGTCGGGCTAATGAGGAGCACCAGAACAACGAGCAGGTAGATCAAGCTGCAAAAATAGAAGTGTCAAAGATAGACTTAGATTGGCAACACAAAGGAAAGTTGTTTCTAGCTCAATAGGCCCATGATGCCTCAGGCCATCAGGGTAGAGATGCCACCTATAAGTGGGCACGAGACCGAGGAGTAAATCTAACCATGAACAGTATTTCTCAAGTTATCCATAACTGTGAGACGTGTGCTGCCATCAAGCAGGCCAAGCGGGTGAAGCCCCTATCGTATAGCAGGCGATAGTCCAAGTATAAGTATGGGGAAGCCTAGCAGATTAATTACATCACCCTTCCCCAAACCCGCCAAAGCAAGCGCTATGTGCTCACAATAGTAGAGGCCACCACGGGATGGTTGGAGACCTACCCTGTGCCTCATGCTACTGCCCGTAACACCATTCTAAGCCTTAAAAAACAAGTTCTTTAGAAGCATAGTACCCCTGAGAAGATTGAGTCAGACAATAGAACTCATTCCAAGAACAGCCTCATCAACAACCGAGCTAAAGAACATAGCATTGAGTGAGTGTACCACATCCCCTATCATGCACCAGCTTCAGGGAAAGTAGAAAAATACAATAGACTGCTAAAAACCACCCTGAAAGCACTGGGTGGGGGATCATTCAAAAACTGGGAGCAGCATCTAGCAAAAGCCACCTGGTTAGTTAACACCCGAAGTTCCACCAACAGAGCAGGCCCTGCCCAATCTGAGCCCCTACATACAGTAAATAAAAAGAAAGTCCCAGTAGTACATGTAAAAAGTTTGTTAAGGAAGACAGTTTAGATCAATTCTGCTTCAAGTACAGAAGATCCCATCCGTGGGATTGTCTTTGCTCAGGGACCAAGCTGCACATAGTAGGTAATGCAGAAAGATGGAACCACACGATGTGTACCCCAGGGAGATTTGATTGTTGGGTGAGAACCGTGTGTGATTATCGTTGTGTGCTGAATAGTATATAACTGTATATTGCATATTGTTTTTATAAAGATGTATATGTGTGTTTAGAGCTAGAGTATATATTAGTTTTAGTAAACTGACGATATGGGGATAAGGGGTGGAATGTCCTAGGGTAACTTTATGATGCTTGTATCCCCAATCGTCTGTTCTGTTTGTGCTGTATATTGAGTCCTGTGCCTTTAAGATTGGTTCTAAGAGCAAGGAGAAGCGCAGAGTTTGTTTTGAGAAAACTGCCTGACTCCTCCACATTCTTCTCCGGACGGTGTGTTCGGCGGAGGCTTGGAGAGACTGCAGGACAGAGATTTTTTTTGATTTTAGTTAGTTTCAGCTAGCTAGGGCAGAGAAGTTCCCTGGACTGTTTTTTTTTTTCCTTTTTCTTAGAACTGTTTAAACCTACTCTGGACTGAAAACCCAAGGGAGCACTGGGGGCTGCACCTGCGGCCCACCGGGGCCTGGACCTCGGCATTTTCCAGCAGCGCCGGAAAGACTGAGACTAAGAAAAGACTGAGAGACTGAAAGAAAGAGAGAGAGCCGAGCTCCACCTACGGCAAAGACTTTCTCAATTTGCCATCTCACTTCAAAAGGAGAAGTTTTATTGTTTCTTATTATTCATTCTTTATACTTGTATGCACATTTGTTTAGTAAAATAGTTTTTTCCACTTTTCTCCAAAGAAGTTTTTTTTTTTTACCAGACTAGTTAGAGGGAGGAGCCACCTAAGTTTGCTTCCTTAGAGGGATCCTATACAGAAGTTTTCTCCCAAATTTGCCCCAAACCAAGACAGCTGTGCACAGCGGAATCGGATGAACAGAAGCATACACAGTGAGAGCTGTGTGCACTGTTCTCGCAGGGCAGAGCTTGTTCAACTTTACAGCTTCTATGATGGAAACACAGCAAGCAGACCTCAGCCCACATTCTCTGCTTGTTGCAAAGAAGGAAAAGAGACGTCCTAGTATCAGAATCTCAGAAATAACTGAGAGAAGCAGAGCAATGCTGCAGGAGCATGTTTGCATGCTAGGACAAATGAAAAACACACATGGGCCGTGTACAGTGCAAACGGATGAACAGAAGAATACATAGCGAGAGTGGTGTGCACTGTTCTCGCAAATCAGAGCTTGTTCAACTTGACAGCATCTAGCAGGGAAACACAGAAAGCAGACAGCAGCCCACATGGTCTGCTTGTTGCAAACATGGAACACAGACACTCCAGCATCAGAACCTGAGAAATCACTGAGAGAAGCAGAGAAATTCTGCAGGACCATGTTTGCTTGCTTGAAAAAGTGAAAAACTCAAATGGGCTGTGCACAGTGCAAACAGATGAACAGAAGTGTAGTGGTGTGAGAATTGTTTTATTAAGTTATTAAGTTGTTTTTGTAAGATTTTTGAGTTACTTTTGTAATGATTTAGTTCACTGTATACCCCTGTGTTCTGTACTGGTTTTCCCCTTATGAGTTAGGTTGCTTAAACAGACGTTTGCTGTCAATCAATCCTCCCTTGCTCCTGTCTTTGTCACTCCCTTCCCCCACTCCTCGTGGTCGACCTGTCTGTCACTTTGGACACCTTCCCTGGCTTCAGGAAAACTCCAGGGAGGGGGTCGAGTGATAGGCTGGGGCGCTTGGAATTCCCTCCCATCTTGTGTGGTTGGCCCCCTGTCGTAAAGTTTACACCCCCAGTTACACCCCCCGTTGTCGTGACTGGCTGAACCGGTTGTCAGCCACCCCTGTTTCCACCCCACTTTAAAAAGCTCGTGCACCCCTGGCCCGGGGTCTCTTCTGGGCAGCAGGTCACAGGGGCAGAGCTCCCGGCTCTCTCCCCTCCAGTAAACCTCATTTAAATCCTGCCTGCAATAATCCGGCTTTCTTCTGACTGCTGAGGTCACCATTGCTTCATCTCCGTGCTCATCGCAGGGCAGAAGGAGGATTTCTTAGCTAGCCACTTTGCCCTAACACGCTGCTGCAGTGACATCTAGTGGACTAAGCTAGCTATTGCAGCGTGATTAACACGCGATTCGGACACTGCGACACAGAAGCATACACAGTGAGAGCTGTGTGCTCTGTTCTCACAAAGCAGAGGTTGTTCAACTTGACAGCTTCTAACATGGAAAGAGAGCCAGCAGACAGCAACCCACATGCTCTGTTTGCTGCAAACATGGAAAACAGACACCCCAGCATCAGAATCTCAGAAATCCCTGAGAGAAGCAGAGAAATTCAGGAGGAGCATGTTTGCTTGCTTGAAAAAGTGAAAAACTCACTTGGGCTGTGAACAATGCAAACCGATGAACAGAAGCATACACAGTGAGAGTAGTGTGCACTGTTCTCGCGAAGCAGAGCTTGTTCAACTTGACAGCTTCTAACATGGAAAGAGAGCAAGCGGACAGCAGCCCACATTCTCTGCTTGCTATAAACATGGAAAACAGACACCCTAGCATGAGAATCTCAGAAATCACAGAGAGAAGCAGAGCAATGCTGCAGGAGCATGTTTGCTTGCAAGGATATATGAAAAACTCAAATGGGCTGTGCACTGTGCAAACAGATGAACAGAAGCATACACAGTGAGAGCTGTGGGCACTGTTCTCGCAGAGCCGAGCTTGTTCGACTTGGCAGCTTCTAACATGGAAACAGAGCAAGCAGAGAGCAACCATCATGCTCTGCTTGCTGCAAACGTGGAAAACAGACGCCCCATCATCAGAATCACAGAAATCACTGCGAGAAGCACAGAAATACTGCGAGAGCCTGTTTTCTTGCTAGGACAAATGAAAACCTTACTCGGGCTGTGCACAGTGCAAACGGATGAACAGAAGCATACACAGTGAGAGCAGTGTGCACTGTTCTCGCAGAGCAGAGCTTGTTCGACTTGACAGCTTCTAACATGGAAACAGAGCAAGCAGACAGCAATCCACATGCTCTGCTTGCTGCAAATGTGGAAAACAGGCACCCTAGCATCAGAATCCCAGAAATCACTGAGAGAAGTAGGGAAATGCTGCAGGAGCATTTTTGCTTGCTTGAACAAGTGAAAAACTCACTTGGGCTGTGCGCAGCGCAAAACGATGAACAGAAGCATACACAGCGAGAGCTGTGTGCATAGTTCTCGCACAGAAGACCTTGTTCAAATTGACGGCTTCTAACACGGAAACAGCGCAAGCATATAGCAGCCCACTTTCTCTCCTTGTTGCAAACATGGAAAACAGATGCCCTAGCATCAGAATCTCAGAAATCACTGAGAGAAGCAGAGAAATGCTGCAGGAGCATGTTTGCTTCCTAGGACAAATGAAAAACTCACATGGGCCATGCACAGTGCAAACGGATGAAAAGAAGCATACACAGCGAGAGCAGTGTGCACTGTTCTCGCAAAGCAGAGCTTGTTCAACTTGACAGCTTCTAACATGGAAAGAGAGCAAGCAGACAGCAGCCCACATGCTCTGCTTGTTATAAACATGGAAAACAGACACCCTAGCATCAGAATCTCAGAAATCACTGAGAGAAGCAGAGAAATTCTGCAGGAGCATGTTTTCTTGCTAGGACAAATGGAAAACTTACTTGGGCTGTTGTCCTAGGGTAACTTTATGATGCTTGTATCCCCAATCGTCTGTTCTGTTTGTGCTGTATATTGAGTCCTGTGCCTTTAAGATTGGTTCTAAGAGCAAGGAGAAGCGCGGAGTTTGTTTCGAGAAAACTGCCTGACTCCTCCACATTCTTCTCCGGATGGTGTGTTCGGCGGAGGCTTGGAGAGACTGCAGGACAGAGAATTTTTTTGCTTTTAGTTAGTTTCAGCTAGCTAGGGCAGAGAAGTTCCCTGGACTGTTTTTTTTTTTCCTTTTTCTTGGAACTGTTTAAACCTGCTCTGGACTGAAAACCCAGGGGAGCACTGGGGGCTGCACCTGCGGCCCACCGGGGCCTGAACCTCGGCATTTTCCAGCAGCGCCGGAGGGACTGGGACTGAGGAAAGACTGAGAGACTGAGAGAGAGAGAGAGAGCCGAGCTCCACCTACGGCAAGGACTTTCTCAATTTGCCATCTCACTTCAGAAGGAGAAGTTTTATTGTTTCATATTATTCATTCTTTATACTTGTATGCACATTTGTTTAGTAAAATAGTTTTTTCCACTTTTCTCCAAAGAGGTTTTTTTTTTTTACCAGACTGGTTAGAGGGAGGGGCCACCTGGGTTTGCTTCCTTAGAGGGATCCTATACAGAGGTTTTCTCCCAAATTTGCCCCAAACCAGGACATACTGCGGATTGGAGCCCAACGTGGGGCACGAGAAAGTAGAAAAAACTTGTGATTATTATTAACTGCTTTTTTTTGTTTGTTTGTTTGTCCCTTAAGTGGGGATTAAATAGTGGCCATGTTGCTTCTTGAATTCCTAATGTCTCTTAGAATGGAGTCTTTTCTGCATTTCTGTTCCCTAGGCTTTTTTGAGATCTTAATACCTTTCTGGTCCCTAAGTTTGTTTTCTTACCCAGAAATAGCTCCAATATTGTCCCTAACATACAGCTTTTACACTAGGGATGCACAATTTAAAATAGTTATTTTGCTAAGTTCAGTGATTATGGCTTACAAGAAGCTTATAAAGATACTGGAGTTTGTTCTAGGTATGTTCGGTTTATGGTTTTTTCTTCCTGCCCTGCGTCCTAGTTCCAGTAGCATGTTTTGGAGATTTATCAACAATTGCACCCAGTTTGTTAGAGGAGGAGTAGGGGATGAGGCTCTTCAGCCTCTTCTTTCCTTCTTCTCTTTTGAGTCAGTTACATCGCTTTTAGAGAAGGTTCAGGGTCTCCTGAATGTTAAAGACCCCACCTCCCTGGTACTTCACCTGGTGACCTTCCTCTATATAGTTTATAGCTTTTCTAAAATGAGTCACACACTGCTTAACACTGTAGAGCAGCAGATAGAAGCAAGGGAGCAGGGAGATAAATCAGTCACTCAGGCTGCAGCCAATCCCACAGCTATTCAGGCTGCAGCTAAACCAGACAGTGAGGCTAAGACACCGGCAGTTGCTGCAGTAAAGAAAGGAAAGAAGCACACGGACAAAACCGATCAACCAGTAGACGATAATTCAAGTGAAGGATCCTCAATGCCTCCTGACACCCAGTCAGTAGTCAAACCACCTGACACACAATCAGAAAGTGAAGCAACTGATGATACACAATCAGAAGCCGAACCAACTGGTACAAAATTGCAAGCCCAACCAACTGGCACACAATCGAAAGCCCAACCAGCTGCTACAACATCAGGAGCCCAACCAGCTGCTACAACATCAAGAGCCCGACCAACTGCTACAAGAGCAGGAGATACTATTGAGTCCTTTTCCCTGAAGGACCTTCGTGGCCTAAGAAAGGATTATACTCAACAATCTGATGAATCTATAATTAGTTAGTTAGTCCGTCTTTAGGATGCTGCAGGCGAGGCTACGATACTGGATGGCACTGAAGCAAGACATCTGGGATCCCTATCACATGATCCAGTTATTGACCAAGAAATGATGAGAGAGGCTAGTCCTTGCAGTCTCTGGGAACAGGTCCTGAGAAGTGTGGCACAAAGATATCTGTGTGCTGACGATCTCTATATGCAGCAAACCCAGTGGAAAACCATTGAACAAGAGATCCAGCGCTTAAAGGAAATGGCAGTAGCAGAGATTGTCTTCTCAGATGACATCAACACTAGAAACCCCGACCTGGTACCATGTACACCTGTGATGTGGCGAAAACTTGTACGACTTGGGCCACAAGAATACTCCTCTGCTTTAGCAATAATGAAGCGGGATGAGACAGCGGAGACCGTGCTTGATATAGCAAAGAAGCTCCGAACATATGCAGATGCTGTGCATGGTCCAACACATGCAAAAATTGCAGCTCTGGAAACACAGGTGCGGGGATTAGCAGACAAAGTAGAAGAGAATCTCAAAGAAATCAAAGAGAACATTCTCCAGATCTCTGCAATACGTTAGAAGCTCTGGCACCACACGCAAACGTTCCCTAGATAAAAAAGGAAAAGGCATCCCACGGGCTAAGCTGTGGGTCCTCCTGCGTGAATGTAGAGAAAACATGAAAAGATGAGATAGAGAATCTACTGATGCTATGACACAACAGCTGCATGAACTGTTAGATGGCAAAACTGTGAGAGGAAGTTCCAGCAAGAAGGAAGCAGCTCCAGTTACCCAGGGAAAAAAAAGATAATCAGGCTTAGAGGGGCCCTGCCTCTAGCCAAGTAGAGGCTAGGGAAAACCGTGTTTTTTAAACTGTGTAGATTCGTTAGCCTAGCACATCAGAACCACAAAAATATGAGGCCTTAGTTAACACTGGAGCACAGTGCACAATACTCCCATCAAGACATGTGGGGGAAAAATCTGTTTCCATTACTGAAGTGACAGGGGGTTCACAAGATTTTACTTTAGTAGTGGCTAATGTGAGCTTAACTAGAAATGAGTAGAAGAGACACCCTATTGTGACTGGCCCAGAAGCCCCATGCATTTTGGGCATAGACTTCCTCCGAAATAGATATTTCAAAGACCCAAAGAGATTTAAGTAGGCATTCGGGATAGCAGCTGTAAAGACAAAGGATGTTAAGCAGTTGAATACCTTGCCTAGACTATCAGAGAACCCATCTGCTGTAGGTCTTCTGAAAGTGGAAGAGCAACAAGTGCCAATTGCCACTTCAATAGTGCATCGCCGACGGTACAGAACAACTCGAGATGCTGTGATCCCCATCCACAAGATGATCCGTGAGCTAGAGAGCCAAGGAGTGGTCAGCAAAACCCACTCACCCTTCAACAGCCCCATCTAGCCTGTGCGCAAGTCTGATAGAGAATAGAGATTGACTGTGAACTATCGTGCCTTGAATGAAGTAACTCCACCATTGAGCGCTGCTGTGCCGGACATGCTGGAACTCCAGTACGAGCTGGAGTCCAAGGCAGCAAAATGGTACGCCACAATTGACATTGCTAATGCATTTTTCTCCATTCCTCTAGCTGCAGATTGCAGGCCTCAGTTTGCCTTCACATGGAGAGGAGTGCAGTACACCTAAAATCGACTGCCCCAAGGGTGGAAACACAGCCCCACCATCTGCCATGGACTGATCCAGGCTGCACTGGAAAAGGGTGAGGCTCCGGAACATCTACAGTACATTGATGACATCATTGTGTGGGGAAACACAGCAATAGAAGTGTTTGAGAAAAGAGAGAAGATCATCCAGATCCTCCTGGAGGCTGGTTTCGCTATCAAGAAGAGCAAAGTTAAAGGGCCAGCTCGTAAGATCCAGTTCCTGAGAGTAAAGTAGCACGATAGAAGGCGTCAAATTCCCACTGAAGTCATCAACAAGATCACAGCAATGTGTCCACCAACCAACAAAAAAGAAACACAAGCTTTCCTAGGCGCCATAGGTTTCTAGAAGATGCACATTCCTGAGTACAGCCAGATTGTGAGCCCTCTCTACCTAGTCACCCGCAAGAAGAACAATTTCCACTGGGGCCCTGAACAGCAACAAGCCTTTGCCCAGATCAAGCAGGAGATCGCTCATGCAGTAGCCCTTAGCCCAGTCAGGACAGGACCAGATGTGAAGAACGTGCTCTACTCAGCAGCCAGAAGCCATAGTCTGTCCTGGAGCCTTTGGCAAAAGGTGCCTGGGGAGACTCGGGGCCGACCACTAGGATTCTAGAGTCGAAGCTACAGAAAGTCTGAAGCCAACTATACTCCAACAGAGAAAGAAATCTTGGCCGCCTATGAAAGAGTTCAAGCCGCCTCAGAAGTAGTAGGCACCGAAACACAGCTCCTGCTAGCACCTCGACTACCAGTGCTGAGACAGATGTTCAAAGCAGAAGTTCCCTCTACTCACCATGCCACCAATGCCACATGGAGCAAATAGATTGCCCTCATCACTCAGCGCGCCCGCATTAGAAACCCAAATCGCCCTGGGATTTTAGAAATAATTACAAACTAGCCAGAAAGTGAAAACTTTGATCTCACAGATGAAGAGGAGCAGGAACAAGTAACACGTGCTAAAGAAGCTCCACCATACAACCAACTGCCAGCAGAAGAAACACGCTATGCTCTTTTCACTGACAGTTCCTGCCGCATCATTGGGATGAAACGAAAGTAGAAAGCAGCTGTATAGAGCCCCACAAGACAAGTTGCACAAGCCACTAAAAGAGAAAGTGAGTCAAGCCAACTCGCTGAGCTCAAAGCTGTTCAACTGGCCCTAGACATTGCTGAAAGAGAGAAGTGGCCAAAGCTCTACCTCTACACTGATTCGTGAATAGTAGCCAATGCTCTGTGAGGATAGCTAGAGAAGTGGAAAAAAGCCAACTAGCAGCGTAGGAGAAAGCCAATCTAAGCTGCAGATGAGTGGAAGGACATTGCCACTCGGGTAGAGAAGCTACCTGTCAAAGTCCGTCATGTAAATGCCCATGTCCCCAAGAGTCGGGCTAATGAGGAGCACCAGAACAACGAGCAGGTAGATCAAGCTGCAAAAATAGAAGTGTCAAAGATAGACTTAGATTGGCAACACAAAGGAAAGTTGTTTCTAGCTCAATAGGCCCATGATGCCTCAGGCCATCAGGGTAGAGATGCCACCTATAAGTGGGCACGAGACCGAGGAGTAAATCTAACCATGAACAGTATTTCTCAAGTTATCCATAACTGTGAGACGTGTGCTGCCATCAAGCAGGCCAAGCGGGTGAAGCCCCTATCGTATAGCAGGCGATAGTCCAAGTATAAGTATGGGGAAGCCTAGCAGATTAATTACATCACCCTTCCCCAAACCCGCCAAAGCAAGCGCTATGTGCTCACAATAGTAGAGGCCACCACGGGATGGTTGGAGACCTACCCTGTGCCTCATGCTACTGCCCGTAACACCATTCTAAGCCTTAAAAAACAAGTTCTTTAGAAGCATAGTACCCCTGAGAAGATTGAGTCAGACAATAGAACTCATTCCAAGAACAGCCTCATCAACAACCGAGCTAAAGAACATAGCATTGAGTGAGTGTACCACATCCCCTATCATGCACCAGCTTCAGGGAAAGTAGAAAAATACAATAGACTGCTAAAAACCACCCTGAAAGCACTGGGTGGGGGATCATTCAAAAACTGGGAGCAGCATCTAGCAAAAGCCACCTGGTTAGTTAACACCCGAAGTTCCACCAACAGAGCAGGCCCTGCCCAATCTGAGCCCCTACATACAGTAAATAAAAAGAAAGTCCCAGTAGTACATGTAAAAAGTTTGTTAAGGAAGACAGTTTAGATCAATTCTGCTTCAAGTACAGAAGATCCCATCCGTGGGATTGTCTTTGCTCAGGGACCAAGCTGCACATAGTAGGTAATGCAGAAAGATGGAACCACACGATGTGTACCCCAGGGAGATTTGATTGTTGGGTGAGAACCGTGTGTGATTATCGTTGTGTGCTGAATAGTATATAACTGTATATTGCATATTGTTTTTATAAAGATGTATATGTGTGTTTAGAGCTAGAGTATATATTAGTTTTAGTAAACTGACGATATGGGGATAAGGGGTGGAATGTCCTAAGGTAACTTTATGATGCTTGTATCCCCAATCGTCTGTTCTGTTTGTGCTGTATATTGAGTCCTGTGCCTTTAAGATTGGTTCTAAGAGCAAGGAGAAGCGCGGAGTTTGTTTTGAGAAAACTGCCTGACTCCTCCACATTCTTCTCCGGACGGTGTGTTCGGCGGAGGCTTGGAGAGACTGCAGGACAGAGATTTTTTTTGATTTTAGTTAGTTTCAGCTAGCTAGGGCAGAGAAGTTCCCTGGACTGTTTTTTTTTTTCCTTTTTCTTAGAACTGTTTAAACCTACTCTGGACTGAAAACCCAAGGGAGCACTGGGGGCTGCACCTGCGGCCCACCGGGGCCTGGACCTCGGCATTTTCCAGCAGCGCCGGAAAGACTGAGACTAAGAAAAGACTGAGAGACTGAAAGAAAGAGAGAGAGCCGAGCTCCACCTACGGCAAAGACTTTCTCAATTTGCCATCTCACTTCAAAAGGAGAAGTTTTATTGTTTCTTATTATTCATTCTTTATACTTGTATGCACATTTGTTTAGTAAAATAGTTTTTTCCACTTTTCTCCAAAGAAGTTTTTTTTTTTTTTACCAGACTAGTTAGAGGGAGGAGCCACCTAAGTTTGCTTCCTTAGAGGGATCCTATACAGAAGTTTTCTCCCAAATTTGCCCCAAACCAAGACAGCTGTGCACAGTGGAATCGGATGAACAGAAGCATACACAGTGAGAGCTGTGTGCACTGTTCTCGCAGGGCAGAGCTTGTTCAACTTTACAGCTTCTATGATGGAAACACAGCAAGCAGACCTCAGCCCACATTCTCTGCTTGTTGCAAAGAAGGAAAAGAGACGTCCTAGTATCAGAATCTCAGAAATAACTGAGAGAAGCAGAGCAATGCTGCAGGAGCATGTTTGCATGCTAGGACAAATGAAAAACACACATGGGCCGTGTACAGTGCAAACGGATGAACAGAAGAATACATAGCGAGAGTGGTGTGCACTGTTCTCGCAAATCAGAGCTTGTTCAACTTGACAGCATCTAGCAGGGAAACACAGAAAGCAGACAGCAGCCCACATGGTCTGCTTGTTGCAAACATGGAACACAGACACTCCAGCATCAGAACCTGAGAAATCACTGAGAGAAGCAGAGAAATTCTGCAGGACCATGTTTGCTTGCTTGAAAAAGTGAAAAACTCAAATGGGCTGTGCACAGTGCAAACAGATGAACAGAAGTGTAGTGGTGTGAGAATTGTTTTATTAAGTTATTAAGTTGTTTTTGTAAGATTTTTGAGTTACTTTTGTAATGATTTAGTTCACTGTATACCCCTGTGTTCTATACTGGTTTTCCCCTTATGAGTTAGGTTGCTTAAACAGACGTTTGCTGTCAATCAATCCTCCCTTGCTCCTGTCTTTGTCACTCCCTTCCCCCACTCCTCGTGGTCGACCTGTCTGTCACTTTGGACACCTTCCCTGGCTTCAGGAAAACTCCAGGGAGGGGGTCGAGTGATAGGCTGGGGCGCTTGGAATTCCCTCCCATCTTGTGTGGTTGGCCCCCTGTCGTAAAGTTTACACCCCCAGTTACACCCCCCGTTGTCGTGACTGGCTGAACCGGTTGTCAGCCACCCCTGTTTCCACCCCACTTTAAAAAGCTCGTGCACCCCTGGCCCGGGGTCTCTTCTGGGCAGCAGGTCACAGGGGCAGAGCTCCCGGCTCTCTCCCCTCCAGTAAACCTCATTTAAATCCTGCCTGCAATAATCCGGCTTTCTTCTGACTGCTGAGGTCACCATTGCTTCATCTCCGTGCTCATCGCAGGGCAGAAGGAGGATTTCTTAGCTAGCCACTTTGCCCTAACACGCTGCTGCAGTGACATCTAGTGGACTAAGCTAGCTATTGCAGCGTGATTAACACGCGATTCGGACACTGCGACACAGAAGCATACACAGTGAGAGCTGTGTGCTCTGTTCTCGCAAAGCAGAGGTTGTTCAACTTGACAGCTTCTAACATGGAAAGAGAGCCAGCAGACAGCAACCCACATGCTCTGTTTGCTGCAAACATGGAAAACAGACACCCCAGCATCAGAATCTCAGAAATCCCTGAGAGAAGCAGAGAAATTCAGGAGGAGCATGTTTGCTTGCTTGAAAAAGTGAAAAACTCACTTGGGCTGTGAACAATGCAAACCGATGAACAGAAGCATACACAGTGAGAGTAGTGTGCACTGTTCTCGCGAAGCAGAGCTTGTTCAACTTGACAGCTTCTAACATGGAAAGAGAGCAAGCGGACAGCAGCCCACATTCTCTGCTTGCTATAAACATGGAAAACAGACACCCTAGCATGAGAATCTCAGAAATCACAGAGAGAAGCAGAGCAATGCTGCAGGAGCATGTTTGCTTGCAAGGATATATGAAAAACTCAAATGGGCTGTGCACTGTGCAAACAGATGAACAGAAGCATACACAGTGAGAGCTGTGGGCACTGTTCTCGCAGAGCCGAGCTTGTTCGACTTGGCAGCTTCTAACATGGAAACAGAGCAAGCAGAGAGCAACCATCATGCTCTGCTTGCTGCAAAAGTGGAAAACAGACGCCCCATCATCAGAATCACAGAAATCACTGCGAGAAGCACAGAAATACTGCGAGAGCCTGTTTTCTTGCTAGGACAAATGAAAACCTTACTCGGGCTGTGCACAGTG
The DNA here is from genome assembly GCA_037837765.1 of Delichon dasypus. NCBI lineage: Eukaryota > Metazoa > Chordata > Aves > Passeriformes > Hirundinidae > Delichon > Delichon dasypus. The sequence continues at coordinate 1,395,956 of JBBAXF010000039.1, forward strand.
CAAACGGATGAACAGAAGCATACACAGTGAGAGCAGTGTGCACTGTTCTCGCAGAGCAGAGCTTGTTCGACTTGACAGCTTCTAACATGGAAACAGAGCAAGCAGACAGCAATCCACATGCTCTGCTTGCTGCAAATGTGGAAAACAGGCACCCTAGCATCAGAATCCCAGAAATCACTGAGAGAAGTAGGGAAATGCTGCAGGAGCATTTTTGCTTGCTTGAACAAGTGAAAAACTCACTTGGGCTGTGCGCAGCGCAAAACGATGAACAGAAGCATACACAGCGAGAGCAGTGTGCACTGTTCTCGCAAAGCAGAGCTTGTTCAACTTGACAGCTTCTAACATGGAAAGAGAGCAAGCAGACAGCAGACCACATTCTCTGCTTGTTATAAACATGGAAAACAGACGCCCAAGGATCAGAATCTGAGAAATCACTGAGAGAAGCAGAGAAATGCTGCAGGACCATGTTTGCTTGCTGGGACAAATGAAAAACAAAAATGGGCTGTGCACAGTGCAAACGGATGAACAGAAGCATACACAGTGAGAGCTGTGTGCATGGTTCTCGCACAGAAGACCTTGTTCAAATTGACAGGTTCTAACATGGAAACAGCGCAAGCATATAGCAGCCCACTTTCTCTCCTTGTTGCAAACATGGAAAACAGATGCCCTAGCATCAGAATCTCAGAAATCACTGAGAGAAGCAGAGAACTGCTGCAGGAGCATGTTTGCTTCCTAGGACAAATGAAAAACTCACATGGGCCATGCACAGTGCAAACGGATGAAAAGAAGCATACACAGCGAGAGCAGTGTGCACTGTTCTCGCAAAGCAGAGCTTGTTCAACTTGCCAGTTTCTAACATGGAGAGAGAGCAAGCAGACAGCAGCCCACATGCTCTGCTTGTTATAAACATGGAAAACAGACACCCTAGCATCAGAATCTCAGAAATCACAGAGAAGTAGAGAAATGCTGCAGGAGCGTGTTTTCTTGCTAGGACCAACGAAAAACACAAATGGGCTGTGCGCAGTGCAAACAGATGAACAGAAGCAAACACAGTGAGAGCTGTGTGTATGGTTCTCGCAAAGCAGAGCGTGTTCACCTTGACAGCTTCTAACATGGAAACACAGCAAGCAGACCTCAGCCTACATTCTCTGCGTGTTGCAAAGATGGAAAACAGACACCCTAGTATCAGAATCTCAGAAATCACTGAGCGAAGCAGAGAAATGCTGCAGGACCATGCTTGCTTGCTTGAAAAAGTGAAAAACTTACTTGGGCTGTGCACAGCGCAAACAGATGAACAGAAGCATACATACCGAGAGCAGTGTGCACTGTTCTCGCGAAGCAGAGCTTGTTCACCTTGACAGCTTCTAACATGGAAACACAGCAAGCAGACAGCAGCCCACATGCTCTGCTTGCTGCAAACATGGAAAACAGACACCCAAGCATCAGAATCTCAGAAATCAGTGAGAGAAGCAGAGAAATGCTGCAGGAGCCTGTTTGCTTCCTAGGACAAATGAAAAACTCACATGGGCCATGCACAGTGCAAACGGATGAAAAGAAGCATACACAGCGAGAGCAGTGTGCACTGTTCTCGTAAAGCAGAGCTTGTTCAGCTTGCCAGCTTCTAACATGGAAAGAGAGCAAGCAGACAGCAGCCCACATGCTCTGCTTGTTATAAACATGGAAAACAGACACCCTAGCATCAGAATCTCAGAAATCACAGAGAGAAGTAGAGAAATGCTGCAGGAGCATGTTTTCTTGCTAGGACCAACGAAAAACACAAATGGGCTGTGCGCAGTGCAAACAGATGAACAGAAGCATACACAGTGAGAGCTGTGTGCATGGTTCTCGCAGAGCAGAGCTTGTTCACCTTGACAGCTTCTAACATGGAAACACAGCAAGCAGACAGCAGCCCACATGCTCTGCTTGCGGCAAACATGGAAAACAGTCGCCCCAGCATCATAATCACAAAAATCAATGAGAGGAGCAGAGAAATGCTGCGGGGGCATGTTTTCTTGCTAGGACAAATGAAAACCTTACTTGGGCTGTGCACAGTGCAAACGGATGAACAGAAGCATGCACAGTGAGAGCAGTGTGCACTGATCTCGCAGAGCAGAGCTTGTTCGACTTGACAGCTTCTAACATGGAAACAGAGCAAGCAGACAGCAATCCACATGCTCTGCTTGCTGCAAATGTGGAAAACAGACCCCCCAGCATCAGAATCTCAGAAATCACTGAGAGAAGTAGAGAAATGCTGCAGGAGCATGTTTGCTTCCTAGGACAAATGAAAAACTCACATGGGCCATGCACAGTGCAAACGGATGAAAAGAAGCATACACAGCGAGAGCAGTGTGCACTGTTCTCGCAAAGCAGAGCTTGTTCAAATTGACACCCTCTAACATGGAGCCACAGCAAGCAGACAGCAGCCCACATGCTCTGCTTGTTATAAACATGGAAAACAGACACCCTAGCATCAGAATCTCAGAAATCACAGAGAGAAGTAGAGAAATGCTGCAGGAGCATGTTTTCTTGCGAGGACCAACGAAAAACACAAATGGGCTGTGCGCAGTGCAAACAGATGAACAGAAGCATACACAGTGAGAGCTGTGTGCATGGTTCTCGCAGAGCAGAGCTTGTTCTACTTGACAGCTTCTAACATGGAAACACAGCAAGCAGACAGCAGCCCACATGCTCTGCTTGCGGCAAACATGGAAAACAGTCGCCCCAGCATCATAATCTCAGAAATCAATGAGAGGAGCAGAGAAATGCTGCGGGGGCATGTTTTCTTGCTAGGACAAATGAAAACCTTACTTGGGCTGTGCACAGTGCAAATGGATGAACAGAAGCATACACAGTGAGAGCTGTGTGCACTGTTCTCGCACAGCAGAGCTTGTTCGACTTGACAGCTTCTAACATGGAAACAGAGCAAGCAGACAGCAATCCACATGCTCTGCTTGCTGCAAATGTGGAAAACAGACACCCCAGCATCAGAATCTCAGAAATCACAGAGAGAAGCAGAGAAATGCTGCAGGAGCATGTTTTCTTGCTTGAAAAAGTGAAAAACTCACTTGGGCCGTGCACAGCGCAAACCAATGAACAGAAGCAAACACAGTGAGAGCTGTGTGTATGGTTCTCGCAAAGCAGAGCTTGTTCACCTTGACAGCTTCTAACATGGAAACACAGTAAGCAGACAGCAGCCCACATGCTCTGCTTGCTGCAAACATGGAAAACAGACACCCTAGCATCATAATCTCAGAAATCACTGAGAGAAGCCGAGAAATGCTGCAGGAGCATGTTTGCTTGCTGGGACAAATGAAAAACTCAATTGGGCTGTGCACAGTGCAAACAGATGAAAAGAAGCATACACAGTGAGAGCTGTGTGCATGGTTCTCGCATAGCAGAGCCTGTTCAACTTGACAGCTTCTAACATGGAAAGAGAGCAAGCAGACAGGAACCCACATGCTGTGCTTGCTGCAAACATGGAAAACAGACGCCCCAGCATCAGAATCGCAGAAATCACTGAGAGAAGCAGAGAAATGCTGCAGGAGCATGTTTTCTTGCTTGAAAAAGTGAAAAACTCACTTGGGCCGTGCACAGCGCAAACCAATGAACAGAAGCAAACACAGTGAGAGCTGTGTGTATGGTTCTCGCAAAGCAGAGCTTGTTCACCTTGACAGCTTCTAACATGGAAACACAGCAAGCAGACAGCAGCCCACATGCTCTGCTTGCTGCAAACATGGAAAACAGACACCCTAGCATCAGAATCTCAGAAATCACTGAGAGATGTAGAGAAATGCTGCAGGAGCATGTTTGCTTCCTAGGACAAATGAAAAACTCACATGGGCCATGCACAGTGCTAACGGATGAAAAGAAGCATACACAGCGAGAGCAGTGCGCACTGTTCTCGCAAAGCAGAGCTTGTTCAGCTTGCCAGCTTCTAACATGGAAACACAGCAAGCGGACAGCAGCCCACATGCTCTGCTTGTTATAAACATGGAAAACAGACACCCTAGCATCAGAATCTCAGAAATCACAGAGAGAAGTAGAGAAATGCTGCAGGAGCATGTTTTCTTGCGAGGACCAACGAAAAACACAAATGGGCTGTGCGCAGTGCAAACAGATGAACAGAAGCATACACAGTGAGAGCTGTGTGCATGGTTCTCGCAGAGCAGAGCTTGTTCTACTTGACAGCTTCTAACATGGAAACACAGCAAGCAGACAGCAGCCCACATGCTCTGCTTGCGGCAAACATGGAAAACAGTCGCCCCAGCATCATAATCACAAAAATCAATGAGAGGAGCAGAGAAATGCTGCGGGGGCATGTTTTCTTGCTAGGACAAATGAAAACCTTACTTGGGCTGTGCACAGTGCAAACGGATGAACAGAAGCATGCACAGTGAGAGCAGTGTGCACTGATCTCGCAGAGCAGAGCTTGTTCGACTTGACAGCTTCTAACATGGAAACAGAGCAAGCAGACAGCAATCCACATGCTCTGCTTGCTGCAAATGTGGAAAACAGACCCCCCAGCATCAGAATCTCAGAAATCACTGAGAGAAGTAGAGAAATGCTGCAGGAGCATGTTTGCTTCCTAGGACAAATGAAAAACTCACATGGGCCATGCACAGTGCAAACGGATGAAAAGAAGCATACACAGCGAGAGCAGTGTGCACTGTTCTCGCAAAGCAGAGCTTGTTCAAATTGACACCCTCTAACATGGAGCCACAGCAAGCAGACAGCAGCCCACATGCTCTGCTTGTTATAAACATGGAAAACAGACACCCTAGCATCAGAATCTCAGAAATCACAGAGAGAAGTAGAGAAATGCTGCAGGAGCATGTTTTCTTGCGAGGACCAACGAAAAACACAAATGGGCTGTGCGCAGTGCAAACAGATGAACAGAAGCATACACAGTGAGAGCTGTGTGCATGGTTCTCGCAGAGCAGAGCTTGTTCTACTTGACAGCTTCTAACATGGAAACACAGCAAGCAGACAGCAGCCCACATGCTCTGCTTGCGGCAAACATGGAAAACAGTCGCCCCAGCATCATAATCTCAGAAATCAATGAGAGGAGCAGAGAAATGCTGCGGGGGCATGTTTTCTTGCTAGGACAAATGAAAACCTTACTTGGGCTGTGCACAGTGCAAATGGATGAACAGAAGCATACACAGTGAGAGCTGTGTGCACTGTTCTCGCACAGCAGAGCTTGTTCGACTTGACAGCTTCTAACATGGAAACAGAGCAAGCAGACAGCAATCCACATGCTCTGCTTGCTGCAAATGTGGAAAACAGACACCCCAGCATCAGAATCTCAGAAATCACAGAGAGAAGCAGAGAAATGCTGCAGGAGCATGTTTTCTTGCTTGAAAAAGTGAAAAACTCACTTGGGCCGTGCACAGCGCAAACCAATGAACAGAAGCAAACACAGTGAGAGCTGTGTGTATGGTTCTCGCAAAGCAGAGCTTGTTCACCTTGACAGCTTCTAACATGGAAACACAGCAAGCAGACAGCAGCCCACATGCTCTGCTTGCTGCAAACATGGAAAACAGACACCCTAGCATCAGAATCTCAGAAATCACTGAGAGAAGTAGAGAAATGCTGCAGGAGCATGTTTGCTTCCTAGGACAAATGAAAAACTCACATGGGCCATGCACAGTGCAAATGGATGAAAAGAAGCATACACAGCGAGAGCAGTGTGCACTGTTCTCGCAAAGCAGAGCTTGTTCAGCTTGCCAGCTTCTAACATGGAAAGAGAGCAAGCAGACAGCAGCCCACATGCTCTGCTTGTTATAAACATGGAAAACAGACACCCTAGCATCAGAATCTCAGAAATCACAGAGAGAAGTAGAGAAATGCTGCGGGGGCATGTTTGCTTCCTAGGACAAATGAAAAACTCACATGGGCCATGCACAGTGCAAACGGATGAAAAGAAGCATACACAGCGAGAGCAGTGTGCACTGTTCTCGCAAAGCAGAGCTTGTTCAGCTTGCCAGCTTCTAACATGGAAACACAGCAAGCAGACAGCAGCCCACATGCTCTGCTTGTTATAAACATGGAAAACAGACACCCTAGCATCAGAATCTCAGAAATCACAGAGAGAAGTAAAGAAATGCTGCAGGAGCATGTTTTCTTGCGAGGACCAACGAAAAACACAAATGGGCTGTGCGCAGTGCAAACAGATGAACAGAAGCATACACAGTGAGAGCTGTGTGCACGGTTCTCACAGAGCAGAGCTTGTACGACTTGACAGCTTCTAACATGGAAACACAGCAAGCAGACAGCAGCCCACATGCTCTGCTTGTTATAAACATGGAAAACAGACACCCTAGCATCAGAATCTCAGAAATCACTGAGAGAAGTAGAGAAATGCTGCAGGAGCATGTTTGCTTCCTAGGACAAATGAAAAACTCACATGGGCCATGCACAGTGCAAACGGATGAACAGAAGCATACACAATGAGAGCTGTGTGCATGGTTCTCGCATAGCAGAGCCTGTTCAACTTGACAGCTTCTAACATGGAAAGAGGGCAAGCAGACAGGAACCCACATGCTGTGCTTGCTGCAAACATGGAAAACAGACGCCCCAGCATCAGAATCGCAGAAATCACTGAGAGAAGCAGAGAAATGCTGCAGGAGCATGTTTTCTTGCTTGAAAAAGTGAAAAACTTACTTGGGCCGTGCACAGTGCAAACCAATGAACAGAAGCAAACACAGTGAGAGCTGTGTGTATGGCTCTCCCAAAGCAGAGCGTGTTCACCTTGACAGCTTCTAACATGGAAACACAGCAAGCAGACCTCAGCCTACATTCTCTGCGTGTTGCAAAGATGGAAAACAGACACCCTAGCAACAGAATCGCAGAAACCACTTAGAGAAGCAGAGAAATTATGCAGGAGCATGTTTGCTTGCTAGGACATGAAAAATTCAAATGGGCTGTGCACAGTGCAAACAGATGAACAGAAGTGTAGTGGTGTGAGAATTGTTTTTCTAAGTTATTAAGTTATTTTGTAAGATTTTTGAGTTACTTTTGTAATGATTTAGTTCACTGTATACCCCTGTTTTCTGTACTGGTTTTTCCCCCTATGAGTTAGGTCGTTTAAACTGGCTTTTTCTGTCAATCAATCCTCCCCTGCACCTGTCTTTGTCACTCCCTTCTCCCACTCCTCGTGGTCGACCTGTCTGTCACTTTGGACACCTTCCCTGGCTTCAGGAAAACTCCAAGGAGGGGGTCGAGTGATAGGCTGGGGCCCTTGGAATTCCCTCCCATCTTGTGTGGTTGGCCCCCTGTTGTAAACTTTACACTCCCAGTTACACCCCCCGTTGTCGTGACTGGCTGAACCGGTTGTCAGCCACCCCTGTTTCCACCCCACTTTAAAAAGCTCGTGCACCCCTGGCCCGGGGTCTCTTCTGGGCAGCAGGTCACAGGGGCAGAGCTCCCGGCTCTCTCCTCTCCAATAAACCTCATTTAAATCCTGCCTCAAGAGTCCGGCTTTCTTCTGACTGCTGAGGTCGCCATTGCCTCATCCCCTTGCCCATCACAGGGCCGAAGGAGGCTTTCTTAGCTAGCTACTTTTCCCTAACACGCTGCTGCAGTGACATCTAGTGGAATGAGCTAGCTATTGCAGCGTGATTAACACGCGATTCGGACACTGCGACACAGAAGCATACATAGCGAGGGCAGTGTGCACTGTTCTCGCGAAGCAGAGCTTGTTCACCTTGACAGCTTCTAACATGGAAACACAGCAAGCAGACAGCAGCCCACATGCTCTGCTTGCTGCAAACATGGAAAACAGACACCCTAGCATCAGAATCTCAGAAATCACTGAGAGAAGTAGAGAAATGCTGCAGGAGCATGTTTGCTTCCTAGGACAAATGAAAAACTCACATGGGCCATGCACAGTGCAAACGGATGAAAAGAAGCATACACAGCGAGAGCAGTGTGCACTGTTCTCGCAAAGCAGAGCTTGTTCAGCTTGCCAGCTTCTAACATGGAAACACAGCAAGCAGACAGCAGCCCACATGCTCTGCTTGTTATAAACATGGAAAACAGACACCCTAGCATCAGAATCTCAGAAATCACAGAGAGAAGTAAAGAAATGCTGCAGGAGCATGTTTTCTTGCGAGGACCAACGAAAAACACAAATGGGCTGTGCCCAGTGCAAACAGATGAACAGAAGCATACACAGTGAGAGCTGTGTGCACGGTTCTCACAGAGCAGAGCTTGTTCTACTTGACAGCTTCTAACATGGAAACACAGCAAGCAGACAGCAGCCCACATGCTCTGCTTGCTGCAAACATGGAAAACAGACACCCTAGCATCAGAATCTCAGAAATCACTGAGAGAAGTAGAGAAATGCTGCAGGAGCATGTTTGCTTCCTAGGACAAATGAAAAACTCACATGGGCCATGCACAGTGCAAACGGATGAAAAGAATTATACACAGCGAGAGCAGTGTGCACTGTTCTCGCAAAGCAGAGCTTGTTCAGCTTGCCAGCTTCTAACATGGAAAGAGAGCAAGCAGACAGCAGCCCACATGCTCTGCTTGTTATAAACATGGAAAACAGACACCCTAGCATCAGAATCTCAGAAATCACAGAGAGAAGTAGAGAAATGCTGCAGGAGCATGTTTTCTTGCTAGGACCAACGAAAAACACAAATGGGCTGTGCGCAGTGCAAACAGATGAACAGAAGCATACACAGTGAGAGCTGTGTGCATGGTTCTCGCAGAGCAGAGCTTGTTCTACTTGACAGCTTCTGACATGGAAAGAGAGCAAGCAGACAGGAAACCACATGCTGTGCTTGCTGCAAATGTGGAAAACAGACGCCCCAGCATCATAATCTCAGAAATCACTGAGAGAAGCCGAGAAATGCTGCAGGAGCATGTTTGCATGCTGGGACAAATGAAAAACTCAATTGGGCTGTGCACAGTGCAAACAGATGAAAAGAAGCAAACTCAGTGAGAGCTGTGTGCATCGTTCTCGCATAGCAGAGCCTGTTCAACTTGACAGCTTCTAACATGGAAAGAGAGCAAGCAGACAGGAACCCACATGCTGTGCTTGCTGCAAACATGGAAAACAGACGCCCCAGCATCATAATCTCAGAAATCATTGAGAGAAGCCGAGAAATGCTGCAGGACCATGCTTGCTTCCTAGGACAAATGAAAAACTCACATGGGCCATGCACAGTGCAAACGGATGAAAAGAAGCATACACAGCGAGAGCAGTGTGCACTGTTCTCGCAAAGCAGAGCTTGTTCAGCTTGCCAGCTTCTAACATGGAAACACAGCAAGCAGACAGCAGCCCACATGCTCTGCTTGTTATAAACATGGAAAACAGACACCCTAGCATCAGAATCTCAGAAATCACAGAGAGAAGTAGAGAAATGCTGCAGGAGCATGTTTTCTTGCGAGGACCAACGAAAAACACAAATGGGCTGTGCGCAGTGCAAACAGATGAACAGAAGCATACACAGTGGATGCTGTGTGCATGGTTCTCGCAGAGCAGAGCTTGTTCTACTTGACAGCTTCTAACATGGAAACACAGCAAGCAGACAGCAGCCCACATGCTCTGCTTGCGGCAAACATGGAAAACAGTCGCCCCAGCATCATAATCACAAAAATCAATGAGAGGAGCAGAGAAGTGCTGCGGGGGCATGTTTTCTTGCTAGGACAAATGAAAACCTTACTTGGGCTGTGCACAGTGCAAACGGATGAACAGAAGCATACTCAGTGAGAGCTGTGTGCACTGTTCTCGCACAGCACAGCTTGTTCGACTTGACAGCTTCTAACATGGAAACAGAGCAAGCAGACAGCAATCCACATGCTCTGCTTGCTGCAAATGTGGAAAACAGACACCCCAGCATCAGAATCTCAGAAATCACAGAGAGAAGCAGAGAAATGCTGCAGGAGCATGTTTTCTTGCTTGAAAAAGTGAAAAACTCACTTGGGCCGTGCACAGCGCAAACAGATGAAAAGAAGCAAACACAGTGAGAGCTGTGTGCATGGTTCTCGCATAGCAGAGCCTGTTCAACTTGACAGCTTCTAACATGGAAAGAGAGCAAGCAGACAGGAACCCACATGCTGTGCTTGCTGCAAACATGGAAAACAGACGCCCCAGCATCAGAATCGCAGAAATCACTGAGAGAAGCAGAGAAATGCTGCAGGAGCATGTTTTCTTGCTTGAAAAAGTGAAAAACTCACTTGGGCCGTGCACAGCGCAAACCAATGAACAGAAGCAAACACAGTGAGAGCTGTGTGTATGGTTCTCGCAAAGCAGAGCTTGTTCACCTTGACAGCTTCTAACATGGAAACACAGCAAGCAGACAGCAGCCCACATGCTCTGCTTGCTGCAAACATGGAAAACAGACACCCTAGCATCAGAATCTCAGAAATCACTGAGAGATGTAGAGAAATGCTGCAGGAGCATGTTTGCTTCCTAGGACAAATGAAAAACTCACATGGGCCATGCACAGTGCTAACGGATGAAAAGAAGCATACACAGCGAGAGCAGTGCGCACTGTTCTCGCAAAGCAGAGCTTGTTCAGCTTGCCAGCTTCTAACATGGAAACACAGCAAGCAGACAGCAGCCCACATGCTCTGCTTGTTATAAACATGGAAAACAGACACCCTAGCATCAGAATCTCAGAAATCACAGAGAGAAGTAGAGAAATGCTGCAGGAGCATGTTTTCTTGCGAGGACCAACGAAAAACACAAATGGGCTGTGTGCAGTGCAAACAGATGAACAGAAGCATACACAGTGAGAGCTGTGTGCATGGTTCTCGAAGAGCAGAGCTTGTTCTACTTGACAGCTTCTAAAATGGAAACACAGCAAGCAGACAGCAGCCCACATGCTCTGCTTGCGGCAAACATGGAAAACAGTCGCCCCAGCATCATAATCTCAGAAATCAATGAGAGGAGCAGAGAAATGCTGCGGGGGCATGTTTTCTTGCTAGGACAAATGAAAACCTTACTTGGGCTGTGCACAGTGCAAATGGATGAACAGAAGCATACACAGTGAGAGCTGTGTGCACTGTTCTCGCACAGCAGAGCTTGTTCGACTTGACAGCTTCTAACATGGAAACAGAGCAAGCAGACAGCAATCCACATGCTCTGCTTGCTGCAAATGTGGAAAACAGACACCCCAGCATCAGAATCTCAGAAATCACAGAGAGAAGCAGAGAAATGCTGCAGGAGCATGTTTTCTTGCTTGAAAAAGTGAAAAACTCACTTGGGCCGTGCACAGCGCAAACCAATGAACAGAAGCAAACACAGTGAGAGCTGTGTGTATGGTTCTCGCAAAGCAGAGCTTGTTCACCTTGACAGCTTCTAACATGGAAACACAGCAAGCAGACAGCAGCCCACATGCTCTGCTTGCTGCAAACATGGAAAACAGACACCCTAGCATCATAATCTCAGAAATCACTGAGAGAAGCCGAGAAATGCTGCAGGAGCATGTTTGCTTGCTGGGACAAATGAAAAACTCAATTGGGCTGTGCACAGTGCAAACAGATGAAAAGAAGCAAACACAGTGAGAGCTGTGTGCATGGTTCTCGCATAGCAGAGCCTGTTCAACTTGACAGCTTCTAACATGGAAAGAGAGCAAGCAGACAGGAACCCACATGCTGTGCTTGCTGCAAACATGGAAAACAGACGCCCCAGCATCAGAATCGCAGAAATCACTGAGAGAAGCAGAGAAATGCTGCAGGAGCATGTTTTCTTGCTTGAAAAAGTGAAAAACTCACTTGGGCCGTGCACAGCGCAAACCAATGAACAGATGCAAACACAGTGAGAGCTGTGTGTATGGTTCTCGCAAAGCAGAGCTTGTTCACCTTGACAGCTTCTAACATGGAAACACAGCAAGCAGACAGCAGCCCACATGCTCTGCTTGCTGCAAACATGGAAAACAGACACCCTAGCATCAGAATCTCAGAAATCACTGAGAGATGTAGAGAAATGCTGCAGGAGCATGTTTGCTTCCTAGGACAAATGAAAAACTCACATGGGCCATGCACAGTGCTAACGGATGAAAAGAAGCATACACAGCGAGAGCAGTGTGCACTGTTCTCGCAAAGCAGAGCTTGTTCAGCTTGCCAGCTTCTAACATGGAAACACAGCAAGCAGACAGCAGCCCACATGCTCTGCTTGTTATAAACATGGAAAACAGACACCCTAGCATCAGAATCTCAGAAATCACAGAGAGAAGTAGAGAAATGCTGCAGGAGCATGTTTTCTCGCGAGGACCAACGAAAAACACAAATGGGCTGTGCGCAGTGCAAACAGATGAACAGAAGCATACACAGTGAGAGCTGTGTGCATGGTTCTCGCAGAGCAGAGCTTGTTCTACTTGACAGCTTCTAACATGGAAACACAGCAAGCAGACAGCAGCCCACATGCTCTGCTTGCGGCAAACATGGAAAACAGTCGCCCCAGCATCATAATCACAAAAATCAATGAGAGGAGCAGAGAAATGCTGCGGGGGCATGTTTTCTTGCTAGGACAAATGAAAAACTCACATGGGCCATGCACAGTGCAAATGGATGAAAAGAAGCATACACAGCGAGAGCAGTGTGCACTGTTCTCGCAAAGCAGAGCTTGTTCAGCTTGCCAGCTTCTAACATGGAAAGAGAGCAAGCAGACAGCAGCCCACATGCTCTGCTTGTTATAAACATGGAAAACAGACACCCTAGCATCAGAATCTCAGAAATCACAGAGAGAAGTAGAGAAATGCTGCGGAGGCATGTTTGCTTCCTAGGACAAATGAAAAACTCACATGGGCCATGCACAGTGCAAACGGATGAAAAGAAGCATACACAGCGAGAGCAGTGTGCACTGTTCTCGCAAAGCAGAGCTTGTTCAGCTTGCCAGCTTCTAACATGGAAACACAGCAAGCAGACAGCAGCCCACATGCTCTGCTTGTTATAAACATGGAAAACAGACACCCTAGCATCAGAATCTCAGAAATCACAGAGAGAAGTAGAGAAATGCTGCAGGAGCATGTTTTCTTGCGAGGACCAACGAAAAACACAAATGGGCTGTGCGCAGTGCAAACAGATGAACAGAAGCATACACAGTGAGAGCTGTGTGCATGGTTCTCGCAGAGCAGAGCTTGTTCTACTTGACAGCTTCTGACATGGAAAGAGAGCAAGCAGACAGGAAACCACATGCTGTGCTTGCTGCAAATGTGGAAAACAGACACCCCAGCATCAGAATCTCAGAAATCACTGAGAGAAGCCGAGAAATGCTGCAGGAGCATGTTTTCTTGCTTGAAAAAGTGAAAAACTCACTTGGGCCGTGCACAGCGCAAACCAATGAACAGATGCAAACACAGTGAGAGCTGTGTGTATGGTTCTCGCAAAGCAGAGCGTGTTCACCTTGACAGCTTCTAACATGGAAACACAGCAAGCAGACCTCAGCCTACATTCTCTGCGTGTTGCAAAGATGGAAAACAGACACCCTAGTATCAGAATCTCAGAAATCACTGAGCGAAGCAGAGAAATGCTGCAGGACCATGCTTGCTTGCTTGAAAAAGTGAAAAACTTACTTGGGCTGTGCACAGTGCAAACAGATGAACAGAAGCATACATAGCGAGAGCAGTGTGCACTGTTCTCGCGAAGCAGAGCTTGTTCACCTTGACAGCTTCTAACATGGAAACACAGCAAGCAGACAGCAGCCCACATGCTCTGCTTGCTGCAAACATGGAAAACAGACACCCTAGCATCAGAATCTCAGAAATCACTGAGAGAAGTAGAGAAATGCTGCAGGAGCATGTTTGCTTCCTAGGACAAATGAAAAACTCACATGGGCCATGCACAGTGCAAACGGATGAAAAGAAGCATACACAGCGAGAGCAGTGTGCATGGTTCTCGCAAAGCAGAGCTTGTTCAGCTTGCCAGCTTCTAACATGGAAACACAGCAAGCAGACAGCAGCCCACATGCTCTGCTTGTTATAAACATGGAAAACAGACACCCTAGCATCAGAATCTCAGAAATCACAGAGAGAAGTAGAGAAATGCTGCAGGAGCATGTTTTCTTGCGAGGACCAACGAAAAACACAAATGGGCTGTGCGCAGTGCAAACAGATGAACAGAAGCATACACAGTGAGAGCTGTGTGCATGGTTCTCACAGAGCAGAGCTTGTTCTACTTGACTGCTTCTGACATGGAAAGAGAGCAAGCAGACAGGAAACCACATGCTGTGCTTGCTGCAAATGTGGAAAACAGACACCCCAGCATCATAATCTCAGAAATCACTGAGAGAAGTCGAGAAATGCTGCAGGAGCATGTTTGCTTGCTGGGACAAATGAAAAACTCAATTGGGCTCTGCACAGTGCAAACAGATGAAAAGAAGCAAACACAGTGAGAGCTGTGTGCATGGTCCACGCATAGCAGAGCCTGTTCAACTTGACAGCTTCTAACATGGAAAGAGAGCAAGCAGACAGGAACCCACATGCTGTGCTTGCTGCAAACATGGAAAACAGACGCCCCAGCATCAGAATCGCAGAAATCACTGAGAGAAGCAGAGAAATGCTGCGGGTGCATGTTTGTTTGCTAGGATATATGAAAAACTCAAATGGGCTGTGCACTGTGCAAACAGATGAACAGAAGCATACACAGTGAGAGCTGTGTGCCCTGTTCTCGCAGAGCAGAGGTTGTTCGACTTGACAGCTTCTAACATGGAAACACAGCAAGCAGACAGCAGCCCACATGCTCTGCTTGCGGCAAACATGGAAAACAGTCGCCCCAGCATCATAATCTCAGAAATCAATGAGAGGAGCAGAGAAATGCTGCGGGGGCATGTTTTCTTGCTAGGACAAATGAAAACCTTACTTGGGCTGTGCACAGTGCAAATGGATGAACAGAAGCATACACAGTGAGAGCTGTGTGCACTGTTCTCGCACAGCAGAGCTTGTTCGACTTGACAGCTTCTAACATGGAAACAGAGCAAGCAGACAGCAATCCACATGCTCTGCTTGCTGCAAATGTGGAAAACAGACACCCCAGCATCAGAATCTCAGAAATCACAGAGAGAAGCAGAGAAATGCTGCAGGAGCATGTTTTCTTGCTTGAAAAAGTGAAAAACTCACTTGGGCCGTGCACAGCGCAAACCAATGAACAGAAGCAAACACAGTGAGAGCTGTGTGTATGGTTCTCGCAAAGCAGAGCTTGTTCACCTTGACAGCTTCTAACATGGAAACACAGCAAGCAGACAGCAGCCCACATGCTCTGCTTGCTGCAAACATGGAAAACAGACACCCTAGCATCAGAATCTCAGAAATCACTGAGAGAAGTAGAGAAATGCTGCAGGAGCATGTTTGCTTCCTAGGACAAATGAAAAACTCACATGGGCCATGCACAGTGCAAATGGATGAAAAGAAGCATACACAGCGAGAGCAGTGTGCACTGTTCTCGCAAAGCAGAGCTTGTTCAGCTTGCCAGCTTCTAACATGGAAAGAGAGCAAGCAGACAGCAGCCCACATGCTCTGCTTGTTATAAACATGGAAAACAGACACCCTAGCATCAGAATCTCAGAAATCACAGAGAGAAGTAGAGAAATGCTGCGGGGGCATGTTTGCTTCCTAGGACAAATGAAAAACTCACATGGGCCATGCACAGTGCAAACGGATGAAAAGAAGCATACACAGTGAGAGCTGTGTGCACTGTTCTCGCAAAGCAGAGCTTGTTCAGCTTGCCAGCTTCTAACATGGAAACACAGCAAGCAGACAGCAGCCCACATGCTCTGCTTGTTATAAACATGGAAAACAGACACCCTAGCATCAGAATCTCAGAAATCACAGAGAGAAGTAAAGAAATGCTGCAGGAGCATGTTTTCTTGCGAGGACCAACGAAAAACACAAATGGGCTGTGCGCAGTGCAAACAGATGAACAGAAGCATACACAGTGAGAGCTGTGTGCACGGTTCTCACAGAGCAGAGCTTGTACGACTTGACAGCTTCTAACATGGAAACACAGCAAGCAGACAGCAGCCCACATGCTCTGCTTGTTATAAACATGGAAAACAGACACCCTAGCATCAGAATCTCAGAAATCACTGAGAGAAGTAGAGAAATGCTGCAGGAGCATGTTTGCTTCCTAGGACAAATGAAAAACTCACATGGGCCATGCACAGTGCAAACGGATGAACAGAAGCATACACAATGAGAGCTGTGTGCATGGTTCTCGCATAGCAGAGCCTGTTCAACTTGACAGCTTCTAACATGGAAAGAGGGCAAGCAGACAGGAACCCACATGCTGTGCTTGCTGCAAACATGGAAAACAGACGCCCCAGCATCAGAATCGCAGAAATCACTGAGAGAAGCAGAGAAATGCTGCAGGAGCATGTTTTCTTGCTTGAAAAAGTGAAAAACTTACTTGGGCCGTGCACAGTGCAAACCAATGAACAGAAGCAAACACAGTGAGAGCTGTGTGTATGGCTCTCCCAAAGCAGAGCGTGTTCACCTTGACAGCTTCTAACATGGAAACACAGCAAGCAGACCTCAGCCTACATTCTCTGCGTGTTGCAAAGATGGAAAACAGACACCCTAGCAACAGAATCGCAGAAACCACTTAGAGAAGCAGAGAAATTATGCAGGAGCATGTTTGCTTGCTAGGACATGAAAAATTCAAATGGGCTGTGCACAGTGCAAACAGATGAACAGAAGTGTAGTGGTGTGAGAATTGTTTTTCTAAGTTATTAAGTTATTTTGTAAGATTTTTGAGTTACTTTTGTAATGATTTAGTTCACTGTATACCCCTGTTTTCTGTACTGGTTTTTCCCCCTATGAGTTAGGTCGTTTAAACTGGCTTTTTCTGTCAATCAATCCTCCCCTGCACCTGTCTTTGTCACTCCCTTCTCCCACTCCTCGTGGTCGACCTGTCTGTCACTTTGGACACCTTCCCTGGCTTCAGGAAAACTCCAAGGAGGGGGTCGAGTGATAGGCTGGGGCCCTTGGAATTCCCTCCCATCTTGTGTGGTTGGCCCCCTGTTGTAAACTTTACACTCCCAGTTACACCCCCCGTTGTCGTGACTGGCTGAACCGGTTGTCAGCCACCCCTGTTTCCACCCCACTTTAAAAAGCTCGTGCACCCCTGGCCCGGGGTCTCTTCTGGGCAGCAGGTCACAGGGGCAGAGCTCCCGGCTCTCTCCTCTCCAATAAACCTCATTTAAATCCTGCCTCAAGAGTCCGGCTTTCTTCTGACTGCTGAGGTCGCCATTGCCTCATCCCCTTGCCCATCACAGGGCCGAAGGAGGCTTTCTTAGCTAGCTACTTTTCCCTAACACGCTGCTGCAGTGACATCTAGTGGAATGAGCTAGCTATTGCAGCGTGATTAACACGCGATTCGGACACTGCGACACAGAAGCATACATAGCGAGGGCAGTGTGCACTGTTCTCGCGAAGCAGAGCTTGTTCACCTTGACAGCTTCTAACATGGAAACACAGCAAGCAGACAGCAGCCCACATGCTCTGCTTGCTGCAAACATGGAAAACAGACACCCTAGCATCAGAATCTCAGAAATCACTGAGAGAAGTAGAGAAATGCTGCAGGAGCATGTTTGCTTCCTAGGACAAATGAAAAACTCACATGGGCCATGCACAGTGCAAACGGATGAAAAGAAGCATACACAGCGAGAGCAGTGTGCACTGTTCTCGCAAAGCAGAGCTTGTTCAGCTTGCCAGCTTCTAACATGGAAACACAGCAAGCAGACAGCAGCCCACATGCTCTGCTTGTTATAAACATGGAAAACAGACACCCTAGCATCAGAATCTCAGAAATCACAGAGAGAAGTAAAGAAATGCTGCAGGAGCATGTTTTCTTGCGAGGACCAACGAAAAACACAAATGGGCTGTGCCCAGTGCAAACAGATGAACAGAAGCATACACAGTGAGAGCTGTGTGCACGGTTCTCACAGAGCAGAGCTTGTTCTACTTGACAGCTTCTAACATGGAAACACAGCAAGCAGACAGCAGCCCACATGCTCTGCTTGCTGCAAACATGGAAAACAGACACCCTAGCATCAGAATCTCAGAAATCACTGAGAGAAGTAGAGAAATGCTGCAGGAGCATGTTTGCTTCCTAGGACAAATGAAAAACTCACATGGGCCATGCACAGTGCAAACGGATGAAAAGAATTATACACAGCGAGAGCAGTGTGCACTGTTCTCGCAAAGCAGAGCTTGTTCAGCTTGCCAGCTTCTAACATGGAAAGAGAGCAAGCAGACAGCAGCCCACATGCTCTGCTTGTTATAAACATGGAAAACAGACACCCTAGCATCAGAATCTCAGAAATCACAGAGAGAAGTAGAGAAATGCTGCAGGAGCATGTTTTCTTGCTAGGACCAACGAAAAACACAAATGGGCTGTGCGCAGTGCAAACAGATGAACAGAAGCATACACAGTGAGAGCTGTGTGCATGGTTCTCGCAGAGCAGAGCTTGTTCTACTTGACAGCTTCTGACATGGAAAGAGAGCAAGCAGACAGGAAACCACATGCTGTGCTTGCTGCAAATGTGGAAAACAGACGCCCCAGCATCATAATCTCAGAAATCACTGAGAGAAGCCGAGAAATGCTGCAGGAGCATGTTTGCATGCTGGGACAAATGAAAAACTCAATTGGGCTGTGCACAGTGCAAACAGATGAAAAGAAGCAAACTCAGTGAGAGCTGTGTGCATCGTTCTCGCATAGCAGAGCCTGTTCAACTTGACAGCTTCTAACATGGAAAGAGAGCAAGCAGACAGGAACCCACATGCTGTGCTTGCTGCAAACATGGAAAACAGACGCCCCAGCATCATAATCTCAGAAATCATTGAGAGAAGCCGAGAAATGCTGCAGGACCATGCTTGCTTCCTAGGACAAATGAAAAACTCACATGGGCCATGCACAGTGCAAACGGATGAAAAGAAGCATACACAGCGAGAGCAGTGTGCACTGTTCTCGCAAAGCAGAGCTTGTTCAGCTTGCCAGCTTCTAACATGGAAACACAGCAAGCAGACAGCAGCCCACATGCTCTGCTTGTTATAAACATGGAAAACAGACACCCTAGCATCAGAATCTCAGAAATCACAGAGAGAAGTAGAGAAATGCTGCAGGAGCATGTTTTCTTGCGAGGACCAACGAAAAACACAAATGGGCTGTGCGCAGTGCAAACAGATGAACAGAAGCATACACAGTGGATGCTGTGTGCATGGTTCTCGCAGAGCAGAGCTTGTTCTACTTGACAGCTTCTAACATGGAAACACAGCAAGCAGACAGCAGCCCACATGCTCTGCTTGCGGCAAACATGGAAAACAGTCGCCCCAGCATCATAATCACAAAAATCAATGAGAGGAGCAGAGAAGTGCTGCGGGGGCATGTTTTCTTGCTAGGACAAATGAAAACCTTACTTGGGCTGTGCACAGTGCAAACGGATGAACAGAAGCATACTCAGTGAGAGCTGTGTGCACTGTTCTCGCACAGCACAGCTTGTTCGACTTGACAGCTTCTAACATGGAAACAGAGCAAGCAGACAGCAATCCACATGCTCTGCTTGCTGCAAATGTGGAAAACAGACACCCCAGCATCAGAATCTCAGAAATCACAGAGAGAAGCAGAGAAATGCTGCAGGAGCATGTTTTCTTGCTTGAAAAAGTGAAAAACTCACTTGGGCCGTGCACAGCGCAAACAGATGAAAAGAAGCAAACACAGTGAGAGCTGTGTGCATGGTTCTCGCATAGCAGAGCCTGTTCAACTTGACAGCTTCTAACATGGAAAGAGAGCAAGCAGACAGGAACCCACATGCTGTGCTTGCTGCAAACATGGAAAACAGACGCCCCAGCATCAGAATCGCAGAAATCACTGAGAGAAGCAGAGAAATGCTGCAGGAGCATGTTTTCTTGCTTGAAAAAGTGAAAAACTCACTTGGGCCGTGCACAGCGCAAACCAATGAACAGAAGCAAACACAGTGAGAGCTGTGTGTATGGTTCTCGCAAAGCAGAGCTTGTTCACCTTGACAGCTTCTAACATGGAAACACAGCAAGCAGACAGCAGCCCACATGCTCTGCTTGCTGCAAACATGGAAAACAGACACCCTAGCATCAGAATCTCAGAAATCACTGAGAGATGTAGAGAAATGCTGCAGGAGCATGTTTGCTTCCTAGGACAAATGAAAAACTCACATGGGCCATGCACAGTGCTAACGGATGAAAAGAAGCATACACAGCGAGAGCAGTGCGCACTGTTCTCGCAAAGCAGAGCTTGTTCAGCTTGCCAGCTTCTAACATGGAAACACAGCAAGCAGACAGCAGCCCACATGCTCTGCTTGTTATAAACATGGAAAACAGACACCCTAGCATCAGAATCTCAGAAATCACAGAGAGAAGTAGAGAAATGCTGCAGGAGCATGTTTTCTTGCGAGGACCAACGAAAAACACAAATGGGCTGTGTGCAGTGCAAACAGATGAACAGAAGCATACACAGTGAGAGCTGTGTGCATGGTTCTCGAAGAGCAGAGCTTGTTCTACTTGACAGCTTCTAAAATGGAAACACAGCAAGCAGACAGCAGCCCACATGCTCTGCTTGCGGCAAACATGGAAAACAGTCGCCCCAGCATCATAATCTCAGAAATCAATGAGAGGAGCAGAGAAATGCTGCGGGGGCATGTTTTCTTGCTAGGACAAATGAAAACCTTACTTGGGCTGTGCACAGTGCAAATGGATGAACAGAAGCATACACAGTGAGAGCTGTGTGCACTGTTCTCGCACAGCAGAGCTTGTTCGACTTGACAGCTTCTAACATGGAAACAGAGCAAGCAGACAGCAATCCACATGCTCTGCTTGCTGCAAATGTGGAAAACAGACACCCCAGCATCAGAATCTCAGAAATCACAGAGAGAAGCAGAGAAATGCTGCAGGAGCATGTTTTCTTGCTTGAAAAAGTGAAAAACTCACTTGGGCCGTGCACAGCGCAAACCAATGAACAGAAGCAAACACAGTGAGAGCTGTGTGTATGGTTCTCGCAAAGCAGAGCTTGTTCACCTTGACAGCTTCTAACATGGAAACACAGCAAGCAGACAGCAGCCCACATGCTCTGCTTGCTGCAAACATGGAAAACAGACACCCTAGCATCATAATCTCAGAAATCACTGAGAGAAGCCGAGAAATGCTGCAGGAGCATGTTTGCTTGCTGGGACAAATGAAAAACTCAATTGGGCTGTGCACAGTGCAAACAGATGAAAAGAAGCAAACACAGTGAGAGCTGTGTGCATGGTTCTCGCATAGCAGAGCCTGTTCAACTTGACAGCTTCTAACATGGAAAGAGAGCAAGCAGACAGGAACCCACATGCTGTGCTTGCTGCAAACATGGAAAACAGACGCCCCAGCATCAGAATCGCAGAAATCACTGAGAGAAGCAGAGAAATGCTGCAGGAGCATGTTTTCTTGCTTGAAAAAGTGAAAAACTCACTTGGGCCGTGCACAGCGCAAACCAATGAACAGATGCAAACACAGTGAGAGCTGTGTGTATGGTTCTCGCAAAGCAGAGCTTGTTCACCTTGACAGCTTCTAACATGGAAACACAGCAAGCAGACAGCAGCCCACATGCTCTGCTTGCTGCAAACATGGAAAACAGACACCCTAGCATCAGAATCTCAGAAATCACTGAGAGATGTAGAGAAATGCTGCAGGAGCATGTTTGCTTCCTAGGACAAATGAAAAACTCACATGGGCCATGCACAGTGCTAACGGATGAAAAGAAGCATACACAGCGAGAGCAGTGTGCACTGTTCTCGCAAAGCAGAGCTTGTTCAGCTTGCCAGCTTCTAACATGGAAACACAGCAAGCAGACAGCAGCCCACATGCTCTGCTTGTTATAAACATGGAAAACAGACACCCTAGCATCAGAATCTCAGAAATCACAGAGAGAAGTAGAGAAATGCTGCAGGAGCATGTTTTCTCGCGAGGACCAACGAAAAACACAAATGGGCTGTGCGCAGTGCAAACAGATGAACAGAAGCATACACAGTGAGAGCTGTGTGCATGGTTCTCGCAGAGCAGAGCTTGTTCTACTTGACAGCTTCTAACATGGAAACACAGCAAGCAGACAGCAGCCCACATGCTCTGCTTGCGGCAAACATGGAAAACAGTCGCCCCAGCATCATAATCACAAAAATCAATGAGAGGAGCAGAGAAATGCTGCGGGGGCATGTTTTCTTGCTAGGACAAATGAAAAACTCACATGGGCCATGCACAGTGCAAATGGATGAAAAGAAGCATACACAGCGAGAGCAGTGTGCACTGTTCTCGCAAAGCAGAGCTTGTTCAGCTTGCCAGCTTCTAACATGGAAAGAGAGCAAGCAGACAGCAGCCCACATGCTCTGCTTGTTATAAACATGGAAAACAGACACCCTAGCATCAGAATCTCAGAAATCACAGAGAGAAGTAGAGAAATGCTGCGGAGGCATGTTTGCTTCCTAGGACAAATGAAAAACTCACATGGGCCATGCACAGTGCAAACGGATGAAAAGAAGCATACACAGCGAGAGCAGTGTGCACTGTTCTCGCAAAGCAGAGCTTGTTCAGCTTGCCAGCTTCTAACATGGAAACACAGCAAGCAGACAGCAGCCCACATGCTCTGCTTGTTATAAACATGGAAAACAGACACCCTAGCATCAGAATCTCAGAAATCACAGAGAGAAGTAGAGAAATGCTGCAGGAGCATGTTTTCTTGCGAGGACCAACGAAAAACACAAATGGGCTGTGCGCAGTGCAAACAGATGAACAGAAGCATACACAGTGAGAGCTGTGTGCATGGTTCTCGCAGAGCAGAGCTTGTTCTACTTGACAGCTTCTGACATGGAAAGAGAGCAAGCAGACAGGAAACCACATGCTGTGCTTGCTGCAAATGTGGAAAACAGACACCCCAGCATCAGAATCTCAGAAATCACTGAGAGAAGCCGAGAAATGCTGCAGGAGCATGTTTTCTTGCTTGAAAAAGTGAAAAACTCACTTGGGCCGTGCACAGCGCAAACCAATGAACAGATGCAAACACAGTGAGAGCTGTGTGTATGGTTCTCGCAAAGCAGAGCGTGTTCACCTTGACAGCTTCTAACATGGAAACACAGCAAGCAGACCTCAGCCTACATTCTCTGCGTGTTGCAAAGATGGAAAACAGACACCCTAGTATCAGAATCTCAGAAATCACTGAGCGAAGCAGAGAAATGCTGCAGGACCATGCTTGCTTGCTTGAAAAAGTGAAAAACTTACTTGGGCTGTGCACAGTGCAAACAGATGAACAGAAGCATACATAGCGAGAGCAGTGTGCACTGTTCTCGCGAAGCAGAGCTTGTTCACCTTGACAGCTTCTAACATGGAAACACAGCAAGCAGACAGCAGCCCACATGCTCTGCTTGCTGCAAACATGGAAAACAGACACCCTAGCATCAGAATCTCAGAAATCACTGAGAGAAGTAGAGAAATGCTGCAGGAGCATGTTTGCTTCCTAGGACAAATGAAAAACTCACATGGGCCATGCACAGTGCAAACGGATGAAAAGAAGCATACACAGCGAGAGCAGTGTGCATGGTTCTCGCAAAGCAGAGCTTGTTCAGCTTGCCAGCTTCTAACATGGAAACACAGCAAGCAGACAGCAGCCCACATGCTCTGCTTGTTATAAACATGGAAAACAGACACCCTAGCATCAGAATCTCAGAAATCACAGAGAGAAGTAGAGAAATGCTGCAGGAGCATGTTTTCTTGCGAGGACCAACGAAAAACACAAATGGGCTGTGCGCAGTGCAAACAGATGAACAGAAGCATACACAGTGAGAGCTGTGTGCATGGTTCTCACAGAGCAGAGCTTGTTCTACTTGACTGCTTCTGACATGGAAAGAGAGCAAGCAGACAGGAAACCACATGCTGTGCTTGCTGCAAATGTGGAAAACAGACACCCCAGCATCATAATCTCAGAAATCACTGAGAGAAGTCGAGAAATGCTGCAGGAGCATGTTTGCTTGCTGGGACAAATGAAAAACTCAATTGGGCTCTGCACAGTGCAAACAGATGAAAAGAAGCAAACACAGTGAGAGCTGTGTGCATGGTCCACGCATAGCAGAGCCTGTTCAACTTGACAGCTTCTAACATGGAAAGAGAGCAAGCAGACAGGAACCCACATGCTGTGCTTGCTGCAAACATGGAAAACAGACGCCCCAGCATCAGAATCGCAGAAATCACTGAGAGAAGCAGAGAAATGCTGCGGGTGCATGTTTGTTTGCTAGGATATATGAAAAACTCAAATGGGCTGTGCACTGTGCAAACAGATGAACAGAAGCATACACAGTGAGAGCTGTGTGCCCTGTTCTCGCAGAGCAGAGGTTGTTCGACTTGGCAGCTTCTAACATGGAAACAGAGCAAGCAGAGAGCAACCAACATGCTCTGCTTGCTGCAAACGTGGAAAACAGACGCCCCATCATCAGAATCACAGAAATCAGTGCGAGAAGCAGAGAAATGCTGCGGGAGCCTGTTTTCTTGCTAGGACAAATGAAAACCTTACTTGGGCTGTGCACAGTGCAAACGGATGAACAGAAGCATACACAGTGAGAGCTGTGGGCACTGTTTTCGCAGAGCAGAGCTTGTTCGACTAGACAGCTTCTAACATGGAAACAGAGCAAGCAGACAGCAATCCACATGCTCTGCTCACTGCAAATGTGGAAAACAGTCACCCTAGCATCAGAATTCCAGAAATCACTGAGAGAAGTAGGGAAATGATGCAGGAGCATTTTTGCTTGCTTGAAAAAGTGAAAAACTCACTTGGGCTGTGCACAGTGCAAACAGATGAACAGAAGCATACACAGCGAGAGCAGTGTGCACTGTTCTCGCAAAGCAGAGCTTGTTCAGCTTGCCAGCTTCTAACATGGAAAGAGAGCAAGCAGACAGCAGCCCACATGCTCTGCTTGTTATAAACATGGAAAACAGACACCCTAGCATCAGAATCTCAGAAATCACAGAGAGAAGTAGAGAAATGCTGCAGGAGCATGTTTTCTTGCTAGGACCAACGAAAAACACAAATGGGCTGTGCGCAGTGCAAACAGATGAACAGAAGCATACACAGTGAGAGCTGTGTGCATGGTTCTCGCATAGCAGAGCCTGTTCAACTTGACAGCTTCTAACATGGAAAGAGAGCAAGCAGACAGGAACCCACATGCTGTGCTTGCTGCAAACATGGAAAACAGACGCCCCAGCATCATAATCTCAGAAATCATTGAGAGAAGCCGAGAAATGCTGCAGGACCATGCTTGCTTCCTAGGACAAATGAAAAACTCACATGGGCCATGCACAGTGCAAACGGATGAAAAGAAGCATACACAGCGAGAGCAGTGTGCACTGTTCTCGCAAAGCAGAGCTTGTTCAGCTTGCCAGCTTCTAACATGGAAACACAGCAAGCAGACAGCAGCCCACATGCTCTGCTTGTTATAAACATGGAAAACAGACACCCTAGCATCAGAATCTCAGAAATCACTGAGAGAAGCAGAGAAATGCTGCAGGAGCATGTTTTCTTGCGAGGACCAACGAAAAACACAAATGGGCTGTGCGCAGTGCAAACAGATGAACAGAAGCATACACAGTGGATGCTGTGTGCATGGTTCTCGCAGAGCAGAGCTTGTTCTACTTGACAGCTTCTAACATGGAAACACAGCAAGCAGACAGCAGCCCACATGCTCTGCTTGCGGCAAACATGGAAAACAGTCGCCCCAGCATCATAATCACAAAAATCAATGAGAGGAGCAGAGAAATGCTGCGGGGGCATGTTTTCTTGCTAGGACAAATGAAAACCTTACTTGGGCTGTGCACAGTGCAAACGGATGAACAGAAGCATACTCAGTGAGAGCTGTGTGCACTGTTCTCGCACAGCACAGCTTGTTCGACTTGACAGCTTCTAACATGGAAACAGAGCAAGCAGACAGCAATCCACATGCTCTGCTTGCTGCAAATGTGGAAAACAGACACCCCAGCATCAGAATCTCAGAAATCACAGAGAGAAGCAGAGAAATGCTGCAGGAGCATGTTTTCTTGCTTGAAAAAGTGAAAAACTCACTTGGGCCGTGCACAGCGCAAACAGATGAAAAGAAGCAAACACAGTGAGAGCTGTGTGCATGGTTCTCGCATAGCAGAGCCTGTTCAACTTGACAGCTTCTAACATGGAAAGAGAGCAAGCAGACAGGAACCCACATGCTGTGCTTGCTGCAAACATGGAAAACAGACGCCCCAGCATTAGAATCGCAGAAATCACTGAGAGAAGCAGAGAAATGCTGCAGGAGCATGTTTTCTTGCTTGAAAAAGTGAAAAACTCACTTGGGCCGTGCACAGCGCAAACCAATGAACAGAAGCAAACACAGTGAGAGCTGTGTGTATGGTTCTCGCAAAGCAGAGCTTGTTCACCTTGACAGCTTCTAACATGGAAACACAGCAAGCAGACAGCAGCCCACATGCTCTGCTTGCTGCAAACATGGAAAACAGACACCCTAGCATCAGAATCTCAGAAATCACTGAGAGATGTAGAGAAATGCTGCAGGAGCATGTTTGCTTCCTAGGACAAATGAAAAACTCACATGGGCCATGCACAGTGCAAACGGATGAAAAGAAGCATACACAGCGAGAGCAGTGCGCACTGTTCTCGCAAAGCAGAGCTTGTTCAGCTTGCCAGCTTCTAACATGGAAACACAGCAAGCAGACAGCAGCCCACATGCTCTGCTTGTTATAAACATGGAAAACAGACACCCTAGCATCAGAATCTCAGAAATCACAGAGAGAAGTAGAGAAATGCTGCAGGAGCATGTTTTCTTGCGAGGACCAACGAAAAACACAAATGGGCTGTGTGCAGTGCAAACAGATGAACAGAAGCATACACAGTGAGAGCTGTGTGCATGGTTCTCGAAGAGCAGAGCTTGTTCTACTTGACAGCTTCTAAAATGGAAACACAGCAAGCAGACAGCAGCCCACATGCTCTGCTTGCGGCAAACATGGAAAACAGTCGCCCCAGCATCATAATCTCAGAAATCAATGAGAGGAGCAGAGAAATGCTGCGGGGGCATGTTTTCTTGCTAGGACAAATGAAAACCTTACTTGGGCTGTGCACAGTGCAAATGGATGAACAGAAGCATACACAGTGAGAGCTGTGTGCACTGTTCTCGCACAGCAGAGCTTGTTCGACTTGACAGCTTCTAACATGGAAACAGAGCAAGCAGACAGCAATCCACATGCTCTGCTTGCTGCCAATGTGGAAAACAGACACCCCAGCATCAGAATCTCAGAAATCACAGAGAGAAGCAGAGAAATGCTGCAGGAGCATGTTTTCTTGCTTGAAAAAGTGAAAAACTCACTTGGGCCGTGCACAGCGCAAACCAATGAACAGAAGCAAACACAGTGAGAGCTGTGTGTATGGTTCTCGCAAAGCAGAGCTTGTTCACCTTGACAGCTTCTAACATGGAAACACAGCAAGCAGACAGCAGCCCACATGCTCTGCTTGCTGCAAACATGGAAAACAGACACCCTAGCATCATAATCTCAGAAATCACTGAGAGAAGCCGAGAAATGCTGCAGGAGCATGTTTGCTTGCTGGGACAAATGAAAAACTCAATTGGGCTGTGCACAGTGCAAACAGATGAAAAGAAGCAAACACAGTGAGAGCTGTGTGCATGGTTCTCGCATAGCAGAGCCTGTTCAACTTGACAGCTTCTAACATGGAAAGAGAGCAAGCAGACAGGAACCCACATGCTGTGCTTGCTGCAAACATGGAAAACAGACGCCCCAGCATCAGAATCACAGAAATCACTGAGAGAAGCAGAGAAATGCTGCAGGAGCATGTTTTCTTGCTTGAAAAAGTGAAAAACTCACTTGGGCCGTGCACAGCGCAAACCAATGAACAGATGCAAACACAGTGAGAGCTGTGTGTATGGTTCTCGCAAAGCAGAGCTTGTTCACCTTGACAGCTTCTAACATGGAAACACAGCAAGCAGACAGCAGCCCACATGCTCTGCTTGCTGCAAACATGGAAAACAGACACCCTAGCATCAGAATCTCAGAAATCACTGAGAGATGTAGAGAAATGCTGCAGGAGCATGTTTGCTTCCTAGGACAAATGAAAAACTCACATGGGCCATGCACAGTGCTAACGGATGAAAAGAAGCATACACAGCGAGAGCAGTGTGCACTGTTCTCGCAAAGCAGAGCTTGTTCAGCTTGCCAGCTTCTAACATGGAAACACAGCAAGCAGACAGCAGCCCACATGCTCTGCTTGTTATAAACATGGAAAACAGACACCCTAGCATCAGAATCTCAGAAATCACAGAGAGAAGTAGAGAAATGCTGCAGGAGCATGTTTTCTCGCGAGGACCAACGAAAAACACAAATGGGCTGTGCGCAGTGCAAACAGATGAACAGAAGCATACACAGTGAGAGCTGTGTGCATGGTTCTCGCAGAGCAGAGCTTGTTCTACTTGACAGCTTCTAACATGGAAACACAGCAAGCAGACAGCAGCCCACATGCTCTGCTTGCGGCAAACATGGAAAACAGTCGCCCCAGCATCATAATCACAAAAATCAATGAGAGGAGCAGAGAAATGCTGCGGGGGCATGTTTTCTTGCTAGGACAAATGAAAAACTCACATGGGCCATGCACAGTGCAAATGGATGAAAAGAAGCATACACAGCGAGAGCAGTGTGCACTGTTCTCGCAAAGCAGAGCTTGTTCAGCTTGCCAGCTTCTAACATGGAAAGAGAGCAAGCAGACAGCAGCCCACATGCTCTGCTTGTTATAAACATGGAAAACAGACACCCTAGCATCAGAATCTCAGAAATCACAGAGAGAAGTAGAGAAATGCTGCGGAGGCATGTTTGCTTCCTAGGACAAATGAAAAACTCACATGGGCCATGCACAGTGCAAACGGATGAAAAGAAGCATACACAGCGAGAGCAGTGTGCACTGTTCTCGCAAAGCAGAGCTTGTTCAGCTTGCCAGCTTCTAACATGGAAACACAGCAAGCAGACAGCAGCCCACATGCTCTGCTTGTTATAAACATGGAAAACAGACACCCTAGCATCAGAATCTCAGAAATCACAGAGAGAAGTAGAGAAATGCTGCAGGAGCATGTTTTCTTGCGAGGACCAACGAAAAACACAAATGGGCTGTGCGCAGTGCAAACAGATGAACAGAAGCATACACAGTGAGAGCTGTGTGCATGGTTCTCGCAGAGCAGAGCTTGTTCTACTTGACAGCTTCTGACATGGAAAGAGAGCAAGCAGACAGGAAACCACATGCTGTGCTTGCTGCAAATGTGGAAAACAGACACCCCAGCATCAGAATCTCAGAAATCACTGAGAGAAGCCGAGAAATGCTGCAGGAGCATGTTTTCTTGCTTGAAAAAGTGAAAAACTCACTTGGGCCGTGCACAGCGCAAACCAATGAACAGATGCAAACACAGTGAGAGCTGTGTGTATGGTTCTCGCAAAGCAGAGCGTGTTCACCTTGACAGCTTCTAACATGGAAACACAGCAAGCAGACCTCAGCCTACATTCTCTGCGTGTTGCAAAGATGGAAAACAGACACCCTAGTATCAGAATCTCAGAAATCACTGAGCGAAGCAGAGAAATGCTGCAGGACCATGCTTGCTTGCTTGAAAAAGTGAAAAACTTACTTGGGCTGTGCACAGTGCAAACAGATGAACAGAAGCATACATAGCGAGAGCAGTGTGCACTGTTCTCGCGAAGCAGAGCTTGTTCACCTTGACAGCTTCTAACATGGAAACACAGCAAGCAGACAGCAGCCCACATGCTCTGCTTGCTGCAAACATGGAAAACAGACACCCTAGCATCAGAATCTCAGAAATCACTGAGAGAAGTAGAGAAATGCTGCAGGAGCATGTTTGCTTCCTAGGACAAATGAAAAACTCACATGGGCCATGCACAGTGCAAACGGATGAAAAGAAGCATACACAGCGAGAGCAGTGTGCATGGTTCTCGCAAAGCAGAGCTTGTTCAGCTTGCCAGCTTCTAACATGGAAACACAGCAAGCAGACAGCAGCCCACATGCTCTGCTTGTTATAAACATGGAAAACAGACACCCTAGCATCAGAATCTCAGAAATCACAGAGAGAAGTAGAGAAATGCTGCAGGAGCATGTTTTCTTGCGAGGACCAACGAAAAACACAAATGGGCTGTGCGCAGTGCAAACAGATGAACAGAAGCATACACAGTGAGAGCTGTGTGCATGGTTCTCACAGAGCAGAGCTTGTTCTACTTGACTGCTTCTGACATGGAAAGAGAGCAAGCAGACAGGAAACCACATGCTGTGCTTGCTGCAAATGTG
This sequence comes from Delichon dasypus, assembly GCA_037837765.1. Classification (NCBI taxonomy): domain Eukaryota; kingdom Metazoa; phylum Chordata; class Aves; order Passeriformes; family Hirundinidae; genus Delichon; species Delichon dasypus. Next base: position 1,426,274 of record JBBAXF010000039.1, read on the forward strand.
GAAAACATGCACCCCAGCATCATAATCTCAGAAATCACTGAGAGAAGTCGAGAAATGCTGCAGGAGCATGTTTGCTTGCTGGGACAAATGAAAAACTCAATTGGGCTGTGCACAGTGCAAACAGATGAAAAGAAGCAAACACAGTGAGAGCTGTGTGCATGGTTCTCGCATAGCAGAGCCTGTTCAACTTGACAGCTTCTAACATGGAAACAGAGCAAGCAGAGAGCAACCAACATGCTCTGCTTGCTGCAAACGTGGAAAACAGACGCCCCATCATCAGAATCACAGAAATCAGTGCGAGAAGCAGAGAAATGCTGCGGGAGCCTGTTTTCTTGCTAGGACAAATGAAAACCTTACTTGGGCTGTGCACAGTGCAAACGGATGAACAGAAGCATACACAGTGAGAGCTGTGGGCACTGTTTTCGCAGAGCAGAGCTTGTTCGACTAGACAGCTTCTAACATGGAAACAGAGCAAGCAGACAGCAATCCACATGCTCTGCTCACTGCAAATGTGGAAAACAGTCACCCTAGCATCAGAATTCCAGAAATCACTGAGAGAAGTAGGGAAATGATGCAGGAGCATTTTTGCTTGCTTGAAAAAGTGAAAAACTCACTTGGGCTGTGCACAGTGCAAACAGATGAACAGAAGCATACACAGCGAGAGCAGTGTGCACTGTTCTCGCAAAGCAGAGCTTGTTCAGCTTGCCAGCTTCTAACATGGAAAGAGAGCAAGCAGACAGCAGCCCACATGCTCTGCTTGTTATAAACATGGAAAACAGACACCCTAGCATCAGAATCTCAGAAATCACAGAGAGAAGTAGAGAAATGCTGCAGGAGCATGTTTTCTTGCTAGGACCAACGAAAAACACAAATGGGCTGTGCGCAGTGCAAACAGATGAACAGAAGCATACACAGTGAGAGCTGTGTGCATGGTTCTCGCAGAGCAGAGCTTGTTCTACTTGACAGCTTCTGACATGGAAAGAGAGCAAGCAGACAGGAAACCACATGCTGTGCTTGCTGCAAATGTGGAAAACAGACGCCCCAGCATCATAATCTCAGAAATCACTGAGAGAAGCCGAGAAATGCTGCAGGAGCATGTTTGCTTGCTGGGACAAATGAAAAACTCAATTGGGCTGTGCACAGTGCAAACAGAAGAAAAGAAGCAAACACAGTGAGAGCTGTGTGCATGGTTCTCGCATAGCAGAGCCTGTTCAACTTGAAAGCTTCTAACATGGAAAGAGAGCAAGCAGACAGGAACCCACATGCTGTGCTTGCTGCAAACATGGAAAACAGACGCCCCAGCATCATAATCTCAGAAATCATTGAGAGAAGCCGAGAAATGCTGCAGGACCATGCTTGCTTGCTTGAAAAAGTGAAAAACTTACTTGGGCTGTGCACAGTGCAAACAGATGAACAGAAGCATACATAGCGAGAGCAGTGTGCACTGTTCTCGCGAAGCAGAGCTTGTTCAGCTTGCCAGCTTCTAACATGGAAACACAGCAAGCAGACCGCAGCCCACATGCTCTGCTTGCTGCAAACATGGAAATCAGACACCCTAGCAGCATAATCTCAGAAATCACAGAGAGAAGTAGAGAAATGCTGCAGGAGCATGTTTGCTTCCTAGGAAAAATGAAAAACTCACATGGGCCATGCACAGTGCAAACGGATGAAAAGAAGCATACACAGCGAGAGCAGTGTGCACTGTTCTCGCAAAGCAGAGCTTGTTCAGCTTGCCAGCTTCTAACATGGAAAGAGAGCAAGCAGACAGCAGCCCACATGCTCTGCTTGTTGCAAACATGGGAAACAGATGCCCTAGCATCAGAATCTCAGAAATCACTGAGAGAAGCAGAGAAATGCTGCAGTAGCATATTTGCTTCCTAGGACAAATGGAAAACTCACATGGGCCATGCACAGTGCAAACGGATGAAATGAAGCATAGACAGCGAGAGCAGTGTGCACTGTTCTCGCAAAGCAGAGCTTGTTCAACTTGACAGCTTCTAACATGGAAAGAGAGCTGTAGTGGTGCAGAACTGTTTTATTAGGTCTTTATAAGAAGTTTATGTTATGGTTCATTTCACTGTATCCCCAATTCTGTATCCCTTTTGTGTTGTCTGTATAATAAGGTGATTTGTGTCCTCCCACCCCCCTTGCTCTGGGGCAGCCTGTTTCTCCAGGAGCCCTCCCAAGATTGCGAAATCTCAGGGAGAAGGCTTCAGGTGATAGGCCCCCCGGGGGGAATTCCTTTAGCTTTGGATTTTAGTGGTCCGAGGCTTGGGGGTGGGCACACCTTGTTACCCCCTGAAACCCCTGATTCGTGGTTTTGTAGTATCCTCCCTGAAACTCCTCCCCCGCTTATAGGGGGCAGGAGGGAGGAAAAAACTCTCTCTCAGAGCTCTCTCAGCCTCTCAGCAACATCTCTCAGCACCTCGCTCTCAACCTCTCTGCTCCTCAACTCTGGAGCTAATAAACATCTTTTAATCTGCTAAGCTGAGAGCCAGCCTTATCTCTTCTGCTGCTTTGCTGTCACACCTTTGGGGGTTAGGCTGCCGAGCCGAAAAACCGAAACGAACTGGGACCATTCTGTGCCTGGGCTGACCCGAGCTAGCTCGAGGTCATCTCCCGCCCGGTGCGGGACGGAACCAGACACAGAGAGCAAGCAGACAGCAGCCCACATGCTCTGCTTGTTATAAACATGGAAAACAGACACCCTAGCATGAGAATCTCAGAAATCACTGAGAGAAGCAGAGAAATTCTGCAGGAGCATGTTTTCTTGCTAGGACCAATGAAAAACACAAATGGGCTGTGCACAGTGCATACAGATGAACAGAAGCATACACAGCGAGAGCAGTGTGCACTGTTCTCGCAGAGCAGAGCTTGTTCAACTTGACAGCTTCTAACATGGAAACAGAGCAAGCAGACAGCAGCCCACATGCTTTGCTTGTTGCAAAGAAGGAAAACAGACACCCCAGCATCATAATCTCAGAAATCACTGAGAGAAGCAGAGAAATGCTGCAGGAGCATGTTTGCATGCTTGGACAAATGAAAAACACACATGGGCCGTGTACAGTGCGAACGGATGAACAGAAGCATACATAGCGAGAGTGGTGTGCACTGTTCTCGCAGTTCAGAGCTTGTTCAACTTGACAGCTTCTAGCAGGGAAACACAGCAAGCGGACAGCAGCCCACATGGTCTGCTTGTTGCAAACATGGAAAACAGACACTCCAGCATCAGAATCTGAGAAATCACTGAGAGAAGCAGAGAAATTCTGCAGGACCATGTTTGCTTCCTTGAAAAAGTGAAAAACTCATTTGGATTGTGCACAGTGCAAACCAATGAAGAGAAGCATACACAGCGAGAGCAGTGTGCACTGTTCTCGCAAAGCAGAACTTGTTCAACTTGACAGCTTCTAGCAGGGAAACACGGCAAGCAGACAGCAGCCCACATGGTCTGCTTGTTGCAAACATGGAAAACTGACACTCCAGCATCATAATCTGAGAAATCACTGAGAGAAGCAGAGAAATTCTGCAGGACCATGTTTGCTTGCTTGAAAATGTGAAAAACCCAAATGTGCTGTGCACAGTGCAAACAGATGAACAGAAGTGTAGTGGTGTGAGAATTGTTTTATTAAATTATTAAGTTATTTTTGTAAGATTTTTGAGTTACTTTTGTAATGATTTAGTTCACTGTATACCCCTGTGTTCTGTACTGGTTTTCCCCTTATGAGTTAGGTTGCTTAAACAGACGTTTGCTGTCAATCAATCCTCCCTTGCTCCTGTCTTTGTCACTCCCTTGCCCCACTCCTCATGGTCGACCTGTCTGTCACTTTGGACACCTTCCCTGGCTTCAGGAAAACTCCAGGGAGGGGGTCGAGTGATAGGCTGGGGCCCTTGGAATTCCCTCCCATCTTGTGTGGTTGGACCCCTGTTGTAAAGTTGACACCCCCAGTTACACCCCCCGTTGTCGTGACTGGCTGAACCGGTTGTCAGCCACCCCTGTTTCCACCCCACTTTAAAAAGCTCGTGCACCCCTGGCCCGGGGTCTCTTCTGGGCAGCAGGTCACAGGGGCAGAGCTCCCGGCTCTCTCCTCTCCAATAAACCTCATTTAAATCCTGCCTGCAAGAGTCCGGCTTTCTTCTGACTGCTGAGATCGCCATTGCTTCATCTCCGTGCCCATCGCAGGGCCGAAGGAGGCTTTCTGAGCTAGCCACTTTGCCCTAACACGCTGCTGCAGTGACATCTAGGGGACTGAGCTAGCTATTGCAGCGTGATTAACACGCGATTCGGACACTGCGACACAGAAGCATACACACTGAGAGCTGTGTGCACTGTTCTCGCAGAGCAGAGCTTGTTCAACTTGACACCTTCTAACATGGAAAGAGAGCAAGCAGACAGCAGCCCACATGTTCTGCTTGCTGCAGACATGGAAAACAGACACCCCAGCATCAGAATCGCAGAAATCACTGAGAGAATTACAGAAATGCTGCAGGAGCATGTTTGCTTGCTTGAAAAAGTGAAAAACTCACTTGTGCTCTGCACAGCGCAAACCGATGAACAGAAGGATACACAGTGAGAGCAGTGTGCACTGTTCTCGCAAAGCAGAGCTTGTTCAACATGACAGCTTCTAACATTGAAAGAGAGCAAGCAGACAGCAACCCACATGCTGTGCTTGTTGCAAACATGGAAAACAGACGCCCCAGCATCAGAATCACGGAAATCACTGAGAGAAGCAGAGAAATGCTGCAGGAGCATATTTTCTTCCTAGGACAAATGAAAACCTTACTTGGGCTGTGCACAGTGCAAACGGATGAACAGAAGCATACACAGCGAGTGCACTGTGCACTGTTCTCGCAAAGCACAGCTTGTTCAACTTCACAGCTTCTAACACGGAAAGAGAGCAAGCAGAAAGCAGACCATATGCTCTGCTTGTTGCAAACATGGAAAACATACACCCCAGTATCAGAATCTCAGAAATCACTGAGGGAAGCAGAGCGATGCTGCTGGAGAGTGTTTGCTTGCTAGGACAAATGAAAAACTCAAATGGGCTGTGCACAGTGCAAACGGATGAACAGAAGCAAACACAGTGAGAGCTGTGTGCCCTGTGCTGGCAGAGCAGAGCTTGTTAAACTTGACAGCTTCTAACATGGAAACACAGCAAGCAGTCAGGAACCCACATGCTCTGCTTGCTGCAAATGTGGCGAACAGACACCCCAGCATCAGAATCTCAGAAATCACTGAGAGAAGTAGAGGAATGCTGCAGGACCCTGTTTGCTTGCTTGAAAAAGTGGAAAACTTACTTGGGCTGTGCACAGTGCAAACCGATGAACAGAAGCATACACAGTGAAAGCTGTGTCCACTGTTCTCGCAGAGCAGAGCTTGTTCGACTTGACATCTTCTAACATGGAAAGAGAGCAAGCAGACAGCAGCCCACATGCTCTGCTTGCTGCAAACATGGAAAACAGACACCCCAGTATCAGAATCTCAGAAATCACTGAGAGAAGCAGAGAAATTCTGCAGGAGCATGTTTTCTTGCTAGGACCAATGAAAAACACAAATGGGCTGTGCACAGTGCATACAGATGAACAGAAGCATACACAGCGAGAGCAGTGTGCACTGTTCTCGCAGAGCAGAGCTTGTTCAACTTGACAGCTTCTAACATGGAAACAGAGCAAGCAGACAGCAGCCCACATGCTTTGCTTGTTGCAAAGAAGGAAAACAGACACCCCAGCATAATAATCTCAGAAATCACTGAGAGAAGCAGAGAAATGCTGCAGGAGCACGTTTGCTTGCTTGAAAAAGTGAAAAACTCACTTGGATTGTGCACAGTGCAACGGATGAACAGAAGCATACACAGCGAGAGCAGTGTGCACTGTTCTCGCAGAGCAGAGCTTGTTCAACTTGACAGCTTCTAACATGGAAACAGAGCAAGCAGACAGCAGCCCACATGCTCTGCTTGTTGCAAAGAAGGAAAACAGACACCCTAGCATCAGAACCTCAGAAATCACTGAGAGAAGCAGAGCAATGCTGCAGGAGCATGTTTGCATGCTTGGACAAATGAAAAACACACATGGGCCGTGTACAGTGCGAACGGATGAACAGAAGCATACATAGCGAGAGTGGTGTGCACTGTTCTCGCAGTTCAGAGCTTGTTCAACTTGACAGCTTCTAGCAGGGAAACACAGCAAGCGGACAGCAGCCCACATGGTCTGCTTGTTGCAAACATGGAAAACAGACACTCCAGCATCAGAATCTGAGAAATCACTGAGAGAAGCAGAGAAATTCTGCAGGACCATGTTTGCTTCCTTGAAAAAGTGAAAAACTCATTTGGATTGTGCACAGTGCAAACCAATGAAGAGAAGCATACACAGCGAGAGCAGTGTGCACTGTTCTCGGAAAGCAGAACTTGTTCAACTTGACAGCTTCTAGCAGGGAAACACGGCAAGCAGACAGCAGCCCACATGGTCTGCTTGTTGCAAACATGGAAAACTGACACTCCAGCATCATAATCTGAGAAATCACTGAGAGAAGCAGAGAAATTCTGCAGGACCATGTTTGCTTGCTTGAAAATGTGAAAAAGCCAAATGGGCTGTGCACAGTGCAAACAGATGAACAGAAGTGTAGTGGTGTGAGAATTGTTTTATTAAATTATTAAGTTATTTTTGTAAGATTTTTGAGTTACTTTTGTAATGATTTAGTTCACTGCATACCCCTGTGTTCTGTACTGGTTTTCCCCTTATGAGTTAGGTTGCTTAAACAGACGTTTGCTGTCAATCAATCCTCCCTTGCTCCTGTCTTTGTCACTCCCTTGCCCCACTCCTCGTGGTCGACCTGTCTGTCACTTTGGACACCTTCCCTGGCTTCAGGAAAACTCCAGGGAGGGGGTCGAGTGATAGGCTGGGGCCCTTGGAATTCCCTCCCATCTTGTGTGGTTGGACCCCTGTTGTAAAGTTGACACCCCCAGTTACACCCCCCGTTGTCGTGACTGGCTGAACCGGTTGTCAGCCACCCCTGTTTCCACCCCACTTTAAAAAGCTCGTGCACCCCTGGCCCGGGGTCTCTTCTGGGCAGCAGGTCACAGGGGCAGAGCTCCCGGCTCTCTCCTCTCCAATAAACCTCATTTAAATCCTGCCTGCAAGAGTCCGGCTTTCTTCTGACTGCTGAGATCGCCATTGCTTCATCTCCGTGCCCATCGCAGGGCCGAAGGAGGCTTTCTTAGCTAGCCACTTTGCCCTAACACGCTGCTGCAGTGACATCTAGGGGACTGAGCTAGCTATTGCAGAGTGATTAACACGCGATTCGGACACTGCGACACAGAAGCATACACACTGAGAGCTGTGTGCACTGTTCCCGCAGAGCAGAGCTTGTTCAACTTGACACCTTCTAACATGGAAAGAGAGCAAGCAGACAGCAGCCCACATGTTCTGCTTGCTGCAGACATGGAAAACAGACACCCCAGCATCAGAATCGCAGAAATCACTGAGAGAATTACAGAAATGCTGCAGGAGCATGTTTGCTTGCTTGAAAAAGTGAAAAACTCACTTGTGCTCTGCACAGCGCAAACCGATGAACAGAAGGATACACAGTGAGAGCAGTGTGCACTGTTCTCGCAAAGCAGAGCTTGTTCAACATGACAGCTTCTAACATGGAAAGAGAGCAAGCAGACAGCAACCCACATGCTGTGCTTGTTGCAAACATGGAAAACAGACGCCCCAGCATCAGAATCACGGAAATCACTGAGAGAAGCAGAGAAATGCTGCAGGAGCATATTTTCTTCCTAGGACAAATGAAAACCTTACTTGGGCGGTGCACAGTGCAAACGGATGAACAGAAGCATACACAGCGAGTGCACTGTGCACTGTTCTCGCAAAGCACAGCTTGTTCAACTTCACAGCTTCTAACACGGAAAGAGAGCAAGCAGAAAGCAGACCATATGCTCTGCTTGTTGCAAACATGGAAAACATACACCCCAGTATCAGAATCTCAGAAATCACTGAGGGAAGCAGAGCGATGCTGCTGGAGAGTGTTTGCTTGCTAGGACAAATGAAAAACTCAAATGGGCTGTGCACAGTGCAAACGGATGAACAGAAGCAAACACAGTGAGAGCTGTGTGCCCTGTGCTGGCAGAGCAGAGCTTGTTAAACTTGACAGCTTCTAACATGGAAACACAGCAAGCAGTCAGGAACCCACATGCTCTGCTTGCTGCAAATGTGGCGAACAGACACCCCAGCATCAGAATCTCAGAAATCACTGAGAGAAGTAGAGGAATGCTGCAGGACCCTGTTTGCTTGCTTGAAAAAGTGTAAAACTTACTTGGGCTGTGCACAGTGCAAACCGATGAACAGAAGCATACACAGTGAAAGCTGTGTCCACTGTTCTCGCAGAGCAGAGCTTGTTCGACTTGACATCTTCTAACATGGAAAGAGAGCAAGCAGACAGCAGCCCACATGCTCTGCTTGCTGCAAACATGGAAAACAGACACCCCAGTATCAGAATCTCAGAAATCACTGAGAGAAGTAGAGAAATGCTGCAGGAGCATGTTTGCTTGCTTGAAAAAGTGAAAAACTCACTTTGGCTGTGCACAGTGCAAACAGATGAACAGCAGCATACACTGCGAGAGCTGTGTGCATGGTTCTCGCACAGAAGACCTTGTTCAAATTGACAGCTTCTAACATGGAAACAGAGCAAGCATATAGCAGCCCACATTCTCTGCTTGTTGCAAACATGGGAAACAGATGCCCTAGCATCAGAATCTCAGAAATCACTGAGTTAAGCAGAGAAATGCTGCAGGAGCATATTTGCTTCCTAGGACAAATGGAAAACTCACATGGGCCATGCACAGTGCAAACTGATGAAAAGAAGCATACACAGCGAGAGCAGTGTGCACTGTTCTCGCAAAGCAGAGCTTGTTCAACTTGACAGCTTCTAAAATGGAAAGAGAGCTGTAGTGGTGCAGAACTGTTTTATTAGGTCTTTATAAGAAGTTTATGTTATGGTTCATTTCACTGTATCCCCAATTCTGTATCCCTTTTGTGTTGTCTGTATAATAAGGTGATTTGTGTCCTCCCACCCCCCTTGCTCTGGGGCAGCCTGTTTCTCCAGGAGCCCTCCCAAGATTGCGAAATCTCAGGGAGAAGGCTTCAGGTGATAGGCCCCCCGGGGGGAATTCCTTTAGCTTTGGATTTTAGTGGTCCGAGGCTTGGGGGTGGGCACACCTTGTTACCCCCTGAAACCCCTGATTCGTGGTTTTGTAGTATCCTCCCTGAAACCCCTCCCCCGCTTATAGGGGGCAGGAGGGAGGAAAAAACTCTCTCTCAGAGCTCTCTCAGCCTCTCAGCAACATCTCTCAGCACCTCGCTCTCAACCTCTCTGCTCCTCAACTCTGGAGCTAATAAACATCTTTTAATCTGCTAAGCTGAGAGCCAGCCTTATCTCTTCTGCTGCTTTGCTGTCACACTTTTGGGGGTTCAGCTGTCGAGCCGAAAAGCCGAAACGAACTGGGACCATTCTGTGCCTGGGCTGACCCGAGCTAGCCAGAGGTCATCTCCCGCCCGGTGCGGGACGGAACCAGACACAGAGAGCAAGCAGACAGCAGCCCACATGCTCTGCTTGTTATAAACATGGAAAACAGACACCCTAGCATGAGAATCTCAGAAATCACAGAGAGAAGCAGAGAAATTCTGCAGGAGCATGTTTTCTTGCTAGGACCAATGAAAAACACAAATGGGCTGTGCACAGTGCATACAGATGAACAGAAGCATACACAGTGAGAGCTGTGCGCCCTGTCCTGGCAAAGCAGAGCTTGTTCAACTTGACAGCTTCTAACATGGAAACAGAGCAAGCAGACAGCAGCCCACATTCTCTGCTTGTTGCAGACATGGAAAACAGACACCCTAGCATCAGAACCTCAGAAATCACTGAGAGAAGCAGAGAAATGCTGCAGGATCATGTTTACTTGCTTGAAAAATTGAAAAACTCACTTGTGCTGGGCACAGCGCAAACCGATGAACAGAAGCATACACAGTGAGAGCTGTGTGCACTGTTCTCGCAGAGCAGAGCTTGTTCGACTTGACAGCTTCTAACATGGAAAGAGAGCAAGCAGACAGCAGCCCACATGCTCTGCTTGTTATAAACATGGAAAACAGACACCCTAGCATCAGAATCTCAGAAATCACTGAGAGAAGCAGAGAAATGCTGCAGGAGCATGTTTTCTTGCTAGGACCAATGAAAACCTTACTTGGGCTGTGCACCGTGCAAACAGATGAACGTCAGCATACCTAGCGAGAGCAGTGTTCACTGTTCTCGCAGAGCAGGGCTTGTTCAAATTTACAGCTTCTAAGATGGAAAGACAGCAAGCAGACCTGTGCCGACATTCTCTGCATGTTGCAAAGAAGGAATAGAGACACCCTAATATCAGAATCTCAGAAATCACTGAGTGAAGCAGAGCAATGTAGCAGGAGAGTGTTTGCTTGCTAGAAAAAGTGAAAAACTCAAATGGGCTGTGCACAGTGCAAACAGATGAACAGAAGTGTAGTGGCGTGAGAATTGTTTTATTAAGTTATTAAGTTATTTTTGTAAGATTGAGTTACTTTTGTAATGATTTAGTTCACTGTATACCCCTGTGTTCTGCACTGGTTTTCCCCTTATGAGTTAGCTTACTTAAACAGACTTTTTCTGTCAATCAATACTCCCCTGCACCTGTCTTTGTCACTCCCTTCCCCCACTCCTCGTGGTCGACCTGTCTGTCACTTTGGACACCTTCCCTGGCTTCAGGAAAATTCCAGGGAGGGGGTCGAGTGATAGGCTGGGGCCCTTGGAATTCCCTCCCATCTTGTGTGGTTGGCCCCCTGTTGTAAAGTCTACACCCCCATTTACACCCCCCGTTGTCGTGACTGGCTGAACCGGTTGTCAGTCACCCCTGTTTCCACCCCATTTTAAAAAACTCGTGCACCCCTGGCCCGGGGTCTCTTCTGGGCAGCAGGTCACAGGGGCAGAGCTCCCGGCTCTCTCCTCTCCAATAAACCTCATTTAAATCCTGCCTGCAGAAGTCCGGCTTTCTTCTGACTGCTAAGGTCGCCATTGCTTCATCTCCGTGCACGTCGCAGGGCAGAGGGAGGCTTTCTTAGCTAGCCACTTTGTCCTAACACGCTGCTGCAGTGATATCTAGTGGACTGAGCTAGCAATTGCAGCGTGATTAACACGTGATTCAGACACTGCGACACAGGAGCATACACAGTGAGAGCTGTGTGCACTGTTCTCGCAAAGCAGAGGTTGTTCAACTTTACAGCTTCTAATATGGAAACAGAGCAAGCAGACAGCACCCCACATGCTCTGCTTGCTGCAAACATGGAAAACAGACACCCCAGCATCAGAATCCCAGAAATCACGGAGAGAAGCAGAGAAATGCTACAGGAGCATGTTTGCTTGCTAGGACAAATGAAAAACTCAAATGGGCTGTGCACAGTGCAAACAGATGAACAGAAGCAAACACAGTGAGAGCTGTGGGCATGGTTGTCGCATAGCAGAGCTTGTTCAACTTGACAGTTTCTAACATGGTGTCCTAGGGTAACTTTATGATGCTTGTATCCCCAATCGTCTGTTCTGTTTATGCTGTATATTGAGTCCTGTGCCTTTAAGACTGGTTCTAAGAGCAAGGAGAAGCGCGGAGTTTGTTTTGAGAAAACTGCCTGACTCCTCCACATTCTTCTCCGGACGGTGTGTTCGGCGGAGGCTTGGAGACTGCAGGACAGAGATTTTTTTTTGCTTTTAATTAGTTTCAGCTAGCTAGGGCAGAGAAGTTCCCTGGACTGTTTTTTTTCCTTTTTCTTGGAACTGTTTAAACCTACTCTGGACTGAAAACCCAGGGGAGCACTGGGGGCTGCACCTGCGGCCCACCGGGGCCTAGACCTCGGCATTTTCCAGCAGCGCCGGAGGGACTGGGACTGAGGAGAGACTGAGAGACTGAGAGAGAGAGAGAGCCGAGCTCCACCCACGACAAGGACTTTCTCAATTTGGCATCTCACTTCAGAAGGAGAGGTTTTATTGTTTCATATTGTTCATTCTTTATACTTGTATGCACATTTGTTTAGTAAAATAATTTTTTCCACTTTTCTCCAAAGAGGTTTTTTTTTTACCAGACTGGTTGGAGGGAGGGGCCACCTGGGTTTGCTTCCTTAGAGGGATCCTATACAGGGGTTTTCTCCCAAATTTGCCCCAAACCAAGACATACTTCTGATTGGCGCCCACTGCGGGGCACGAGAGAGTGGAAAAAACTTGTATTGATTAATATTAACTGCTTTTTTTTTGTTTGTTTGTTTGTCCCTTAGGTGGGGATTAAACAGTAGCCATGTTGCTTCTTAAATTCCTAATGTCTCTTAGAATGGAGTCTTTTCTGCATTTCTGTTCCCTAGGCTTTTTTGAGATCTTAATACCTTTCTGGTCCCTAACTTTGTCTTCTTACCCAGAAATAGCTCCTATATTGTCCCTAACATACAGCTTTTACACTAGAGATGCACAATTTAAAATAGTTATTTTGCTGAGTTCAGTGATTATAGCTTACAAGAAGCTTATAAAAATACTAGAGTTTGTTCTAAGTATGTTCAGTTTATGGTTTTTTCGTCCTGCCCTGCGTCCTAGTTCCAGTAGCATGTTTTGGGGATTTATCAACAATTGCACCCAGTTTGTTAGAGGAAGAGTAGGGGATGAGGCTCTTCAGCCTCTTCTTTCCTTATTCTCTTTTGAGTCAGTTACATCGCTTTTAGAAAAAGTTCAGGGTCTCCTGAATGTTAAAGACCCCACCTCCCTAGTACTTCACCTAGTGACCATCCTCTATATAGTTTATAGCTTTTCTAGAATGAGTCACACACCGCTAAACACTGTAGAGCGGCAGATAGAGGCAGGGGAGCAGAGAAATAAATCAGTCACTCAGGCTGCAGCCAATCCCACAGCTATTCAGGCTGCAGCTAAACCAGACAGTGAGGCTAAGACACTGGCAGTTGCTGCAGTAAAGAAGGGAAAGAAGCACACGGACAAAACCGATCGACCAGTAAACGATGATTCAGGTGAAGGATCCTCAATGCCTCCTGACACCCAGTCAGGAGTCAAACCACCTGACACACAATCAGAAACTGAAACAACTGATGATACACAGTCAGAAGCTGAACCAACTGATACAAAATCGGAAGCCCAACCAACTAGCACAAGATCGGGAGTCCAACAAACTAGCACACGATCAGAAGCCCAACCAGCTGCTACATCAAGAGCCCAACCAGCTGCTACAACATCAGGAGCCCAACCAACTGCTACAAGATCAAGAGCCCAACCAACTACTGCAAGAGCAAGAGATACTATTGAATCCTTTTCCCTGAAGGACCTTCGTGGCCTAAGAAAGGATTATACTCGACGATCTAATGAATCTATAATTAGTTAGTTAGTCCGTCTTTGGGATACTGCAGGCAAAGCTACAATACTAGATGGCACTGAAGCAAGACATCTGGGATCCCTATCACATGATCCAGTTATTGACCAAGAAATAATGAGAGAGGCTCGTCCTTGCAGTCTCTGGGAACGAGTCCTGAAAAGTGTAGCACAAAGATATCTGTGTGCTGACGATCTCTATATGCAGCAAACCCAGTAAAAAACCATTAAACAAAAGATCCAGCGCATAAGAGAAATGGCAGTAGCGGAAATTGTCTTCTCAGATAACATAAACACTAAGAACCCCGACCTGGTACCATGTACACCTGTGATGTGGCGAAAACTTGTACGACTTAGGCCACAAAAATACTCCTCTGCTTTAGCAATAATGAAGCGGGATGAGACAGCGGAGACCGTGCTTAATATAGCAAAAAAGCTCCGAACATATGCAAATGCCGTGCATGGTCCAACACATGCAAAAATTGCAGCTCTAGAAACACGTATAACAAAATTAGAAGACAAGATAAAAGAGAATCACAAAGAACTCAAGGAGAACATTCTCCAGATCTCTGCAATACAGGTTAAAGGCTCTAGCACCACACGCAAACGTTCCCTAGATAGAGAAGGAAAAGGCATCCCACGGGCTAAGCTGTGGTCCTTCCTGCGTGATTCTGGAGAAAACATGAAAAGATGGGATGGAGAATCTACTGATGCTATGACACAACGGCTGCATGAATTGTTAGATAGCAAGACTGTGAAAGGAAGTTCCAGCAAGAAAGAAGCAGCTCCGGTTACCCAGGGAAAAAAGGATAATCAGGCTTAGAGGGGCCCTGCCTCTAGCCAGGTAGAGGCTAGGGAAAACCGTGTTCTTTAAACTGTGTAGATTCGTTAGCCTAGCACATCAGAACCACAAAAATATGAAGCCTTAGTTGACACTGGGGCACAGTGCACAACACTCCCATCAAGACATGTAAGAGAAGAATCTGTTTCCATTGCTGGGGTGACAAGGAGTTCACAAGATTTTACTTTAGTAGTAGCTGATGTGAGCTTGACTGGAAATAAGTAGAAAAGACACCCTATTGTGACTAGCCCAGAAGCCCCATGCATTTTGGGCATAGACTTCCTCTGAAATAGATATTTCAAAGACCCAAAGGGATTTAAGTAAGCATCCGAGATAGCAGCTGTAGAAACAGGGGATGTTAAGCAGTTGAATACCTTGCCTAGACTATCAGAGAACCCATCTGCTGTAAGTCTTCTGAAGGTAGAAGAGCAACAAGTGCCAATTACCACTTCAATAGTGCATCGCCGACAGTACAGAACAACTCGAGATGCTGTAATCCCCATCCACAAGATGATCCGTGAGCTAGAGAGCCAAGGAGTAGTCAGCAAAACCCACTCACCCTTCAACAGCCCCATCTGGCCTGTGCGCAAGTCTGATAGAGAATAGAGATTAACTGTAGACTATCGTGCCTTGAATGAAGTAACTCCACCATTAAGCGCTGCTGTGCCAGACATGCTAGAACTCCAGTACGAGCTGGAGTCCAAGGCAGCAAAATGGTACGCCACAATTGACATTGCTAATGCATTTTTCTCCATTCCTCTGGCTGCAGATTGCAGGCCTCAGTTTGCCTTCACATGGAGGGGAGTGCAGTACACCTAGAACCGACTGCCCCAGAGGTAAAAACACAGCCCCACCATCTGCCATAGACTGATCCAGGCTGCACTGGAAAAGAGTGAAGCTCCAGAACATCTACAGTACATTGATGACATCATTGTGTGGGGAAACACAGCAATAGAAGTGTTTAAGAAAGGAGAGAAGATCATTCAGATCCTCCTGGAGGCCGGTTTCGCTATCAAGAAGAGCAAAGTTAAGAGACCAGCTCGTAAGATCCAGTTCCTGGGAGTAAAGTGGCACGATGGAAGGCGTCAGATTCCCACTGAAGTCATCAACAAGATCACAGCAATGTGTCCACCAACCAACAAAAAGGAAACACAAGCTTTCCTAGGCGCCATAAGTTTCTAGAGGATGCACATTCCTGAGTACAGCCAGATTGTAAGCCCTCTCTACCTAGTCACCCGCAAGAAGAACAATTTCCACTGGGGCCCTGAACAGCAACACGCCTTTGCCCAGATCAAGCAGGAGATCGCTCATGCAGAGGCCCTTAGCCCAGTCAAGACGGAACCAGATGTAAAGAACGTGCTCTACTCAGCAGCCAGGAACAATGGCCTATCCTAGTGCCTTTAGCAGAAAGTGCCTGGGGAGACTCGAGGCCGACCACTGGGATTCTAGAGTCGAAGCTACAAAAGGTCTAAAGCCAACTACACTCCAACAGAGAAGGAAATCTTGGCCGCCTATGAAGGAGTTCAAGCCGCCTCAGAAGTAGTAGGCACCGAAACACAGCTCCTGCTGGCACCTCGACTACCAGTGCTGGGATGGATGTTCAAAGCAGAAGTTCCCTCTACTCACCATGCCACCAATGCCACATGGAGCAAATGGATTGCCCTCATCACTCAGCGTGCCCGCATTGAAAACCCAAATCGCCCTGAGATTTTAGAAATAATTACAAACTAGCCAGAAAGTGAAAACTTTAGTCTCACAGATAAAGAGGAGCAGGAACAAGTGACACGTGCTAAAGAAGCTCCACCATACAACCAACTGCCAGCAGAAGAAACACGCTATGCTCTTTTCACTGACGGTTCCTGCCGCATCGTAGGGATGAAACGAAAGTAGAAAGCAACTGTATAGAGCCCCACAAGACAGGTTGCCCAAGCCACTGAAGGAGAAAGTGAGTCAAGCCAACTCACTGAGCTCAAAGCTGTTCAACTGGCCCTAGACATTGCTGAAAGAGAAAAGTAGCCAAAGCTCTACCTCTACACTAATTCGTGGATAGTAGCCAATGCTCTGTGGGGATGGCTAGAGAAGTAGAAAAAAGCCAATTAGCAGCGTAGGGAAAAGCCAATCTGGGCTGCAGATGAGTAGAAAGACATTGACACTCAAGTAGAAAAGCTACCTGTCAAAGTCCGTCATGTAGATGCCCATGTCCCCAAGAGTCGGGCTAATGAGGAGCACCGGAACAACGAGCAGGTAGATCAAGCTGCAAAGATAGAGGTGTCAAAGATAGACTTAGATTGGCAACACAAGGGAGAGTTGTTCCTAGCTCGATGGGCCCATGCTGCCTCAGGTCATCAGGGTAGAGATGCCACCTATAAGTGGGCACGAGACCAAGGGGTGGATCTAACCATAGACAGTATTTCTCAAGTTATCCATGACTGTGAGACGTGTGCTGCCATCAAGCAAGCCAAGCAAGTGAAGCCCCTATGGTATGGCAGGCGATAGTCCAAGTATAAGTACGGGGAAGCCTAGCAAATTGATTACATCACCCTTCCCCAAACCCGCCAAAGCAAGCGCTATGTGCTCACAATAGTAAAGGCCACCACGGGATGGCTAGAGACCTACCCTGTGCCTCATGCTACTGCCCGTAACACCATTCTAGGCCTTGAAAAACAAGTTCTTTAGAAGCATAGTACCCCTGAGAAGATTAAGTCAGACAATAGAACTCATTTCAAGAACAGCCTCATCAACAACTGAGCTAGAGAACATAGCATTAAGTGGGTGTACCACATCCCCTATCATGCACCAGCTTCAGGGAAAGTAGAAAGATACAATGGACTGCTAAAAACCACCCTGAAAGCACTAGGTAGGGGATCATTCAAAAACTAAGAGCAGCATCTAGCAAAAGCCACCTGGTTAGTTAACACCCGAAGTTCCACCAACAGAGCAGGCCCTGCCCAATCTGAGCCCCTACATACAGTAAATAGAGAGAAAGTCCCAGTAGTACATGTAAGAAGTTTGTTAAGGAACACAGTTTAGATCAATTCTGCTTCAAGTACAGAAGATCCCATCCGTGGGACTGTCTTTGCTCAGGGACCAGGCTGCACATAGTAGGTAATGCAAAAAGATAGAACCACACGATGTGTACCCCAGAGAGATTTAATTGTTGAGTGAAAACCGTGTGCGATTATCGTTGTGTGCTGAATAGTATGTAACTGTATATTGCATATTGTTTTTATATAGATGTATATGTGTGTTTAGAGCTAGAGTATATATTAGTTTTAGTAAATTAACGATATGGGGATAAGGGGTGGAATGTCCTAGGGTAACTTTATGATGCTTGTATCCCCAATCGTCTGTTCTGTTTGTGCTGTATATTGAGTCCTGTGCCTTTAAGACTGGTTCTAAGAGCAAGGAGAAGCGCGGAGTTTGTTTTGAGAAAACTGCCTGACTCCTCCACATTCTTCTCCGGACGGTGTGTTCGGCGGAGGCTTGGAGAGACTGCAGGAGAGAGATTTTTTTTTTGCTTTTAGTTAGTTTCAGCTAGCTAGGGCAGAGAAGTTCCCTGGACTGTTTTTTTTCCTTTTTCTTGGAACTGTTTAAACCTACTCTGGACTGAAAACCCAGGGGAGCACTGGGGGCTGCACCTGCGGCCGACCGGGGCCTGGACCTCGGCATTTTCCAGCAGCGCCGGAGGGACTGGGACTGAGGAGAGACTGAGAGACTGAGAGAGAGAGAGAGCCGAGCTCCACCCACGACAAGGACTTTCTCAATTTGGCATCTCACCTCAGAAGGAGAGGTTTTATTGTTTCATATTATTCATTCTTTATACTTGTATGCACATTTGTTTAGTAAAATAGTTTTTTCCACTTTTCTCCAAAGAGTTTTTTTTTTTTTTTTTTTTTTTTTTACTGGACTGGTTGGAGGGAGGGGCCACCTGGGTGTGCTTCCTTGGAGGGATCCTATACAGGGGTTTTCTCCCAAATTTGCCCCAAACCAAGACACATGGAAAGAGAGCAAGCAGACAGCAGCCCTCATGCTCTGCATGCTGCAAACATGGAAAACAGACACCCCTGCATCAGAATCTCAGAAATCACTGAGAGAAGCAGAGAAATGCTGCAGGAGCATGTTTGCTTGCTTGAAAATGTGAAAAACGCACTTGGGCTGTGCACAGTGCAAACCGATGAACAGAAGCATACGCCGTGAGAGCTGTGTGCATGGTTCTCGCAGAGCAGAGCTTGTTCAGCTTGCCAGCTTCTAACATGGAAAGAGAGCAAGCAGACAGCAGCCCACATGCTCAGCTTGTTGCAAAGAAGGAAAACAGACACCCCAGCATGAGAATCTCAGAAATCACTGAGAGAAGCAGAGAAATGCTGCAGGAGCATGTTTTCTTGCTTGAAAAAGTGAAAAACTTGGGCTGTGAACAGCGCAAACCGATGAACAGAAGCATACACAGTGAGAGCAGTGTGCACTGTTCTCAAAAAGCAGAGCTTGTTCAGCTTGCCAGCTTCTAACATGGAAAGAGTGCAAGCAGACAGCACCCCACATGCTCTGCTTGTTGCAAACATGGAAAACAGACACCCCAGTATCAGAATCACAGAAATCACTGAGAGAAGCAGAGAAATGCTGCAGGAGCATTGTTGTGTTCCTCTGAGGAATGGTTTTTCCCCTCAGAGTCCCCCTGAAACCTTTGCTATGTAGTTCAACCCTTTTTCCCTATCATACCTACTCCTGACCCTATTGGCTCAGGGCCAATATCTTTCCTTTGCCCAAAACTAGATATACCTCTGTTTCTTCCTGGTTCTCTCTCTCTCTCCTCGGCCTCCTGGAACATCACATCAAGAATAAAGCTTGGACGGAAGCTGGGGGTGAAAGCCACTCTTTTGAAATCTCTATTCTGTCTCTCTGAAATATATTTCCCTAAAACCCCTGAATAACTGATCTAGCGAGAGCCAGGGGGTGGCTAGAGGGAAGTAATATTTTCGGTTGGCCCCCAACGTCTGTTTGTTATGAAATTTTAATAAGCCCACGCATGAAGAGGGACCCCCTATTTAAGGGGTTAATAATCTCTTTGGGAGGCACAACTACCTGGCCCCTATTGGCTGTTTTAGAGCAGCTCGGGGTGGCAGGACAAGGTCGGGAGTTCGCTTTTACTACAAAAGTGAATCGACCTTAGACAGAAAACCCTGACGTTGCAACACGTGCTGCGGGGTCCGCTAGAAGATCCCTATTGTTCAATAGTGAGAGGGCTTTAGGACCCTGCGCCGGAGTGTGTTGCGTAACGCGGTTTGAGATTTTTTTCTCTGCGGAACGGCTGAGTTCGGTGTACTGGGGAAAACCGCGTGTTTTTGGGGTGGGCTAGCTACGGGAGGGCCCCGGGACAGAAGCCGGCACCGAGACACCCCCCTGCCCGTGTCCCCGCAGTTGGGAAAAGCGGCCAGAGACGGCCGCCCCGAGCCGTGACCAGCCCGCCTTGTCTCTTATCTCAGGAGCGAGCGGGACGCGGCGTCTTTAGTTTTTCACGTCAGGGGTGAAGATTTTTCAAACACTTTGCCTTTTAAAACATCAGAAACATGGGCATACGTTTATCGAGAAATCAAAAGAGTGCTTTTAAACAACTTAAAAATATTTCAAAAGATCTAAAATTTCCTAATAAGCTCTTAATCAAATTTATTTCCTGGCTGTCAGCTGAGATTCCAGACAGTACTCTACAAGATATAAATTCTGTTTCATTTTGGGATGATGTGGGAAAATTAATAACTTTAAAAGTTGAAAATGGGGAAACCAAAATTTCTTCATTTATTCCAATATTCTTACAAGTATGCAAGAAGCTGTTAGAAGCAGAAAACAGCAGCCAGCCATGCAAAACCTCTCAGCAATACCCTGTTCCTGAGAAGCAGGGATTCCCTGATTCCATACTGCATTCTGCTCCTCAAACCCACCCATCGTCCTTATACCCTCCTCTCCCACCTATTTTGCCTCAGCAAGATGCACTCTTTTCCTCTCAGAGCTCTGGCCACGTGGATGAGACCCTGGGGGGCTCGCACCATGCGGTCAGCCCTGATGGCGGACGGCATTGCATTCCTCCTTCCCACTATCCCTTCTTCCCCCCACTTCCCGCCCCGACCCCGTATCTCTCACCCAATCCCCCACCCCACCCTTCTCCCCAGTGCCTCCCCCTCCCTCCCAGCGGCCGCGCGAAGGGGGAGGGGGGAGGGTGCCTTACAACCACTACTCCCAGCGCGGATGGGGAGATAGATAATGCAGCCCACAGCAGCGGAGTCGGGGGGGCTGGCCCCCCTGCTGCAAGGGCTAAGGGGCAGCCTAGCCTGGGGCCCCAAGGGAGGGGGTATCCTGTTGCTGGACCCCAGGGAGGGGGTGGGACAACACCCTCGAGCTGCCTGGGTAATAGAGAAGCCATAGGATTTTTAGCAACTCAGAATATTGATCAAGAAAGCATACCATCTGTGGCTCCTGTAGTACATGTAGGTAAAAGACACGTGCGTAGAGAGTATCTGCCTTTTTCATACCAAGATAAAAAAGAGCTGTGTAAAATGCAGAAACAATTTGGGAGATCTAGTGAAATATTTAAGGGCATGATGAAAGCTACCTTCAATTCAAATGAGATGGTACCCAGTGACATTAAAGATTTATTCAGATGCCTATTAACTCCCTCAGAGTATGACCTATGGGAAGGATTATGGAAAAAAGCTTTGAAAACAGTATTGCAGGAAATTCAGCAAACACCTGATGCGATGGACAGGGCTGACAATGACATGACACTTGATCATTTGTGCGGTGAAGGTGATTTATCTAGTGCGAATGAGCAAACTCGGTTGTTATCCAAGTCAGTTTTAGATAAGATCTGTAATGCTGCAGAAAAGACTTTTTATCAGATTCCATCACCTGAGATAAAGACCAGTTATGTTAACATTAAACAGTTTCCTTCAGAGAATTTCTTGCAGTTTGTGGACCGTCTGAGAAGTCAAGTGGAAAGACAAGTGCAAGACCCAGAGGTACAGGCAGAGTTGATTAAGGAGATGGCTCAGAGGAATGCTAATGAGACCTGTCGTAGAATCATTCTTAGCCTTCCCCTTGACCCATCACCTAGTCTCGCACAGATGATAGAAGCCTGTATCAAGAGAGCAGACCTCTTCAGTGCACCTGAAAGGAATCCAGGACTGACACACCCAAAGCCTGTGGCAGATGCAGCACCAGGAGCAAGGAAGCAACCGATGTCATCAGACCAGCTGCAGCACATCATCTGTCACTGCTGCAAAAGGCCAGGACACTTCGCCAAGGCCTGCCCAGAAAACCAGAAATGCAAGTAAAAAAATCAAAAAAACTGAATTCACAGCGCGGCCCAGATTTTATCTCCTTGACGCGCCAAGACAGAAATTTACAAGGCCATACCGTGACAAATGTCTCTCTCTTAACAAAAAAGGGGGAGGGCAGGTCGCAGGGTGTGGGGGTACAGAAAAATAAAAATGTCAAATGTTCAACTAACAATGTATGGCAGCCGCGAGGCCGATATAGGCTCGTGACTACCAAAGGTTTTCATTTCAGATCTACTGATTGGACAGTAATTACAATGGACCTGCAAAACATTTCACAGGACATGAAGGTTAACCACATGGAACCGAACAGTGAGTATTTTGTTATTGGGGACACAGCACACACACCCTTGGAGGTTGAGGTAGCTCCCATGACCATTAAGGGAAAGATAACAGGCCTCACGCTGTTGGCACATTGCATGCACCCACCATTCTACCTGACAGAGGGGCAAGTCCTTGCCCAGGCCATTCCTGTTCCAGCTGAGGTCCTAGCAGATGGAAAATCACCGGAAGTCTACTGGGCAGAGGTGGTGGGGGAGAACAAACCTTCTCTGGCATGTAACTTAGCCCGTGGGTCAGACCGCCTCCATGTGGAGGGGGTGCTCGACTCCGGCGCAGACGTTACCTTTATACCTGAGAGCATGTGGCCATCACATTGGGAGTTGCAACCTGTGGCAGGCAAACTTCAGGGCATAGGAGGAATCACAATGGCAAAAATCTCAAAAAACGTAGTGCAAATTGAGGGACCTGACGGGAAATTGGCAAATGTCCGTCCATTTGTTGCTGATTATAAGGCTCCCTTATGGGGGAGAGACACCATGTCACAGTGGGGAGTCCAATTGGTCATTCCTAAGACACCCCAGGATTTTTGAAAATAGCCACTGTGGAGCGCCCTACCCACAAACTAAAGTGGTTGGACAATAACGCAAGATGGGTAGCACAGTGGCCATTGAGTAAAGAGAAGCTCAAGGCGCTTGAGGAGCTTGTGGAGGAGCAGGTGGCCCAAGGTCACCTAGAAGAGACAACAAGCCCCTGGAATTTCCCAGTCTTTGTAATAAAGAAACCGGGAAAGGACAAGTGGAGGTTGTTCCATGACCTCCGAGAAATAAACAAAATTATAGAGGACATGGGACCACTCCAACCAGGGATGCCTTCTCCAACAATGCTCCCTCGAGATTGGCAATTGGCTGTTTTAGATATCAAAGATTGTTTCTTCCAAATTCCTCTACACCCAGAAGATGCCCCACGGTTTGCATTCTCAGTTCCTACCATTAATCGAGAAGCCCCAATGAAGAGATATCACTGGAAAGTACTTCCCCAAGGTCTGAAATCTAGTCCTTTCATATGCCAACAGTACGTAGCCTCACTACTGTCACCAGTACGTGCCAAGAGAAAGGATGCCATCATCCTTCACTACATGGATGATCTACTCGTGTGTGCCCCCAATGACTCTATACTCCAACACACGCTTGACCTAGTGGTTAAGGTTTTAGCCTCTGCTGGATTTCAATTGCAGGAGGATAAAGTTCAAAGGATGCCACCTTGGAAGTACCTGGGTCTACAAATAGCTGCAAGGACCATTGTTCCGCAGAAATTGGAAATTGAGTGTAATCCCAAAACCCTAGCAGATCTCCATTCTTTGTGTGGGTCTTTGAATTGGGTAAGACCTTGGCTAGGCCTCACAAATGAAGATTTAGACCCTCTCTTCAATTTATTGAAGGGGGAGAGGGAGCTGGTTTCTCTCAGGGAACTGACCCCAGAGGCAAAGACAGCAATCGAAAAGGTACAGAAGGCCTTATCAGAGAGGCAGGCTCATCGATGTGAGCCAAACATACCTTTCCAATTCATTGTTCTAGGAAAACTGCCACATTTGCATGGTTTGATTTTTCAATGGATCAAAGGGCAGAGAGATTCACTCTTGATCATAGAGTGGGTCTTCCTCTCTCACCAAAGATCCAAGACCATCACTGAGCCACAAGAGTTGATAGCTCAACTGATTCGGAAGGCAAGGGTGAGATTGTGTGAGCTGGCTGGTTGTGACTTTACATGTATTCACCTTCCGGTCAAACTTTCTAAGGAGGGAAGGAACTCTCCCAAGAGATTGACCAAAGAGATGTTTGAGCATTTGCTCCAGAGCAATGCCAGTCTCCAATTGTCTCTGGACAGCTACAGGGGACAAACATCAGTCCATGCCCCGTCTCACAAGTTGCTCAATGAGGAATTCCACCTCATTCCTTGTGAGAAGAGGAGTCGGAGACCACTCAAGGCTCTCACAGTGTTCACGGACGCATCCGGGGCTTCCCACAAGTCGGTGATGACTTGGAGAAATCCTCAGACTCAGCGTTGGGAAGCTGATGTGGAGTTTGTGGAGGGATCCCCCCAAGTGGCTGAACTAGCTGCAGTGGTAAGAGCCTTTGAGAAGTTCTCGGAACCAATTAATTTGGTAACAGACTCTGCTTACGTGGCGGGGGTAGTGTCCAGAGCGGAGCAGGCTGTGCTCAAAGAAATTGACAATGAGCATCTCTTCAGATTGCTTTCAAAGCTAATTTATTTAATTTCTCATCGAGAACATCCGTTCTATGTGATGCATGTAAGATCACACACGGATTTGCCAGGTGAAGTTGCAGAGGGGAATCGTCAGGCAGATTCCCTTGCTGCACCTGTTGAAAATGCACGTCTCCCTGATATCTTCCAACAGGCAAAGCTGAGTCACCAACAATACCATCAGAATGTGCCAGGCCTGATCCGTCAGTTCCAGCTAACACGGAGCCAGGCTCGAGCCATTGTGGCCACCTGTCCCAACTGCCAGGTCCAAGCGATGCCATCGATGGGTATGGGAGTTAATCCCCGGGGCCTTGGCAGTTGTGAGGTATGGCAGACAGACATCACGCACATTCCTAGTTTTGGACACCTCAAATATGTTCATGTAAGCATTGACACACATTCAGGTGCAGTGTATGCCTCTGCCCATGCAGGGGAAAAGACTGAACATGCCAAGAAACACCTAGTGCAAGCTTTTTCAGTGTTGGGGATTCCAAAAGAAATCAAAACTGATAACGGCCCAGCGTACACGTCCAAGGGGTTCCTGGAGTTTGTCCAGCAGTGGGGAGTGGAACATAAAACTGGCATCCCTCACTCCCCCACAGGTCAAGCTGTGGTTGAGCGAGCACATCAGACGCTCAAACAGGTCCTGGCTAGACAGAGTAGTACGACTGTGTGGATGTCTCCACATGAGAAACTCTGCAAAGCCATGTTTACTATCAATTTTCTGAACTGTTCATTTGAAAACATGAGTCCACCAGTGGTACGCCATTTTAACAGTGGCAATCAGTTCAAATTGTCTCAGCGTCCACCGGTCATGATTAGGGATCCAGAAACTTGGGAAACCAAAGGTCCCTATGAGCTCGTGACCTGGGGTCGTGGCTATGCATGTGTGGCCACTCCCTCAGGCCCTCGGTGGATTCCCCAGAAGTGGGTGAAACCTTTTGTCCCTAAAAATCCAGCTCCAGCAGAAGGGGATAGGAGGCAAGTAGCCGTTGCATCCAAAAGAAGACGCCGCCGGATGGAAGAAAAAGAATCTTCCTAGATGTGGACTCCTTCCGGCAGAAACAGAAACTTTTAACATGTTTTAAAAATGTTTGTTTTTCCTTTTAGAGAAAGCCTACCTCACACTCAACCCTGTGATGAACCCCATACAAGTTGTCATCTTATTGTTGCTGAACAGTCTGGCAGCTGCATAGATCATCCCTCAGCTGCGTCAAAATGTCTGGGTGACCTTGACACAGACACTTCCGCAGGAAAACATATGTTTGTCCACTGCATCAACAGAGAATCCTATGTCCACCTGTCTGGTAGGAATTCCATAATGGGCAGGAATTCCGTCTCGGCTTTTAGGAGGGCCATGTACCATAGGGCGGTTGTCCGTATTGACACCCAACCAAACTTTAATTAGTGAACCAATTGGATCCAAAGTGTAATTCAGAAATTTTTCATTGGGCCAAGTCAAAAAGAGTTGCTGTGTCCCTGTTCCTTCCATGGGTCGCAGCAGCCAAAGCTCTAGGTGAATTGGGCCATCTAGAGTGCTGGGTAGTCAAACAGGCAAATTTAACGTCCACCGCCATCACCTCTCTCCTAGAAGATGAGGAAATTACCAGACAGGCCACTCTCCAGAACCGTGCTGCTATAGATTATCTCTTGTTACTTCATGGACATGAATGCCAGGAATTTGAAGGACTGTGTTGCCTAAACCTGACCTCGAAGGCTCCAAACATCCATGCTGCCCTTCGAAGCATGAACAGTTTGATCGGACAAGTGAAGCAAGAATCTGAGGACTGGATCAAAGAACTGTTCAAAGGCTGGGGACTTACAGGGTGGTGGACTTCTATAGTTAAAACAATTTTGTTATTTCTTGTTATTCTTTTCCGTGTAACAATAGCGTTCGGGATCCTACGCTGTTTGATTTTCAAGGCTATCAATAGTCTCGTACCTTCTACCTCAGAAGTCAACCACATAGAGTTGGCAAACCTAAAGCAGGTTGACTCCCCCACCAATTGTAATTGGTGGGAAAACCAACATTCTGTGTAACCTAATGTTCTTCTTCTAATGTCTTAAACAAAAAAGGGGGAGATGTTGTGTTCCTCTGAAGAATGGTTTTTCCCCTCAGAGTCCCCCTGAAACCAGTGCTATGTAGTTCAACCCTTTTTCCCTATCATACCTACTCCTGACCCTATTGGCTCAGGGCCAATATCTTTCCTTTGCCCAAAACTAGATATACCCCTGTTTCTTCCCGGTTAACTCTCTCTCTCCTTGGCCTCCTGGAACATCACATCGAGAATAAAGCTTGGACGGAAGCTGGGGGTGAGAGCCACTCTTTTGAAATCTCTATTCTGTCTCGCTGAAATATTTTTCCCTAAAACCCCTGAATAACTGAGCTAGCGAGAGCCGGGGGGTGGCTAGAGGGAAGTAATATTTTCAGAGCATGTTTTCTTGCTAGGACAAATGAAAACCTTACTTGGGCTGTGCACAGCGCAAACCGATGAACAGAAGCATACACAGTGAGAGCAGTGTGCACTGTTCTCGCAAGCAGAGCTTGTTCGACTTGACAGCTTCTAACATGGAAACAGAGCAAGCAGACAGCGACTGACATGCTCTACTTGTTGCAAACATGGAAAACAGACACCCTAGTATCAGAATCTCAGAAATCACTGAGAGAAGCAGAGAAATTCTGCAGGAGCATGTTTTCTTACTTGAAAAAGTGAAAAACTCACTTGGGCTGTGAACAGTGCAAACCGATGAACAGAAGCACACACAGCGAGAGCAGTGTGCACTGTTCTCGCAAAGCAGAGCTTGTTCAATATGACAGCTTCTAACATGGAAACACAGCAAGCAGACAGGAACCCACATGCCCTGCTTGCTGCAAACGTGGAGAACAGACACCCCAGCATCAGAATCTCAGAAATCACTGAGAGAAGTAGAGAAATGCTGCAGGAGCATGTTTGCTTGCGAGGACATATGAAAAACTCAAATGGGCTCTACACTGTGCAAACAGATGAACAGAAGCATACACAGTGAGAGCTGTGTGCACTGTTCTCGCAGAGCAGAGCTTGTTCAACTTGACAGCTTCTAAAACGGAAACACAAAAAGCAGTCAGCGGCCTACATTCTCTGCTTGTTGCAAAGAAGGAAAACAGAAACCCTGGTATCAGAATCTCAGAAATCACTGAGAGAAGCAGAGCAATGCTGCAGGGGAGTGTTTGCTTGCTAGAACAAATGAAAAACTCAAATGGGCTCTTCACTGTGCAAACAGATGAACAGAAGCATACACAGTGAGAGCTGTGTGCACTGTTCCCGCAGAGCAGAGCTTGTTCAACTTGACAGCTTCTAACACGGAAACACAAAAAGCAGTCAGCGGCCTACATTCTCTGCTTGTTGCAAAGAAGGAAAACAGACACCCTAGTATCAGAATCTCAGAAATCACTTAGAGAAGCAGAGCAATGCTGCAGGGGAGTGTTTGCTTGCTAGAACAAATGAAAAACTCAAATGGGCTGTGCACAGTGCATACAGATGAACAGAAGTGTAGTGGTGTGAGAATTGTTTTATTAAGTTATTAAGTTATTTTTTAAGATTTTTGAGTTACTTTTGTAATGATTTAGTTCACTGTATACCCCTGTGTTCTGTACTGGTTTTCCCCTCATGAGTTAGGTTGCTTAAACAGACGTTTTCTGTCAATCAATCCTCCCCTGCACCTGTCTTTGTCACTCCCTTCCCCCACTCCACGTGGTCAACCTGTCTGTCACTTTGGACACCTTCCCTGGCTTCTGGAAAACTCCAGGGAGGGGGTCGAGTGATAGGCTGGGGCGCTCGGAATTCCCTCCCATCTTGTGTGGTTGGCCCCCTGTTGTAAAGTCTACACCCCCAGTTACACCCCCCGTTGTCGTGACTGGCTGAACCGATTGTCAGCCACCCCTGTTTCCACCCCACTTTAAAAAGCTCGTGCATCCCTGGCCGGGGGTCTCTTCTGGGCAGCAGGTCACAGGGGCAGAGCTCCCAGCTCTCTCCTCTCCAATAAACCTCATTTAAATACTGCCTGCAAGAGTCCGGCTTTCTTCTGACTGCTGAGGTTGCAATTGCTTCATCTCCGTGCCCATCCCAGGGCAGAAGGAGGCTTTCTTAGCTAGCCACTTTGCCCTAACACGCTGCTGCAGTGACATCTAGTGGACTGAGCTAGCTATTGCAGCGTGATTAACACGCGATTTGGACACTGCGACACAGAAGCATACCTGCCGAGAGCTGTGTGCACTGTTCTCGCAAAGCAGAGCTTGTTCAACATGACAGCTTCTCACATGGAAACACAGCAAGCAGACAGCAACCCACATGCTCTGTTTGCTGCAAACATGGAAAACAGACACCCCAGCATCAGAATCTCAGAAATCACTGAGAGAAGCAGAGAAATGCTGCAGGAGCATGTTTTCTGGCTAGGGCCAATGAAAACTCACTTGGGCTGTGCACAGTGCAAACAGATGAACAGAAGCATACACAATGAGAGCTGTGTGCCCTGTGCTCGCAGAGCAGAGCTTGTTCAACTTGCCAGCTTCTAACATGGAAACACAGCAAGCAGTCAGGAACCCACATGCTCTGCTTGCTGCAAATGTGGCGAACAGACACCCCAGCATCAGAATCACAGAAATCACAGAGAGAAGCAGAGAAATGCTGCAGGACGATGTTTGCTTGCTTGAAAAAGTGGAAAACTTTGTTGGGCTGTGCACTGTGCAAACCGATGAACAGAAGCATACACAGCGAGAGCTGTGTGCATGGTTCTCGCGCAGAAGACCTTGTTCAAATTGACAGCATCTAACATGGAAACAGAGCAAGCATATAGCAGCCCACATTCTCTGCTTGTTGCAAACATGGGAAACAGACGCCCTAGCATCAGAATCTCAGAAATCACTGAGAGAAGCCGAGAAATGCTGCAGGAACATGTTTGCTTCCTAGGACAAATGGAAAACTCACATGGGCCATGCACAGTGCAAACGGATGGAAAGAAGCATACACAGCGAGAGCAGTGTGCACTGTTCTCGCTAAGCAGAGCTTGTTCAGCTTGACAGATTCTAACATGGAAAGAGAGCAAGCAGACAGCAGCCCACATGCTCTGCTTGTTATACACATGGAAAACAGATACCCTAGCAAGAGAATCTCAGAAATCACAGAGAGAAGCAGAGAAATTCTGCAGGAGCATGTTTTCTTGCTAGGACCAATGAAAAACACAAATGGGCTGTGCACAGTGCATACAGATGAACAGAAGCATACAGAGTGAGAGCTGTCTGCCCTGTTCTCACAAAGCAGAGCTTGTTCAACTTGACAGCTTCTAACATGGAAAGAGAGCAAGCAGACAGCACCCCACATGCTCTGCTTGCTGTAAGCATGGAAAACAGACACCCCAGCATCAGAATCACAGAAATCACTGAGCGAAGCAGAGAAATGCTGCAGGAGCATGTTTGCTTGCTTGAAAAATTGAAAAATTCACTTGGCCTGTGCTCAGTGCAAATCGTTGAACAGAAGCATACACAGCAAGAGCGGTCTGCACCGTTCTCGCATAGCAGAGCTTGTTCAACTTGACACCTTCTAACATGGAACCACAGCAAGCAGACTGCAGCCCACATGCTCTGCTTGTTGCAAACATGGAAAACAGACACCCCAGCATCAGAACCTCGGAAATCACTGAGAGAAGCCGAGAAATGCTGCAGGAGCATGTCTGCTTGCTAGGACAATTGAAAAACACCCATGGGCTGTGCACAGTGCATATGAACAGAAGCAAACACAGTGAGAGCTGTGAGGCCTGTGCTCGCAAAGCAGAGCTTGTCCAACTTGACAGCTTCTAACATGGAAACAGAGCAACCAGACAGGAACCCTCATGCTGTGCTTGCTGCAGACGTGGAGAACAGACACCCCAGCATCAGAATCTCAGAAATCACAGAGAGAAGTAGAGAAATGCTGCAGGACCATGTTTGCTTGCTTGAAAAAGTGAAAAACTCACTTGGGCTGTGCACTGTGCAAACCGATGAACAGAAGCAAACACAGTGAGAGCTGTGTGCATGGTTCTCGCATAGCAGAGCTTGTTCAACTTGAGAGCTTCTAACATGGAAAGAGAGCAATCAGACAGCAGCCCACATGCTCTGCTTGATGCAAACATGGAAAACAGACACCCTAGCATCAGAATCTCAGAAATCAATGAGAGAGGCAGAGAAATGCTGCAGGAGCATGTTTTCTTGCTAGTACAAATGAAAACCTTACTTGGGCTGTGCACAGTGCAAACGGATGAACAGAAGCATTCTCAGTGAGAGCAGTGTGCACTGTTCTCTCAGAGCAGAGCTTGTTAGACTTGGCAGCTTCTAACATGGAAAGAGAGCAAGCAGACAGGAACCCACATTCTGTGCTTGCTGGAAATGTGGAAAATTGACGCCCCAGCATCATAATCGCAGAAGTCACTGAGAGAAGCAGAGAAATGCTGTAGGAGCATGTTTGTTTGCTATTACATATGAAAAACTCAAATGGGCTGTGCACAGTGCAAACCGATGAACACAAGCATACACAGTGAGAGCTGTGTGCACTGTTCTCGCAGAGCAGAGCTTGTTCGACTTGACAGCTTCTAACATGGAAACACAGCAAGGAGCGAGCAGCCCACATTCTCTGCCTGTTGCAAAGAAGGAAAACAGACACCCTAGAATCTCAGAAATCACTGAGAGAAGCCGAGAAATGCTGCAGGAGCATGTTTTCTTGCTAGTACAAATGAAAACCTTACTTGGGCTGTGCGCAGTGCAAACGGATGAACAGAAGCATTCACAGTGAGAGCAGTGTGCACTGTTCTCTCAGAGCAGAGCTTGTTAGACTTGGCAGCTTCTAACATGGAAAGAGAGCAAGCAGACAGGAACCCACATTCTGTGCTTGCTGGAAATGTGGAAAATTGACGCCCCAGCATCATAATCGCAGAAGTCACTGAGAGAAGCAGAGAAATGCTGTAGGAGCATGTTTGTTTGCTATTACATATGAAAAACTCAAATGGGCTGTGCACAGTGCAAACCGATGAACACAAGCATACACAGTGAGAGCTGTGTGCACTGTTCTCGCAGAGCAGAGCTTGTTCGACTTGACAGCTTCTAACATGGAAACACAGCAAGGAGCGAGCAGCCCACATTCTCTGCCTGTTGCAAAGAAGGAAAACAGACACCCTAGAATCTCAGAAATCACTGAGAGAAGCAGAGAAATGCTGCAGGAGCATGTTTTCTTGCTTGAAAAAGTGAAAAACTCACTTGGGCTGTGCACAGTGCAAAAGGATGAACAGAAGCATACACAGCGAGTGCAGTGTTCACTGTTCTCACAGAGCAGAGCTTGTTCAACTTTACAGCTTCTAAGATGAAAACGCAGCAAGCAGACAGCAGCCCACATGCTCTGCTTGTTGCAAAGATGTAAAACAGGCACCCTAGTATGAGAACCACAGAAATCACTGAGAGAAGCAGAGAAATGCTGCAGGAGCATGTTTGCTTGCTTGAAAAATTGAAAAACTCAGTTGGGCTGTTGTCCTGGTTTGGGGCAAATTTGGGAGAAAACCCCTGTATAGGATCCCTCCAAGGAAGCAAACCCAGGTGGCCCCTCCCTCCAACCAGTCCGGTAAAAAAAAAAAAAAAAAAACTCTTTGGAGAAAAGTGGAAAAAACTATTTTACTAAACAAATGTGCATACAAGTATAAAGAATGAAAAATATGAAATAATAAACCCTCTCCTTCTGAAGTGAGATGGCAAATTGAGAAAGTCCTTGCCGTGGGTGGAGCTCGGCTCTCTCTCTCTGTCTCTCAGTCTCTCCTCAGTCCCAGTCCCTCCGGCGCTGCTGGAAAATGCCGAGGTCCGGGCCCTGGTGGGCCGCAGGTGCAGCCCCCAGTGCTCCCCTGGGTTTTCAGTCCAGAGTAGGTTTAAACAGTTCCAAGAAAAAGGGAAAAAAAAACAGTCCAGGGATCTTCTCCGCCCTAGCTAGCTGAAACTAACTAAAAGCAAAAAAAATCTCGGTCCTGCAGTCTCCAAGCCTCCGCCGAACACCCTGTCCGCCGAAGAATGTGTAGGAGTCAGGCAGTTTTCTCAAAAAAAACTCCGCGCTTCTCCTTGCTCTTAGAACCAGTCTTAAAGGCAGAGGACTCAATACACAGCACAAACAGAACAGACGATTGGGGATATAAGCATCATAAAGTTACCCTAGGACAGTTACCCTAGGACATTCCACCCCTTATCCCCATATCGTCAATTTACTAAAACTAATATATACTCCAGCTCTACATACACATACATCTATGTAAAAAACAATATGCAATATACAGCTACATACAGTGGCAGTACTATTCAGTACACAGTGATAATTGCACACAGTTCTCACCCAACAATCAAATCTCCCTGGGGTACACATCGTGTGGTTCCATCTGTCTGCATTACCCACCATGTGCAGCCTGGTCCCTGAGCAAAGACAATCCCACGGATGGGATCCTCTGTACTTGAAGCAGAATTGATCCAAACTGTCTTCCCTAACAAACCTCTTACATGTACTACTGGGACCTTCTCTTCATCTACTGTATGTAGGGGCTCAGATTGGGCAGGGCCTGCTCTGTTGGTGGAACCTCGGGTGTTAACTAACCAGGTGGCCTTTGCTAGATGCTGCTCCCAGTTTTTGAATGATCCCCCACCCAGTGCTTTCAGGGTGGTTTTTAGCAGTCCGTTGTATCTTTCTACTTTCCCTGAAGCTGGTGCATGATAGGGGATATGGTACACCCACTCAATTCCATGTTCCCTAGCCCAGTTGTTGATGAGGCTGTTCTTGAAATGAGTTCCATTGTCTGACTCAATCCTCTCAGGGGTACCATGCCTCCAAAGAACTTGCTTTTCAAGGCCTAGAATGGTGTTACGGGCAGTAGCGTGGGGCACAGGGTAGGTCTCCAGCCATCCTGTGGTGGCCTCTACTATTGTGAGCACATAGCGCTTGCCTTGGCGGGTTTGGGGAACGGTGATGTAGTCAACCTGCCAGGCTTCCCCGTACTTATACTTGGACCATCGCCCGCCAGACCATAGGGGCTTCACCCGCTTGGCCTGCTTGATTGCAGCACACGTCTCACAGTCATGGATAACCTGAGAAATACTGTCCATGGTTAGATCCACACCTCGGTCTCGTGCCCACTTATAGGTGGCATCTCTGCCCTGATGGCCTGAGGCATCATGGGCCCATCGAGCTAGGAACAACTCTCCCTTGTGTTGCCAATCTAAGTCTATCTTTGACACCTCTATCTTTGCAGCCTGATCTACCTGCTTGTTGTTTTGGTGCTCCTCATTAGCCCGACTCTTGGGGACATGGGCATCTACATGACGGACTTTTACAGGTAGCTTCTCTACCCGAGTGGCAATGTCCTTCCACTCATCTGCAGCCCAGATAGGTTTTCCCCTACGCTGCCAGTTGGCCTTTTTCCACTTCTCCAGCCATCCCCACAGAGCATTGGCTACCATCCACGAATCAGTGTAGAGGTAGAGCTTTGGCCACTTCTCTCTTTCAGCAATGTCCAGGGCCAGTTGAACAGCTTTGAGCTCAGCGAGTTGGCTTGACCCACCTTCTCCTTCAGTGGCTTGGGCAACCTGTCGTGTGGGGCTCCATACAGCTGCTTTCCACTTTCGTTTCATCCCAACGATGCGGCAGGAACTGTCAGTGAAAAGAGCATAGCGTGTTTCTTCTGCTGGCAGTTGGTTGTATGGTGGAGCTTCTTCAGCACGTGTCACTTGTTCCTGCTCCTCTTCATCCATGAGACCAAAGTTTTCACCTTCCGGCCAGTTTGTAATTATTTCCAAAATCCCAGGGCGATTTGGGTTTCCAATGCGGGCGCGCTGAGTGATGAGGGCAATCCATTTGCTCCATGTGGCATTGGTGGCATGGTGAGTAGAGGGAACTTCTGCTTTGAACATCCATCCCAGCACTGGTAGTCGAGGTGCCAGCAAGAGCTGTGTTTCGGTGCCTACTACTTCTGAGGCGGCTTGAACTCCTTCATAGGCGGCCAAGATTTCCTTCTCTGTTGGAGTGTAGTTGGCTTCAGACCCTCTGTAGCTTCGACTCCAGAATCCCAGTGGTCGGCCTCGAGTCTCCCCAGGCACCTTTTGCCAAAGGCTCCAGGACAGACCATGGCTTCCGGCTGCGGAGTAGAGCACGTTCTTCACATCTGGTCCCGTCCTGACTGGGCTAAGCGCTACGGCATGAGCGATCTCCTGCTTGATCTGGGCAAAGGCTTGTTGCTGTTTAGGGCCCTAGTGGAAATTGCTCTTCTTGCGGGTGACCAGGTAGAGAGGGCTCACAATCTGGCTGTACTCAGGAATGTGCATCCTCCAGAAACTTATGGCGCCTAGGAAAGCTTGTGTCTCCTTTTTGTTGGTTGGTGGACACATTGCTGTGATCTTGTTGATGACTTCAGTGGGAATCTGACGCCTTCCATCGTGCCACTTTACTCCCAGGAACTGGATCTTACGAGCTGGTCTCTTAACTTTGCTCTTCTTGATAGCGAAACCGGCCTCCAGGAGGATCTGAATGATCTTCTCTCCTTTCTTAAACACTTCTATTGCTGTGTTTCCCCACACAATGATGTCATCAATGTACTGTAGATGTTCTGGAGCTTCACCTTTTTCTAGTGCAGCCTGGATCAGTTTATGGCAGATGGTGGGGCTGTGTTTCCACCCCTGGGGCAGTCGGTTCCAGGTGTACTGCACTCCTCTCTATGTGAAGGCAAACTGAGGCCTGCATTTTGCAGCTAGAGGAATGGAGAAAAATGCATTAGCAATGTCAATTGTGGCATACTACTTTGCTGCCTTGGACTCCAGCTCGTACTGGAGTTCTAGCATGCCCGGCACAGCAGCGCTCAATGGTGGAGTCACTTTGTTTAAGGCACGATAGTCCACAGTCAATCTCCATTCTTTGTCAGACTTGCGCACAGGCCAGATGGGGCTGTTGAAGGGTGAGTGGGTTTTGCTGACCACCCCTTGGCTCTCTAGCTCACGGATCATCTTGTAGATGGGGATCACAGCATCTCGAGTTGTTCTGTACTGTCGGCGATGCACTGTTGAAGTGGCAATTGGCACTTGTTGCTTTTTTACCTTCAGAAGACCTACAGCAGATGGGTTCTCTGATAGTCCAGGCAAGGTATTCAACTGCTTAACATTTCCTGTCTCTACAGCTGCTATTCCAAATGCCCACCTAAATCGCTTTGGGTCTTTGAAATACTCATTTTGGAGGAAGTCTATGCTCAAAATACATGGAGCCTTTGGGCTAGTCACAATAGGGTGTCTCTTTTACTCATTTCCAGTCAGGCTCACATCAGCCACCACCAAAGTAAAATCTTGTGAACCCCTTGTCACCCCAGCAATGGAAACAGATTCTTCTCCCACATGTCTTGATGGGAGTATTGTGCACTGTGCTCCAGTGTCAACTAAGGCCTCATATTTTTGTGGTTCTGATGTGCTAGGCCAACGAATCTACACAGTCCAAAGAACACGGTTTTCCCTAGCCTCTACCTGGCTAGAGGCAGGGCCCCTCTAAGCCTGATTATCCTTTTTTCCCTGGGTAACCGGAGCTGCTTCCTTCTTGCTAGAACTTCCTCTCATAGTCTTGCCATCCAACAATTCATGCAGCCGTTGCGTCATAGCATCAGTAGATTCTCTATCCCATCTTTTCATGTTTTCTCCACAATCACGCAGAAAGGACCACAGCTTAGCCCGTGGGATGCCTTTTCCCTCTCTATCTAGGGAACGTTTGCGTGTGGTGCTAGACCCTCTAACCTGTATTGCAGAGATCTGGAGAATGTTCTCTTTGAGTTCTTTGAGATTCTCTTCCACTTTGTCTGCTAATTCCCGCACCTGTGTTTCCACAGCTGCAATTCTTGCATGTGTTGGACCATGCACGGCATCTGCATATGTTTGGAGTTTCTTCGCCATATCAAGCACAGTCACCTCCGTCTCATCCCGCTTCATTATTGCTAAAGCAGAGGAGTATTCTTGTGGACCAAGTCGTACAAGTTTTCGCCACATCACAGGTGTACATGGTACTAAGTCGGGGTTCCTAGTGTTTATGTCATCTGAGAAGACAATCTCTGCTACTGCTATTTCTCTCAAGCGCTGAATCCCTTGTTCAATGGTTTTCCACTGGGTTTGCTGCATATAGAGATCGTCGGCACACAGATATCTTTGCGCTACACTTCTCAGGACCTGTTCCCAGAGACTGCAAGGCCTAGCCTCCCTCATCATTTCTTGGTCAATAACTGGATCATGTGACAGGGATCCCAGATGTCTTGCTTCAGTGCCATCCAGTATTGTAGCCTCGCCTGCAGCATCCCAAAGACGGACTAACCAACTAATTATAGATTCATCAGATCGTCGAGTATAATCCTTTCTTAGGCCACGAAGGTCCTTCAGGGAAAAGGACTCAATAGTATCTCCTGCTCTTGTGGCAGTTGGTCGGGCTCCTGATCTTGTAGCAGTTGGTTGGGCTTCTGATCTGGTAGCAGTTGGTTGGACTCCCGATCTTGGGCCAGTTTGTTGGGCTTCCGATTTTGTATCAGTTGGTTCAGCTTCTGACTGTGTATCATCAGTTGTTTCAGTTTCTGATTGTGTGTCAGGTGGTTTGACTCCTGACTGGGTGTCAGGAGGCATTGAGGATCCTTCACCTGAATCATCGTCTACTGGTCGATCGGTTTTGTCCGTGTGCTTCTTTCCCTTCTTTACTGCAGCAACTGCCGGTGTCTTAGCCTCACTGTCTGGTTTAGCTGCAGCCTGAATAGCTGTGGGATTGGCTGCAGCCTGAGTGACTGATTTATCTCCCTGCTCCCCTGCCTCTATCTGCTGCCCTACAGTGTTTAGCGGCGTGTGACTCATTCTAGAAAAGCTATAAACCATATAGAGGAAGGTCACCAGGTGAAATACCAGGAAGGTGGTGTCTTTAACATTCAGGAGAACCTGAACATTTTCCAAAAGCGATGTAACTGACTCAAAAGAGAAGAAGGAAAGAAGAGGCTGAAGAGCCTCATCCCCTACTCCTCCTCTAACAAACTGGGTGCAATTGTTGATAAATCCCCAAAACATGCTGCTGGAACTAGGACGCAGGGCAGGACGAAAAAACCATAAACCGAACATACCCAGAACAAACTCCAGTATCTTTATAAGCTTCTTGTAAGCCATAATCACCGAACCCAGCAAAATAAGTATTCTAATTTGTGCATCCCTAGTGTAAAAGCGGTATGTTAGGGACAATATTGGAGCTATTTCTGGGTAAGAAAACAAACCTAGGGACCAGAAAGGTATTAAGACCTCAAAAAAGCCTAGGGAACAGAAATGCAGAAAAGACTCCATTCTAAGAGACATTAGGAATTCAAGAAGCAACATGGCCACTGTTTAATCCCCACCCAAGGGACAAACAGACAAACAAAAAAAAGCAATTAATAATAATCAATACAAGTTTTTTCCACTCTCTCGTGCCCTGCAGTGGGCGCCAATTCGAAGTATGTCCTGGTTTGGGGCAAATTTGGGAGAAAACCCCTGTATAGGATCCCTCCAAGGAAGCAAACCCAGGTGGCCCCTCCCTCCAACCAGTCCGGTAAAAAAAAACAACACAAACTCTTTGGAGAAAAGTGGAAAAAACTATTTTACTAAACAAATGTGCATACAAGTATAAAGAATGAATAATATGAAACAATAAAACCTCTCCTTCTGAAGTGAGATGGCAAATTGAGAAAGTCCTTGCAGTGGGTGGAGCTCGGCTCTCTCTCAGTGTCTCACCAGTCCCAGTCCCTCCGGCACTGCTGGAAAATGCCGAGGTCCAGGCCCCGGTGGGCCGCAGGTGCAGCCCCTAGTGCTCCCCTGGGTTTTCAGTCCAGAGTAGGTTTAAACAGTTCCAAGAAAAAGGAAATAAAAAACAGTCCAGGGAACTTCTCCGCCCTAGCTAGCTGAAACTAACTAAAAGCAAAAGAAATCTCTGTCCTGCAGTCTCCAAGCCTCCGCCGAATACCCCGTCCGCCGAAGAATGTGGAGGAG
Organism: Delichon dasypus; assembly: GCA_037837765.1. NCBI lineage: Eukaryota > Metazoa > Chordata > Aves > Passeriformes > Hirundinidae > Delichon > Delichon dasypus. The sequence goes on from JBBAXF010000039.1 coordinate 1,464,436, forward strand.
TCAGGCAGTTTTCTCAAAACAAACTCCGCTCTTCTCCTTGCCCTTAGAATCAGTCTTAAAGGCACAGGACTCAATATACAGCACAAACAGAACACACGATTGGGGATACAAGCATCATAAAGTTACCCTAGGACACATGGAAACACAGCAAGCAGTCAGGAACCCACATGCTCTGCTTGCTGCAAATGTGGCGAACAGACACCCCAGCATCAGAATCTCAGAAATCACAGAGAGAAGCAGAGAAATGCTGCAGGACCATGTTTGCTTGCTTCAAAAAGTGGAAAACTTACTTGGGCTGTGCACAGTGCAAACCGATGAACAGAAGCATACACAGTGAGAGCTGTGTGCACTGTTCTCGCAGAGCAGAGCTTATTCAACTTGAAAGCTTCTAACATGGAAAGAGAGCAAGCAGACAGCAGCCCACATGCTCTGCTTGCTGCAAACATGGAAACAGACACCCCAGCATCAGAATCACAGAAATCACTGAGAGAAGCAGAGAAATGCTGCAGGAGCATGTTTTCTTGCTAGGACAAATGAAAACCTTACTTGGGCTGTGCACAGTGCAAACGGATGAATAGAAGCATACACAGTGAGAGCTGTGTGCACTGTTCTCGCAAAGCAGAGCTTGTTCGACTTGACAGCTTCTAACATGGAAACAGAGCAACCAGACAGGAACCCTCATGCTGTGCTTGCTGCAGACGTGGAGAACAGACGCCCCAGCATCAGAATCTCAGAAATCACTGAGAGAAGTAGAGAAATGCTGCAGGACCATGTTTGCTTGCTTGAAAAAGTGAAAAACTCACTTGGGCTGTGCACAGCGCAAACCGATGAACAGAAGCAAACACAGTGAGAGCTGTGTGCATGGTTCTCGCATAGCAGAGCTTGTTCAACTTGAGAGCTTCTAACATGGAAAGAGAGCAATCAGACAGCAGCCCACATGCTCTGCTTGATGCAAACATGGAAAACAGACACCCTAGCATCAGAGTCTCAGAAATCAATGAGAGAGGAAGAGAAATGCTGCAGGAGCATGTTTTCTTGCTAGTACAAATGAAAACCTTACTTGGGCTGTGCGCAGTGCAAACGGATGAACAGAAGCATTCACAGTGAGAGCAGTGTGCACTGTTCTCTCAGAGCAGAGCTTGTTAGACTTGGCAGCTTCTAACATGGAAAGAGAGCAAGCAGACAGGAACCCACATTCTGTGCTTGCTGGAAATGTGGAAAATTGACGCCCCAGCATCATAATCGCAGAAGTCACTGAGAGAAGCAGAGAAATGCTGTAGGAGCATGTTTGTTTGCTATTACATATGAAAAACTCAAATGGGCTGTGCACAGTGCAAACCGATGAACACAAGCATACACAGTGAGAGCTGTGTGCACTGTTCTCGCAGAGCAGAGCTTGTTCGACTTGACAGCTTCTAACATGGAAACACAGCAAGGAGCGAGCAGCCCACATTCTCTGCCTGTTGCAAAGAAGGAAAACAGACACCCTAGAATCTCAGAAATCACTGAGAGAAGCAGAGAAATGCTGCAGGAGCATGTTTTCTTGCTTGAAAAAGTGAAAAACTCACTTGGGCTGTGCACAGTGCAAAAGGATGAACAGAAGCATACACAGCGAGTGCAGTGTTCACTGTTCTCACAGAGCAGAGCTTGTTCAACTTTACAGCTTCTAAGATGGAAACGCAGCAAGCAGACAGCAGCCCACATGCTCTGCTTGTTGCAAAGATGTAAAACAGGCACCCTAGTATGAGAACCACAGAAATCACTGAGAGAAGCAGAGAAATGCTGCAGGAGCATGTTTGCTTGCTTGAAAAATTGAAAAACTCAGTTGGGCTGTTGTCCTGGTTTGGGGCAAATTTGGGAGAAAACCCCTGTATAGGATCCCTCCAAGGAAGCAAACCCAGGTGGCCCCTCCCTCCAACCAGTCCGGTAAAAAAAAAAAAAAAAAAACTCTTTGGAGAAAAGTGGAAAAAACTATTTTACTAAACAAATGTGCATACAAGTATAAAGAATGAAAAATATGAAATAATAAAACCTCTCCTTCTGAAGTGAGATGGCAAATTGAGAAAGTCCTTGCCGTGGGTGGAGCTCGGCTCTCTCTCTCTGTCTCTCAGTCTCTCCTCAGTCCCAGTCCCTCCGGCGCTGCTGGAAAATGCCGAGGTCCGGGCCCTGGTGGGCCGCAGGTGCAGCCCCCAGTGCTCCCCTGGGTTTTCAGTCCAGAGTAGGTTTAAACAGTTCCAAGAAAAAGGGAAAAAAAAACAGTCCAGGGATCTTCTCCGCCCTAGCTAGCTGAAACTAACTAAAAGCAAAAAAAATCTCGGTCCTGCAGTCTCCAAGCCTCCGCCGAACACCCTGTCCGCCGAAGAATGTGTAGGAGTCAGGCAGTTTTCTCAAAAAAAACTCCGCGCTTCTCCTTGCTCTTAGAACCAGTCTTAAAGGCAGAGGACTCAATACACAGCACAAACAGAACAGACGATTGGGGATATAAGCATCATAAAGTTACCCTAGGACAGTTACCCTAGGACATTCCACCCCTTATCCCCATATCGTCAATTTACTAAAACTAATATATACTCCAGCTCTACATACACATACATCTATGTAAAAAACAATATGCAATATACAGCTACATACAGTGGCAGTACTATTCAGTACACAGTGATAATTGCACACAGTTCTCACCCAACAATCAAATCTCCCTGGGGTACACATCGTGTGGTTCCATCTGTCTGCATTACCCACCATGTGCAGCCTGGTCCCTGAGCAAAGACAATCCCACGGATGGGATCCTCTGTACTTGAAGCAGAATTGATCCAAACTGTCTTCCCTAACAAACCTCTTACATGTACTACTGGGACCTTCTCTTCATCTACTGTATGTAGGGGCTCAGATTGGGCAGGGCCTGCTCTGTTGGTGGAACCTCGGGTGTTAACTAACCAGGTGGCCTTTGCTAGATGCTGCTCCCAGTTTTTGAATGATCCCCCACCCAGTGCTTTCAGGGTGGTTTTTAGCAGTCCGTTGTATCTTTCTACTTTCCCTGAAGCTGGTGCATGATAGGGGATATGGTACACCCACTCAATTCCATGTTCCCTAGCCCAGTTGTTGATGAGGCTGTTCTTGAAATGAGTTCCATTGTCTGACTCAATCCTCTCAGGGGTACCATGCCTCCAAAGAACTTGCTTTTCAAGGCCTAGAATGGTGTTACGGGCAGTAGCGTGGGGCACAGGGTAGGTCTCCAGCCATCCTGTGGTGGCCTCTACTATTGTGAGCACATAGCGCTTGCCTTGGCGGGTTTGGGGAACGGTGATGTAGTCAACCTGCCAGGCTTCCCCGTACTTATACTTGGACCATCGCCCGCCAGACCATAGGGGCTTCACCCGCTTGGCCTGCTTGATTGCAGCACACGTCTCACAGTCATGGATAACCTGAGAAATACTGTCCATGGTTAGATCCACACCTCGGTCTCGTGCCCACTTATAGGTGGCATCTCTGCCCTGATGGCCTGAGGCATCATGGGCCCATCGAGCTAGGAACAACTCTCCCTTGTGTTGCCAATCTAAGTCTATCTTTGACACCTCTATCTTTGCAGCCTGATCTACCTGCTTGTTGTTTTGGTGCTCCTCATTAGCCCGACTCTTGGGGACATGGGCATCTACATGACGGACTTTTACAGGTAGCTTCTCTACCCGAGTGGCAATGTCCTTCCACTCATCTGCAGCCCAGATAGGTTTTCCCCTACGCTGCCAGTTGGCCTTTTTCCACTTCTCCAGCCATCCCCACAGAGCATTGGCTACCATCCACGAATCAGTGTAGAGGTAGAGCTTTGGCCACTTCTCTCTTTCAGCAATGTCCAGGGCCAGTTGAACAGCTTTGAGCTCAGCGAGTTGGCTTGACCCACCTTCTCCTTCAGTGGCTTGGGCAACCTGTCGTGTGGGGCTCCATACAGCTGCTTTCCACTTTCGTTTCATCCCAACGATGCGGCAGGAACTGTCAGTGAAAAGAGCATAGCGTGTTTCTTCTGCTGGCAGTTGGTTGTATGGTGGAGCTTCTTCAGCACGTGTCACTTGTTCCTGCTCCTCTTCATCCATGAGACCAAAGTTTTCACCTTCCGGCCAGTTTGTAATTATTTCCAAAATCCCAGGGCGATTTGGGTTTCCAATGCGGGCGCGCTGAGTGATGAGGGCAATCCATTTGCTCCATGTGGCATTGGTGGCATGGTGAGTAGAGGGAACTTCTGCTTTGAACATCCATCCCAGCACTGGTAGTCGAGGTGCCAGCAAGAGCTGTGTTTCGGTGCCTACTACTTCTGAGGCGGCTTGAACTCCTTCATAGGCGGCCAAGATTTCCTTCTCTGTTGGAGTGTAGTTGGCTTCAGACCCTCTGTAGCTTCGACTCCAGAATCCCAGTGGTCGGCCCCGAGTCTCCCCAGGCACCTTTTGCCAAAGGCTCCAGGACAGACCATGGCTTCCGGCTGCGGAGTAGAGCACGTTCTTCACATCTGGTCCCGTCCTGACTGGGCTAAGCGCTACGGCATGAGCGATCTCCTGCTTGATCTGGGCAAAGGCTTGTTGCTGTTTAGGGCCCTAGTGGAAATTGCTCTTCTTGCGGGTGACCAGGTAGAGAGGGCTCACAATCTGGCTGTACTCAGGAATGTGCATCCTCCAGAAACTTATGGCGCCTAGGAAAGCTTGTGTCTCCTTTTTGTTGGTTGGTGGACACATTGCTGTGATCTTGTTGATGACTTCAGTGGGAATCTGACGCCTTCCATCGTGCCACTTTACTCCCAGGAACTGGATCTTACGAGCTGGTCTCTTAACTTTGCTCTTCTTGATAGCGAAACCGGCCTCCAGGAGGATCTGAATGATCTTCTCTCCTTTCTTAAACACTTCTATTGCTGTGTTTCCCCACACAATGATGTCATCAATGTACTGTAGATGTTCTGGAGCTTCACCTTTTTCTAGTGCAGCCTGGATCAGTTTATGGCAGATGGTGGGGCTGTGTTTCCACCCCTGGGGCAGTCGGTTCCAGGTGTACTGCACTCCTCTCTATGTGAAGGCAAACTGAGGCCTGCATTTTGCAGCTAGAGGAATGGAGAAAAATGCATTAGCAATGTCAATTGTGGCATACTACTTTGCTGCCTTGGACTCCAGCTCGTACTGGAGTTCTAGCATGCCCGGCACAGCAGCGCTCAATGGTGGAGTCACTTTGTTTAAGGCACGATAGTCCACAGTCAATCTCCATTCTTTGTCAGACTTGCGCACAGGCCAGATGGGGCTGTTGAAGGGTGAGTGGGTTTTGCTGACCACCCCTTGGCTCTCTAGCTCACGGATCATCTTGTAGATGGGGATCACAGCATCTCGAGTTGTTCTGTACTGTCGGCGATGCACTGTTGAAGTGGCAATTGGCACTTGTTGCTTTTTTACCTTCAGAAGACCTACAGCAGATGGGTTCTCTGATAGTCCAGGCAAGGTATTCAACTGCTTAACATTTCCTGTCTCTACAGCTGCTATTCCAAATGCCCACCTAAATCGCTTTGGGTCTTTGAAATACTCATTTTGGAGGAAGTCTATGCTCAAAATACATGGAGCCTTTGGGCTAGTCACAATAGGGTGTCTCTTTTACTCATTTCCAGTCAGGCTCACATCAGCCACCACCAAAGTAAAATCTTGTGAACCCCTTGTCACCCCAGCAATGGAAACAGATTCTTCTCCCACATGTCTTGATGGGAGTATTGTGCACTGTGCTCCAGTGTCAACTAAGGCCTCATATTTTTGTGGTTCTGATGTGCTAGGCCAACGAATCTACACAGTCCAAAGAACACGGTTTTCCCTAGCCTCTACCTGGCTAGAGGCAGGGCCCCTCTAAGCCTGATTATCCTTTTTTCCCTGGGTAACCGGAGCTGCTTCCTTCTTGCTAGAACTTCCTCTCATAGTCTTGCCATCCAACAATTCATGCAGCCGTTGCGTCATAGCATCAGTAGATTCTCTATCCCATCTTTTCATGTTTTCTCCACAATCACGCAGAAAGGACCACAGCTTAGCCCGTGGGATGCCTTTTCCCTCTCTATCTAGGGAACGTTTGCGTGTGGTGCTAGACCCTCTAACCTGTATTGCAGAGATCTGGAGAATGTTCTCTTTGAGTTCTTTGAGATTCTCTTCCACTTTGTCTGCTAATTCCCGCACCTGTGTTTCCACAGCTGCAATTCTTGCATGTGTTGGACCATGCACGGCATCTGCATATGTTTGGAGTTTCTTCGCCATATCAAGCACAGTCACCTCCGTCTCATCCCGCTTCATTATTGCTAAAGCAGAGGAGTATTCTTGTGGACCAAGTCGTACAAGTTTTCGCCACATCACAGGTGTACATGGTACTAAGTCGGGGTTCCTAGTGTTTATGTCATCTGAGAAGACAATCTCTGCTACTGCTATTTCTCTCAAGCGCTGAATCCCTTGTTCAATGGTTTTCCACTGGGTTTGCTGCATATAGAGATCGTCGGCACACAGATATCTTTGCGCTACACTTCTCAGGACCTGTTCCCAGAGACTGCAAGGCCTAGCCTCCCTCATCATTTCTTGGTCAATAACTGGATCATGTGACAGGGATCCCAGATGTCTTGCTTCAGTGCCATCCAGTATTGTAGCCTCGCCTGCAGCATCCCAAAGACGGACTAACCAACTAATTATAGATTCATCAGATCATCGAGTATAATCCTTTCTTAGGCCACGAAGGTCCTTCAGGGAAAAGGACTCAATAGTATCTCCTGCTCTTGTGGCAGTTGGTCGGGCTCCTGATCTTGTAGCAGTTGGTTGGGCTTCTGATCTGGTAGCAGTTGGTTGGACTCCCGATCTTGGGCCAGTTTGTTGGGCTTCCGATTTTGTATCAGTTGGTTCAGCTTCTGACTGTGTATCATCAGTTGTTTCAGTTTCTGATTGTGTGTCAGGTGGTTTGACTCCTGACTGGGTGTCAGGAGGCATTGAGGATCCTTCACCTGAATCATCGTCTACTGGTCGATCGGTTTTGTCCGTGTGCTTCTTTCCCTTCTTTACTGCAGCAACTGCCGGTGTCTTAGCCTCACTGTCTGGTTTAGCTGCAGCCTGAATAGCTGTGGGATTGGCTGCAGCCTGAGTGACTGATTTATCTCCCTGCTCCCCTGCCTCTATCTGCTGCCCTACAGTGTTTAGCGGCGTGTGACTCATTCTAGAAAAGCTATAAACCATATAGAGGAAGGTCACCAGGTGAAATACCAGGAAGGTGGTGTCTTTAACATTCAGGAGAACCTGAACATTTTCCAAAAGCGATGTAACTGACTCAAAAGAGAAGAAGGAAAGAAGAGGCTGAAGAGCCTCATCCCCTACTCCTCCTCTAACAAACTGGGTGCAATTGTTGATAAATCCCCAAAACATGCTGCTGGAACTAGGACGCAGGGCAGGACGAAAAAACCATAAACCGAACATACCCAGAACAAACTCCAGTATCTTTATAAGCTTCTTGTAAGCCATAATCACCGAACCCAGCAAAATAAGTATTCTAATTTGTGCATCCCTAGTGTAAAAGCGGTATGTTAGGGACAATATTGGAGCTATTTCTGGGTAAGAAAACAAACCTAGGGACCAGAAAGGTATTAAGACCTCAAAAAAGCCTAGGGAACAGAAATGCAGAAAAGACTCCATTCTAAGAGACATTAGGAATTCAAGAAGCAACATGGCCACTGTTTAATCCCCACCCAAGGGACAAACAGACAAACAAAAAAAAGCAATTAATAATAATCAATACAAGTTTTTTCCACTCTCTCGTGCCCTGCAATGGGCGCCAATTCGAAGTATGTCCTGGTTTGGGGCAAATTTGGGAGAAAACCCCTGTATAGGATCCCTCCAAGGAAGCAAACCCAGGTGGCCCCTCCCTCCAACCAGTCCGGTAAAAAAAAACAACACAAACTCTTTGGAGAAAAGTGGAAAAAACTATTTTACTAAACAAATGTGCATACAAGTATAAAGAATGAATAATATGAAACAATAAAACCTCTCCTTCTGAAGTGAGATGGCAAATTGAGAAAGTCCTTGCAGTGGGTGGAGCTCGGCTCTCTCTCAGTGTCTCACCAGTCCCAGTCCCTCCGGCACTGCTGGAAAATGCCGAGGTCCAGGCCCCGGTGGGCCGCAGGTGCAGCCCCTAGTGCTCCCCTGGGTTTTCAGTCCAGAGTAGGTTTAAACAGTTCCAAGAAAAAGGAAATAAAAAACAGTCCAGGGAACTTCTCCGCCCTAGCTAGCTGAAACTAACTAAAAGCAAAAGAAATCTCTGTCCTGCAGTCTCCAAGCCTCCGCCGAATACCCCGTCCGCCGAAGAATGTGGAGGAGTCAGGCAGTTTTCTCAAAACAAACTCCGCTCTTCTCCTTGCCCTTAGAATCAGTCTTAAAGGCACAGGACTCAATATACAGCACAAACAGAACACACGATTGGGGATACAAGCATCATAAAGTTACCCTAGGACACATGGAAACACAGCAAGCAGTCAGGAACCCACATGCTCTGCTTGCTGCAAATGTGGCGAACAGACACCCCAGCATCAGAATCTCAGAAATCACAGAGAGAAGCAGAGAAATGCTGCAGGACCATGTTTGCTTGCTTCAAAAAGTGGAAAACTTACTTGGGCTGTGCACAGTGCAAACCGATGAACAGAAGCATACACAGTGAGAGCTGTGTGCACTGTTCTCGCAGAGCAGAGCTTATTCAACTTGAAAGCTTCTAACATGGAAAGAGAGCAAGCAGACAGCAGCCCACATGCTCTGCTTGCTGCAAACATGGAAACAGACACCCCAGCATCAGAATCACAGAAATCACTGAGAGAAGCAGAGAAATGCTGCAGGAGCATGTTTTCTTGCTAGGACAAATGAAAACCTTACTTGGGCTGTGCACAGTGCAAACGGATGAATAGAAGCATACACAGTGAGAGCTGTGTGCACTGTTCTCGCAAAGCAGAGCTTGTTCGACTTGACAGCTTCTAACATGGAAACAGAGCAACCAGACAGGAACCCTCATGCTGTGCTTGCTGCAGACGTGGAGAACAGACGCCCCAGCATCAGAATCTCAGAAATCACTGAGAGAAGTAGAGAAATGCTGCAGGACCATGTTTGCTTGCTTGAAAAAGTGAAAAACTCACTTGGGCTGTGCACAGCGCAAACCGATGAACAGAAGCAAACACAGTGAGAGCTGTGTGCATGGTTCTCGCATAGCAGAGCTTGTTCAACTTGAGAGCTTCTAACATGGAAAGAGAGCAATCAGACAGCAGCCCACATGCTCTGCTTGATGCAAACATGGAAAACAGACACCCTAGCATCAGAGTCTCAGAAATCAATGAGAGAGGAAGAGAAATGCTGCAGGAGCATGTTTTCTTGCTAGTACAAATGAAAACCTTACTTGGGCTGTGCGCAGTGCAAACGGATGAACAGAAGCATTCACAGTGAGAGCAGTGTGCACTGTTCTCTCAGAGCAGAGCTTGTTAGACTTGGCAGCTTCTAACATGGAAAGAGAGCAAGCAGACAGGAACCCACATTCTGTGCTTGCTGGAAATGTGGAAAATTGACGCCCCAGCATCATAATCGCAGAAGTCACTGAGAGAAGCAGAGAAATGCTGTAGGAGCATGTTTGTTTGCTATTACATATGAAAAACTCAAATGGGCTGTGCACAGTGCAAACCGATGAACACAAGCATACACAGTGAGAGCTGTGTGCACTGTTCTCGCAGAGCAGAGCTTGTTCGACTTGACAGCTTCTAACATGGAAACACAGCAAGGAGCGAGCAGCCCACATTCTCTGCCTGTTGCAAAGAAGGAAAACAGACACCCTAGAATCTCAGAAATCACTGAGAGAAGCAGAGAAATGCTGCAGGAGCATGTTTTCTTGCTTGAAAAAGTGAAAAACTCACTTGGGCTGTGCACAGTGCAAAAGGATGAACAGAAGCATACACAGCGAGTGCAGTGTTCACTGTTCTCACAGAGCAGAGCTTGTTCAACTTTACAGCTTCTAAGATGGAAACGCAGCAAGCAGACAGCAGCCCACATGCTCTGCTTGTTGCAAAGATGTAAAACAGGCACCCTAGTATGAGAACCACAGAAATCACTGAGAGAAGCAGAGAAATGCTGCAGGAGCATGTTTGCTTGCTTGAAAAATTGAAAAACTCAGTTGGGCTGTTGTCCTGGTTTGGGGCAAATTTGGGAGAAAACCCCTGTATAGGATCCCTCCAAGGAAGCAAACCCAGGTGGCCCCTCCCTCCAACCAGTCCGGTAAAAAAAAAAAAAAAAAAACTCTTTGGAGAAAAGTGGAAAAAACTATTTTACTAAACAAATGTGCATACAAGTATAAAGAATGAAAAATATGAAATAATAAAACCTCTCCTTCTGAAGTGAGATGGCAAATTGAGAAAGTCCTTGCCGTGGGTGGAGCTCGGCTCTCTCTCTCTGTCTCTCAGTCTCTCCTCAGTCCCAGTCCCTCCGGCGCTGCTGGAAAATGCCGAGGTCCGGGCCCTGGTGGGCCGCAGGTGCAGCCCCCAGTGCTCCCCTGGGTTTTCAGTCCAGAGTAGGTTTAAACAGTTCCAAGAAAAAGGGAAAAAAAAACAGTCCAGGGATCTTCTCCGCCCTAGCTAGCTGAAACTAACTAAAAGCAAAAAAAATCTCGGTCCTGCAGTCTCCAAGCCTCCGCCGAACACCCTGTCCGCCGAAGAATGTGTAGGAGTCAGGCAGTTTTCTCAAAAAAAACTCCGCGCTTCTCCTTGCTCTTAGAACCAGTCTTAAAGGCAGAGGACTCAATACACAGCACAAACAGAACAGACGATTGGGGATATAAGCATCATAAAGTTACCCTAGGACAGTTACCCTAGGACATTCCACCCCTTATCCCCATATCGTCAATTTACTAAAACTAATATATACTCCAGCTCTACATACACATACATCTATGTAAAAAACAATATGCAATATACAGCTACATACAGTGGCAGTACTATTCAGTACACAGTGATAATTGCACACAGTTCTCACCCAACAATCAAATCTCCCTGGGGTACACATCGTGTGGTTCCATCTGTCTGCATTACCCACCATGTGCAGCCTGGTCCCTGAGCAAAGACAATCCCACGGATGGGATCCTCTGTACTTGAAGCAGAATTGATCCAAACTGTCTTCCCTAACAAACCTCTTACATGTACTACTGGGACCTTCTCTTCATCTACTGTATGTAGGGGCTCAGATTGGGCAGGGCCTGCTCTGTTGGTGGAACCTCGGGTGTTAACTAACCAGGTGGCCTTTGCTAGATGCTGCTCCCAGTTTTTGAATGATCCCCCACCCAGTGCTTTCAGGGTGGTTTTTAGCAGTCCGTTGTATCTTTCTACTTTCCCTGAAGCTGGTGCATGATAGGGGATATGGTACACCCACTCAATTCCATGTTCCCTAGCCCAGTTGTTGATGAGGCTGTTCTTGAAATGAGTTCCATTGTCTGACTCAATCCTCTCAGGGGTACCATGCCTCCAAAGAACTTGCTTTTCAAGGCCTAGAATGGTGTTACGGGCAGTAGCGTGGGGCACAGGGTAGGTCTCCAGCCATCCTGTGGTGGCCTCTACTATTGTGAGCACATAGCGCTTGCCTTGGCGGGTTTGGGGAACGGTGATGTAGTCAACCTGCCAGGCTTCCCCGTACTTATACTTGGACCATCGCCCGCCAGACCATAGGGGCTTCACCCGCTTGGCCTGCTTGATTGCAGCACACGTCTCACAGTCATGGATAACCTGAGAAATACTGTCCATGGTTAGATCCACACCTCGGTCTCGTGCCCACTTATAGGTGGCATCTCTGCCCTGATGGCCTGAGGCATCATGGGCCCATCGAGCTAGGAACAACTCTCCCTTGTGTTGCCAATCTAAGTCTATCTTTGACACCTCTATCTTTGCAGCCTGATCTACCTGCTTGTTGTTTTGGTGCTCCTCATTAGCCCGACTCTTGGGGACATGGGCATCTACATGACGGACTTTTACAGGTAGCTTCTCTACCCGAGTGGCAATGTCCTTCCACTCATCTGCAGCCCAGATAGGTTTTCCCCTACGCTGCCAGTTGGCCTTTTTCCACTTCTCCAGCCATCCCCACAGAGCATTGGCTACCATCCACGAATCAGTGTAGAGGTAGAGCTTTGGCCACTTCTCTCTTTCAGCAATGTCCAGGGCCAGTTGAACAGCTTTGAGCTCAGCGAGTTGGCTTGACCCACCTTCTCCTTCAGTGGCTTGGGCAACCTGTCGTGTGGGGCTCCATACAGCTGCTTTCCACTTTCGTTTCATCCCAACGATGCGGCAGGAACTGTCAGTGAAAAGAGCATAGCGTGTTTCTTCTGCTGGCAGTTGGTTGTATGGTGGAGCTTCTTCAGCACGTGTCACTTGTTCCTGCTCCTCTTCATCCATGAGACCAAAGTTTTCACCTTCCGGCCAGTTTGTAATTATTTCCAAAATCCCAGGGCGATTTGGGTTTCCAATGCGGGCGCGCTGAGTGATGAGGGCAATCCATTTGCTCCATGTGGCATTGGTGGCATGGTGAGTAGAGGGAACTTCTGCTTTGAACATCCATCCCAGCACTGGTAGTCGAGGTGCCAGCAAGAGCTGTGTTTCGGTGCCTACTACTTCTGAGGCGGCTTGAACTCCTTCATAGGCGGCCAAGATTTCCTTCTCTGTTGGAGTGTAGTTGGCTTCAGACCCTCTGTAGCTTCGACTCCAGAATCCCAGTGGTCGGCCCCGAGTCTCCCCAGGCACCTTTTGCCAAAGGCTCCAGGACAGACCATGGCTTCCGGCTGCGGAGTAGAGCACGTTCTTCACATCTGGTCCCGTCCTGACTGGGCTAAGCGCTACGGCATGAGCGATCTCCTGCTTGATCTGGGCAAAGGCTTGTTGCTGTTTAGGGCCCTAGTGGAAATTGCTCTTCTTGCGGGTGACCAGGTAGAGAGGGCTCACAATCTGGCTGTACTCAGGAATGTGCATCCTCCAGAAACTTATGGCGCCTAGGAAAGCTTGTGTCTCCTTTTTGTTGGTTGGTGGACACATTGCTGTGATCTTGTTGATGACTTCAGTGGGAATCTGACGCCTTCCATCATGCCACTTTACTCCCAGGAACTGGATCTTACGAGCTGGTCTCTTAACTTTGCTCTTCTTGATAGCGAAACCGGCCTCCAGGAGGATCTGAATGATCTTCTCTCCTTTCTTAAACACTTCTATTGCTGTGTTTCCCCACACAATGATGTCATCAATGTACTGTAGATGTTCTGGAGCTTCACCTTTTTCTAGTGCAGCCTGGATCAGTTTATGGCAGATGGTGGGGCTGTGTTTCCACCCCTGGGGCAGTCGGTTCCAGGTGTACTGCACTCCTCTCTATGTGAAGGCAAACTGAGGCCTGCATTTTGCAGCTAGAGGAATGGAGAAAAATGCATTAGCAATGTCAATTGTGGCATACTACTTTGCTGCCTTGGACTCCAGCTCGTACTGGAGTTCTAGCATGCCCGGCACAGCAGCGCTCAATGGTGGAGTCACTTTGTTTAAGGCACGATAGTCCACAGTCAATCTCCATTCTTTGTCAGACTTGCGCACAGGCCAGATGGGGCTGTTGAAGGGTGAGTGGGTTTTGCTGACCACCCCTTGGCTCTCTAGCTCACGGATCATCTTGTAGATGGGGATCACAGCATCTCGAGTTGTTCTGTACTGTCGGCGATGCACTGTTGAAGTGGCAATTGGCACTTGTTGCTTTTTTACCTTCAGAAGACCTACAGCAGATGGGTTCTCTGATAGTCCAGGCAAGGTATTCAACTGCTTAACATTTCCTGTCTCTACAGCTGCTATTCCAAATGCCCACCTAAATCGCTTTGGGTCTTTGAAATACTCATTTTGGAGGAAGTCTATGCTCAAAATACATGGAGCCTTTGGGCTAGTCACAATAGGGTGTCTCTTTTACTCATTTCCAGTCAGGCTCACATCAGCCACCACCAAAGTAAAATCTTGTGAACCCCTTGTCACCCCAGCAATGGAAACAGATTCTTCTCCCACATGTCTTGATGGGAGTATTGTGCACTGTGCTCCAGTGTCAACTAAGGCCTCATATTTTTGTGGTTCTGATGTGCTAGGCCAACGAATCTACACAGTCCAAAGAACACGGTTTTCCCTAGCCTCTACCTGGCTAGAGGCAGGGCCCCTCTAAGCCTGATTATCCTTTTTTCCCTGGGTAACCGGAGCTGCTTCCTTCTTGCTAGAACTTCCTCTCATAGTCTTGCCATCCAACAATTCATGCAGCCGTTGCGTCATAGCATCAGTAGATTCTCTATCCCATCTTTTCATGTTTTCTCCACAATCACGCAGAAAGGACCACAGCTTAGCCCGTGGGATGCCTTTTCCCTCTCTATCTAGGGAACGTTTGCGTGTGGTGCTAGACCCTCTAACCTGTATTGCAGAGATCTGGAGAATGTTCTCTTTGAGTTCTTTGAGATTCTCTTCCACTTTGTCTGCTAATTCCCGCACCTGTGTTTCCACAGCTGCAATTCTTGCATGTGTTGGACCATGCACGGCATCTGCATATGTTTGGAGTTTCTTCGCCATATCAAGCACAGTCACCTCCGTCTCATCCCGCTTCATTATTGCTAAAGCAGAGGAGTATTCTTGTGGACCAAGTCGTACAAGTTTTCGCCACATCACAGGTGTACATGGTACTAAGTCGGGGTTCCTAGTGTTTATGTCATCTGAGAAGACAATCTCTGCTACTGCTATTTCTCTCAAGCGCTGAATCCCTTGTTCAATGGTTTTCCACTGGGTTTGCTGCATATAGAGATCGTCGGCACACAGATATCTTTGCGCTACACTTCTCAGGACCTGTTCCCAGAGACTGCAAGGCCTAGCCTCCCTCATCATTTCTTGGTCAATAACTGGATCATGTGACAGGGATCCCAGATGTCTTGCTTCAGTGCCATCCAGTATTGTAGCCTCGCCTGCAGCATCCCAAAGACGGACTAACCAACTAATTATAGATTCATCAGATCGTCGAGTATAATCCTTTCTTAGGCCACGAAGGTCCTTCAGGGAAAAGGACTCAATAGTATCTCCTGCTCTTGTGGCAGTTGGTCGGGCTCCTGATCTTGTAGCAGTTGGTTGGGCTTCTGATCTGGTAGCAGTTGGTTGGACTCCCGATCTTGGGCCAGTTTGTTGGGCTTCCGATTTTGTATCAGTTGGTTCAGCTTCTGACTGTGTATCATCAGTTGTTTCAGTTTCTGATTGTGTGTCAGGTGGTTTGACTCCTGACTGGGTGTCAGGAGGCATTGAGGATCCTTCACCTGAATCATCGTCTACTGGTCGATCGGTTTTGTCCGTGTGCTTCTTTCCCTTCTTTACTGCAGCAACTGCCGGTGTCTTAGCCTCACTGTCTGGTTTAGCTGCAGCCTGAATAGCTGTGGGATTGGCTGCAGCCTGAGTGACTGATTTATCTCCCTGCTCCCCTGCCTCTATCTGCTGCCCTACAGTGTTTAGCGGCGTGTGACTCATTCTAGAAAAGCTATAAACCATATAGAGGAAGGTCACCAGGTGAAATACCAGGAAGGTGGTGTCTTTAACATTCAGGAGAACCTGAACATTTTCCAAAAGCGATGTAACTGACTCAAAAGAGAAGAAGGAAAGAAGAGGCTGAAGAGCCTCATCCCCTACTCCTCCTCTAACAAACTGGGTGCAATTGTTGATAAATCCCCAAAACATGCTGCTGGAACTAGGACGCAGGGCAGGACGAAAAAACCATAAACCGAACATACCCAGAACAAACTCCAGTATCTTTATAAGCTTCTTGTAAGCCATAATCACCGAACCCAGCAAAATAAGTATTCTAATTTGTGCATCCCTAGTGTAAAAGCGGTATGTTAGGGACAATATTGGAGCTATTTCTGGGTAAGAAAACAAACCTAGGGACCAGAAAGGTATTAAGACCTCAAAAAAGCCTAGGGAACAGAAATGCAGAAAAGACTCCATTCTAAGAGACATTAGGAATTCAAGAAGCAACATGGCCACTGTTTAATCCCCACCCAAGGGACAAACAGACAAACAAAAAAAAGCAATTAATAATAATCAATACAAGTTTTTTTCCACTCTCTCGTGCCCTGCAGTGGGCGCCAATTCGAAGTATGTCCTGGTTTGGGGCAAATTTGGGAGAAAACCCCTGTATAGGATCCCTCCAAGGAAGCAAACCCAGGTGGCCCCTCCCTCCAACCAGTCCGGTAAAAAAAAACAACACAAACTCTTTGGAGAAAAGTGGAAAAAACTATTTTACTAAACAAATGTGCATACAAGTATAAAGAATGAATAATATGAAACAATAAAACCTCTCCTTCTGAAGTGAGATGGCAAATTGAGAAAGTCCTTGCTGTGGGTGGAGCTCGGCTCTCTCTCAGTGTCTCACCAGTCCCAGTCCCTCCGGCACTGCTGGAAAATGCCGAGGTCCAGGCCCCGGTGGGCCGCAGGTGCAGCCCCTAGTGCTCCCCTGGGTTTTCAGTCCAGAGTAGGTTTAAACAGTTCCAAGAAAAAGGAAATAAAAAACAGTCCAGGGAACTTCTCCGCCCTAGCTAGCTGAAACTAACTAAAAGCAAAAGAAATCTCTGTCCTGCAGTCTCCAAGCCTCCGCCGAATACCCCGTCCGACGAAGAATGTGGAGGAGTCAGGCAGTTTTCTCAAAACAAACTCCGCTCTTCTCCTTGCCCTTAGAATCAGTCTTAAAGGCACAGGACTCAATATACAGCACAAACAGAACACACGATTGGGGATACAAGCATCATAAAGTTACCCTAGGACACATGGAAACACAGCAAGCAGTCAGGAACCCACATGCTCTGCTTGCTGCAAATGTGGCGAACAGACACCCCAGCATCAGAATCTCAGAAATCACAGAGAGAAGCAGAGAAATGCTGCAGGACCATGTTTGCTTGCTTCAAAAAGTGGAAAACTTACTTGGGCTGTGCACAGTGCAAACCGATGAACAGAAGCATACACAGTGAGAGCTGTGTGCACTGTTCTCGCAGAGCAGAGCTTATTCAACTTGAAAGCTTCTAACATGGAAAGAGAGCAAGCAGACAGCAGCCCACATGCTCTGCTTGCTGCAAACATGGAAACAGACACCCCAGCATCAGAATCACAGAAATCACTGAGAGAAGCAGAGAAATGCTGCAGGAGCATGTTTTCTTGCTAGGACAAATGAAAACCTTACTTGGGCTGTGCACAGTGCAAACGGATGAATAGAAGCATACACAGTGAGAGCTGTGTGCACTGTTCTCGCAAAGCAGAGCTTGTCCAACTTGACAGCTTCTAACATGGAAACAGAGCAACCAGACAGGAACCCTCATGCTGTGCTTGCTGCAGACGTGGAGAACAGACACCCCAGCATCAGAATCTCAGAAATCACTGAGAGAAGCAGAGGAATGCTGCAGGAGCATGTTTCCTTGCTAGGACCAATGAAAACCTTACTTGGGCTGTGCACAGTGCAAACAGATGCACAGAAGCATACACAGTGAGAGATGTGTACCCTGTTCTCGCAGAGCAGAGCTTGTTCGACTTGACAGCTTCTAACACGGAAAGAGAGCAAGCAGACAGCAACCCACATGCCCTGCATGCGGCAAACATGGAAAAGAAACACCCCAGCATCAGAATCACAGAAATGGCTGAATTAAGCAGTGAAATGCTGCAGGAGCATGTTTGCTTCCTAGGACAAATGAAAAACTCAAATGGGCCATGCACAGTGAAAACCGATGAACAGAAGCAAACACAGTGAGAGCTCTGTGCATGGTTCTCGCATAGCAGAGCTTGTTCAACTTGACTGCTTCTAACGTGGAAACACAGCAAGCAGACAGCAGCACACATGCTCTGCTTGCTGCAAACATGGAAAACAGACACCTCAGCATCAGAATCTCAAAAATCACTGAGAGAAGCAGAGAAATGCTGCAGGAGCATGTTTTCTTGCTAGGACCAATGAAAACCTTACTTGGGCTGTGCACAGTGCAAACCGATGAACACAAGCATACACAGTGAGAACTGTGTGCACTGTTCTCGCAGAGCAGAGCTTGTTCAAATTCACAGCTTCTAAGATGGAAACACAGCAAGCAGACCTCATCCCACATTCTCTGCTTGTTGCAAAGAAGGAAAACAGACACCCTAGTATCAGAATCTCAGAAATCACTGAGGGAAGCAGAGCGATGCTGCAGGAGAGTGTTTGCTTGCTAGAACAAATGAAAAACTCAAATGGGCTGTGCACAGTGCAAACAGATGAACAGAAGTGTAGTGGTGTGAGAATTGTTTTACTAAGTTATTAAGTTATTTTTGTAAGATTTTTGAGTTATTTTTGTAATGATTTTGTTCACTGAATACCCCTGTGTTCTGTATTGGTTTTCCCCTTATGAGTTGAGTTGCTTAAACAGACGTTTTCTGTCAATCAATCCTCCCCTGCACCTGTCTTTGTCACTCCCTTCCCCCACTCCTCGTGGTCGACCTGTCTGTCACTTTGGACACCTTCCCTGGCTTCAGGAAAACTCCAGGGAGGGGGTCGAGTGATAGGCTGGGGCCCTTGGAATTCCCTCCCATCTTGTGTGGTTGGCCCCCTGTTGTAAAGTTTACACCCCCAGTTACTCCCCCGTTGTCGTGACTGGCTGAACCGGTTGTCAGCCACCCCTGTTTCCACCCCACTTTAAAAAGCTCGTGCACCCCTGGCCCGGGGTCTCTTCTGGGCAGCAGGTCACAGGGGCAGAGCTCCCGGCTCTCTCCTCTCCAATAAACCTCATTTAAATCCTGCCTCAAGAGTCCGGCTTTCTTCTGACTGCTGAGATCGCCATTGCTTCATCTCCGTGCCCATCGCAGGGCCGAAGGAGGCTTTCTTAGTTAGCTACTTTTACCTAACACGCTGCTGCAGTGACATCTAGTGGACTGAGCTAGCTATTGCAGCGTGATTAACACGCAATCCGGACACTGCGACGGCGGTCTTATGTCCAACGTGGGGTCTCCCCCGGTCACGAGGCGGACCCTGCGGCACGGATTTTAAGCTCTCTCGGACAGCTGAAGCTATCCCTGGACGTCCCGCTACCCCTGGTTGCAGCCGCGCTTGGAGAGCCTGCTCCCGGGGGAGAGGAGAGGAACCCGGACACCCATCGGATCCTCGTCAGGCAGTTGGACCCACAACCTCAGGTTTTGTCTCGTTCCAGGAGGGGGTAAGTTACCCTTCTTGAGGGGACTTACTTTTTGGACGGTGCTCCGGGGTTTGGAGACCCTAGCTTTGGGAAGGGATTCCCCAGGAGTGGGGGGGATCCCAAGCTGCGCAGCTCGGGGGGGTGGTAGTTTGCTCCATTTCCCCACAGGAACTATCCTCGGAACTTTTTACTTTCGTTTTCCTTTTTTTTAAACTTTAAGTTAAGGGCAGTGGTCGGATTGGGCAGGGAGCCTGAGAATTATAGGACACTGCATTCTAATTTCACTGCGGCTCCCCGGGTCTGGTTTTGGGAACTAATTACCTGGTTTTAGGAGATTTATTCCGCTTTTTTCTTTTGTTAAATTTTGATTTTGCCTGAGTGTTAGTGGGGACCGACAGAAAGAAATTGTTAGAGATATGGGTGTTAATCTCTCGGTCGCTCAGAAGGCTTTGTATTATAGTTGTAATTCTATTGTTCAGATAGCCCAGTTAAAAGTTTCAAAGGGCGAGATCAAAAAGTTTGTCAGATGGCTGTTCCTATACTTCCCACAGGCGTCTCCGGAGCAAATACACAGCCCCAAATTTTGGCAAGCTGTGATTGATAAAATTAATAATTTGGCACTCTCAGGGGACAAACAAGCCTCCAAATTCCTCAATTTGGCTTCGCAGCTTTCAGCTGCTGTTATAAAAATGAATAGGAAAGTGCAGAAACAGCCAGGTCCAAGACAACCTGCCCTTTGTTCTCCCTGTCCCTCTGTCCCTTCTCCTCGTCCCCAGAAGGGAATTCTGAAGGGAGCAGCAGGACCCCAGCCTGCTGGCTCAGGCTCTCCCAGGAATTCTCGACTCCTCCGCCCGGGCAGTCCTAGCCAGACTGCTCGGGGCTTCTTGGGCAGGCCTGGCCGGGCTGCTCAAGAATTCCACCCTTCCTCATCTTCCCCAGTTAATAAACCTCGTGTTAGATTTAGTCTAGCTGAGACTCCCCAACCACAAAATGGCTCCCCTACCCCTTATCCCCAAGATGGAGGAGACCGCATGGCACAGTGCTCCCCATCCCCCTATCCTCCTTCCTTCAGTCCCTTTCTTCCCACCCTTGATCAGACCAACCCCTTCCTCTCCTCAGCCCCTCCTATCCCCCAAAAGACTCCACCCATGCTTCCTCCCTCTCCCAAGACCACTCCCACAGCTCCTCCCAGCTACTCCTCCCACGGGAACGCCCACATGACATCAGTGGGTTCCCAGACCACACACCCCACCGAAAGACACGCCTCCTGGGCTTCTGGTTCCCACGCTCCCCCGCCCGGTTCCCACGGTCTGGAGCCGGGGGGGGTGGGGCCGGAGCCTGTGTCTACTGAGGCCCAGCTGCCTCCCTCTATTCCCTCATTAGCCCCAGTCACCTACAAGGGCTCCCGAGGAGGACACAATGTCCGAGCAATCCACCACCCATTTTCACAGGCCACCATCAGGGATATATGCAAGGCTCATCGGGATTATGGGCGGGACAGTCCCTATTTTAGGGGCCTGCTCCGCTCTGATCTCGAAGCTGCTGTTGTCATTCCAGCAGACCTCAGGCAGCTGTTCTCCTGCCTCATGGACTCCACGGAGTTCAAGTTGTGGGAGGCAGCATGGAAGCAGCTGCTCAGGGAGGCCTTGCCGAGTCTCCTGGTCGATCCCGAGACGGCGATCGATGAAAATGGGAATGCCCTCACCCTGGAACACCTCATGGGTGAGGGAAGGTGGACGGATCCAACAGACCAGGCGTCGGGCATCCCAGTCAAAGCCCTCATGGTAATAAGGGAGCGTGCAGTGACTGCATTCTTTAGTATGGTGCCAGATGGTCCTGTCATTCCTTATTATAAAATCATACAGGGGACCAAAGAAGCATTTACCAAGTTTGTGGAAAGGCTCACCCGGGCAATTGAAGTCCAGGTATCGGAAGTGGCTGTGAGAGAGGGAATCCTTCGGGAAATGGTGTTCGCAAATGCGAACAATTTATGTAGGACTGCAATTCTTAGTCTCCCTTTGGACCCTCCTCCGACCATCCAGGACATGCTCCGGGTGTGCCAATTAAAGGTCCCCTTCATGCAAGGGAATGATCAGGACTGGAAACAAAAAACACCAAGGATAGCTGCAACGTCTGGCACCCAGCAAGAACACATTCGCAGGCCGCATGCTCCCCAAAGAAACAAGTGTATCATCTGTCGGGAGCCGGGACACTGGGCCAATAATTGCCCACTGAGGGATGACATTGAGTTGTTAAAAAAGAAAAAGGGGGGAGGCGGGGGAGGTGGGAGAACAGGAGTAGCGGGCGAGAACTCCCACCAGTTAAACTAAGGGAGGAGCGCAGGTCCGCCCGGCGCAATGACACAAATAGGGCGGACCAGGCAGTGGGAGGGAGGAAGGAAAGGAAGAGCGCCGATGATATGCTGCCCAAAACCGAAAAGGACATTCTAACCGGACGTGACACACCTGACGTGACTTTCAAAACTGACCATGACCTGTCCAAACCTATTGTAATACCATCTTCTAAGGAAAAACCTTATAGGTTGGAGCTCACCGAAGCTGTCCACCTGACCACCACGGATTGGACCTTCCTTTCTGTAAATATTAAGGAACAAGGTGCCTGGCCAGTCCAAGGGAAGGAACTTGTCGTCATCGGGGATTGTAAGTACACCCCGCAAGAGATCGAGATCCTCCCAGGGATTTCAGTCAACAACCCTGGGAACCTCGTTCTCTGGCTGCGATGCACCCATCCACCGACCTTTCTCCCGAAAGGTCAGATCATTGCACAGATCATCCCTACCCGGGGGCCAAATGATACATCTAAGGTCCCGGTGGCTTGCCCTGTGCAAGCCATCACTGAGGAAAGGCCCCGGGTAGCATGCAAATTTACGGTGGGCGGGGAAACAATTAACATCACTGCTCTTTTAGACACTGGGGCAGATGTGACTGTTGTGCCAGCCCGGGATTGGCCGTCACATTGGGCTTTGCAGGACGTGGCTGGACACGTCCAGGGTGTTGGAGGGCTTCAATTGGCAAGACAGTCAAGGAGCATAGTACAAATTAAGGGGCCAAAAGGGCAATTGGCAAATATCCGCCCTTTTGTTTTAAATTACAAGGAGCCCTTGCTTGGAAGGGATCTCATGGCTCAATGGGGGGTCAAGATTGACATACCCGACCCCTCAGTGGACATTTCCACGGCGACCATTGAAGAGCGTCCCACCAAAAAACTTAATTGGCTCACTGAGAATCCAGTTTGGGTGGAGCAATGGCCGCTCTCTAAACAGAAATTAAAAGCGCTCGAGGAGCTCGTGGAGGAGCAATTACGAAAGGGACACATAGTGGAAACTGACAGCCCTTGGAATTCTCCGGTTTTTGTGATCCAAAAGCCGGGGAAAGACAAGTGGCACCTCCTCCAGGACCTCCGACAAATTAACAATGTTATTGAAGACATGGGATCTCTCCAACCGGGAATGCCTTCCCCCACTATGCTCCCCCAAAATTGGAAATTGGCAATTATAGACATCAAAGACTGCTTTTTTCAAATTCCTCTTCACCCGGATGATGCCCCACGTTTTGCATTCTCGGTACCCACCATCAACCGAGAAGCCCCAAGGAAGCGCTATCACTGGCGGGTACTCCCTCAGGGGATGAAGAACAGCCCGGTTATATGCCAGTGGTATGTTGCGTCCTTGCTGTCCCCTGTCCGCGCAGCCGCGGGACAGGCCATCATCCATCACTACATGGATGATGTCCTGGTGTGTGCCCCGACTGACGATGAGCTGACACATGCGCTTGACCTGACAATCCATGCATTGATTGCTGCAGGTTTCGAGCTGCAAGAAGAGAAGGTTCAGAGGATGCCACCCTGGAAGTACCTCGGGCTGGAGATTGGAAAGCGGTCCATTGTACCGCAAAAATTGTCCATCAAAACGAAGGTAAGTTCCCTCGCGGATGTACACCAGCTGTGTGGGGCTTTGAATTGGGTAAGGCCTTGGCTAGGCTTGACCACCAAGGACCTCGCCCCCCTTTTCAATTTATTGAAATGGGGAGAGGAGCTCAGTTCTCCTAGGGCGCTTACCCCAGAAGAGGAAAAGGCTCTGGAGAGGATTCAGGACGCTATGTCCTCAAGGCAAGCTCACAGATTTGACCCCGAGCTGGCTTTCAAATTTATTATCCTGGGAAAGTTGCCGCACCTCCACGGGATGATCTTTCAGTGGAAGGACATCCCGAAAAAGGACCGAGAAGGGAAAGATCCACTCTCTATCATAAAGTGGGTCTTCCTGAGCCATCAGAGGTCCAAAAGGATGACTCGGCCACAGGAGCTGGTAGCTGAGCTGATCCGGAAGGCAAGGTTCCGGATCAGAGAATTAGCCGGTTGTGACTTTGTGTGTATTCACATTCCAATTGGGTTGAGATCGGGCCAAATTTCGAAGTCAATGATGGAACACCTGCTGCAGGAAAACGAAGCACTGCAGTTCGCACTGGACTCCTTTACTGGGCAAATTTCAATTCATCGGCCAGCCCACAAAATTTTTAATCAGGATGTTAAATTCACATTATCCTTAAAGGAGGTTCGAAGCAGGAATCCACTCAAAGCCTTGACAGTTTTTACTGACGCGTCTGGAAGGTCTCACAAGTCAGTATTGACTTGGAAGGACCCTCAAACTCAGCAATGGGAGGCTGATGTCACTGAGGTGGAAGGATCACCTCAGGTTGCTGAGTTGGCCGCTGTCGTCAGGGCATTTGAGAGGTTTCCCGAACCTTTCAATTTAGTGACAGACTCCGCGTATGTAGCGGGGGTGGTGTCCAGAGCGGAACAGGCCATCCTGCAGGAGGTGTCCAACATTGCTTTATATGAGTTGCTCTCGAAATTAGTTAAACTGGTCTCCCACCGAGAGCAGCCGTTCTATGTGATGCACACGAGGTCACACACAGATCTGCCGGGGTTTGTCGCGGAGGGGAACAGGAAGGCAGATGCCCTTGCTGCCCCTGCCGAGATGGCCCCCCTGCCTAACATCTTTGAGCAGGCGAAACTCAGCCACCAGCTTTTCCACCAAAACGCGCCTGGCCTTGTTCGCCGCTTCCATCTAACGCGGGAGCAGGCCAAAGCGATTGTGGCCGCGTGCCCATCCTGCTCCCGAAATGCAGTCCCAACCTTGCATGCGGGGGTCAACCCTTGGGGGCTGAGGAGCTGTGAGGTGTGGCAGACAGATGTCACACATTTCCCAGAATTTGGCCGCCAAAAGAACATACATGTGTCTATCGACACATTCTCCAGAGCTGTGTTCGCTTCTGCCCACACAGGGGAGAAAGCGGGGGATGTCATTAAACACCTTATCCATGCTTTCTCCTTCCTGGGCATCCCGAAGGAAGTCAAGACCGACAACGGCCCAGGGTACAAGTCCAGGGAGCTCTGCAGCTTCTTGCAGCAATGGGGGGTGGAGCACAAGACCGGCATCCCCCACTCCCCCACGGGTCAAGCCATGGTCGAGAGGACCCATGGTACCATCAAGAGAGTTCTACATCAACAGCAGCGGGTCCTCAAAGCAGAAACACCAGCAGTCAGACTGGCCAGGGCACTTTTTACCATCAACTTTTTAAATTGTTCCTTTGAAGGTCTCAATCCACCAATCATAAGGCACTTCGGGGCGAGCTCCCTGTTTTCCATCCGAGAAAGGCCTCCGGTCATGGTCAGAGATCCTGAGTCTGGAAGGACGGAAGGGCCACATGACCTGGTCACGTGGGGACGTGGATACGCTTGCGTGTCCACCCCCGCGGGACCAAAGTGGATTCCATCCAAGTGGGTGAAGCCCTACGTCCCTAAGGGCTCAGGATCCAAGAAAGTAATCAGCCCGCAGGTAGCAGAAGCAGCGTGGAGGCGGAAGAGAAAACCCCAACTACAACACTGGGTGGAGTTACCCTTCCCTGACTGTTCCCCACTTGTGTAACTTTGTGTTTAGTGTCTTCCAGTTTTCCACATGGCGGCAACCCGAGCCGGATTCCCCGCTCCGAGGAAGTTCCATCTAACCCTCGGAGCCCTGATAACGCTCAGCCTGTGTCTCCCAGTCGTCGGATGGCTGGTCCCGCAACCGAAAGCAAATGTGTGGGCGACCCTGGCGCGGGCAATGGGGCAGGACCACATTTGCTTGTCAGCCACCTCGGCAGACAGCCCCTTGTCGACCTGTCTTGTGGGGATCCCAAGTGGGCCCAAGGAGTTACCCGCCAAGCTCTTAGAGATCACGGAGCAGACCAATAGAGAGGGTGCTTCTAAGGGTCAATCCATCTCCCAGCTATCCCCACCTGATTCCTTTTTAGACGTTGAAATTACGTTCCCGATTAGAAATCCGTTTTTGTTGTGGAAAAAATATATATCCACCCTTTCCAGCTTAAGTTTTCCCCTCAATGAATTAGAAATTTTAGGTTCGTCAAATGCATCTTTTTGTGTTCATTTTATGTTTACCCCCCCTCAGGGTCAGGAGAGATCCTATCAGTTTGTTTACCAAACCAAGAATGTTTACACTGCCAAGATATGGTGCGGCCGGATCGCCCATGTAGAGATGGCCTCAACAACTGATAGGAAACCCCTGGCCCTTCCCAAAGGTGTGTTTTTAATTTCTGGGGATAGAGCATGGGCAGGCATCCCCCCTTACCTTGTACGAGGACCATGCACTTTTGGCCGGTTGGGCTTGTTTTCCCCCAACAAGACCACTCTCATGAATTGGCAGAGAAAAAATTCCACCAGCAAAAAAGTCCAAAAAAAAGATTTGGCTTCGCTCAATGCCAACTGTGACTCCGAAATTATTCATTGGTCAAAAGTAAAGGGAGTGGCAGTCACAGTTTTTATACCTTGGGTTTCGACTGCGAAAGCTCTAGGTGAGCTGGCTCACCTAGAGTGTTGGGTGGCGAAACAAGCAAATTTAACTTCCAACGCGCTGGCCGGCCTCCTATCAGATGTGGAAGTAACAAGGCAGGCAACGCTACAAAACAGGGCAGCTATCGACTACCTCCTCCTCCTCCATGGACACCGGTGTGAGGAGTTTGAGGGGTTGTGTTACTTCAATTTGTCATCAAAAGCCGAGGACGTCCACACTGCCATCCGACAGATGCGGGAGATGGTGAACAACATAAAAAGAGAAACAGACGACTGGCTGAGCGGACCCTTTACCAACTGGGGAATCTCCGGTTGGGTTTCCTCCATCATAAAGACTGTGTTGCTTTCTTTGTTTGTTTTGTTATTAATTATACTTGCGTTCGGTTTACTAAAAAAGATGTTATATAATTTGGTTTCTGCCACCTCACACTCCCCCACAGTTAACCATGTCACCATATCAGAAGAGGACCATGAGGAGGAAGGACTGGAGTTGGAAGAGGTGCAGGAGGGGACCCCAGAAGATGAAGGACAAAATTCAGATGAAGAAGAACATGGACTGCGGTACCCGACGCTGCATCAGCAATACCACCCTTCTCCGATCCAGTCCCACTCCTCTTGAAAAAAACAAAAAAGGGGGAGATGCAGTGGTGTGAGAATTGTTTTATTAAGTTATCAAGTTACGTTGTAAGATTTTTGAGTTACTTTTGTAATGATTTAGTTCACTGTATACCCCTGTGTTCTGTACTGGTTTTCCCCTTATGAGTTAGGTTGCTTAAACAGACGTTTTCTGTCAATCAGTCCTCCCCTGCACCTGTCTTTGTCACTCCCCTCCCCCACTCCTCGGGGTCGACCTGTCTGTCACTTTGGACACCTTCCCTGGCTTCAGGAAAACTCCAGGGAGGGGGTCGAGTGATACGCTAAGGCCCTTGGAATTCCCTCCCATCTTCTGTGGTTGGCCCCCTGTTGTAAAGTTTACACCCCCAGTTACTCCCCCCGTTGTCGTGACTGGCTGAACCGGTTGTCAGCCACCCCTGTTTCCACCCCACTTTGAAAAGCTCGTGCACCCCTGGCCCGGGGTCTCTTCTGGGCAGCAGGTCACAGGGGCAGAGCTCCCGGCTCTCTCCTCTCCAATAAACCTCATTTAAATCCTGCCTGCAAGAGTCCGGCTTTCTTCTGACTGCTGAGGTCGCCATTGCTTCATCTCCGTGCTCATCGCGGGGCAGAAGGAGGATTTCTTAGATAGCCACTTTGCCCTAACACGCTGCCGCAGTGACATCGAGTGGACTGAGCTAGCTATTGCAGCGTGATTAACATGCGATTCGGACACTGCGACACAGAAGCATACCTAGCGAGAGCTGTGTGCACTGTTCTCGCAAAGCAGAGGTTGTTCAACTTGACAGCTTCTAACATGGAAAGAGAGCAAGCAGACAGCAACCCACATGCTCTGTTTGCTGCAAAGATGGAAAACAGACACCCTAGCATGGGAATCTCAGAAATCACAGAGAGAAGCAGAGAAATTCTGCAGGAGCATGTTTGCTTGCTAGGACAAATGAAAAACTCCAATGGGCTGTGCACAGTGCAAACAGATGAACAGAAGCATACACAGTGAGAGCTGTGTGCACTGTTCTCGCAGATCCGAGCTTGTTCGACTTGACAGCTTCTAACATGGAAACAGAGCAAGCAGACAGCAACCCACATCGTCTGCTTGCTGCAAACGTGGAGAACAGACGCCCCAGCATCAGAATCTGAGAAATCACTGAGATAAGCAGAGAAATACTGCAGGACCATGTTTGCTTGCTAGGACAAATGAAAAACTCAAATGGGCTGTGCACTGTGCAAACAGATGATCATAAGCATACACAGCGAGAGCTGTGTGCACTGTTCACGCAAAGCAGAGCTTGTTCGACTTGACAGCTTCCAACATGGAAACACAGCAAGGAGAGAGCAGCACACATTCTCTGCCTGTTGCAAAGAAGGAAAACAGGCACCCTAGTATCAGAACCTCAGAAATCACTGAGAGAAGCAGAGAAATGCTGCATAAGAATGTTTGCTTGCTTGAAAAAGTGAAAAACTCACTTGGGCTCTGCACAGCGCAAACCGATGAACAGAAGCATACACAGCGAGAGCAGTGTGCACTGTTCTCGCAAAGCAGAGCTTGTTCAACTTGACAGCTTCCAACATGGAAAGAGAGCAAACAGACAGCAGCCCACATGCTCTGCTTGTTGCAATCATGGAAAACAGACACCCCAGCATCAGAAATTCAATAATCAGTGAGAGAAGTAGAGAAATGCTGCAGGATGTCCTAGGGTAACTTTATGATGCCTGTATCCCCAATCGTCTGTTCTGTTTGTGCTGTATATTGAGTCCTGTGCCTTTAAGACTGGTTCTAAGAGCAAGGAGAAGCCCGGAGTTTGTTTTGAAAGAACTGCCTGACTCCTCCACATTCTTTGGCGGACGTGGTGTTCGGCGGAGGCTTGGAGAGACTGCAGGACAGAGATTTTTTTTGCTTTTAGTTAGTGTCAGCTAGCTAGGGCAGAGAAGTTCCCTGGACTGTTTTTTTTTCCTTTTTCTTGGAACTGTTTAAACCTACTCTGGACTGAAAACCCAGGGGAGCACTGGGGGCTGCACCTGCGGCCCACCGGGGCCTGGACCTCGGCATTTTCCAGCAGCGCCGGAGGGACTGGGACTGAGGAGAGACTGAGAGACTGAGAGAGAGAGAGAGCCGAGCTCCACCCACGGCAAGGACTTTCTCAATTTGCCATCTCACTTCAGAAGGAGAGGTTTTATTGTTTCATATTATTCATTCTTTATACTTGTATGCACATTTGTTTAGTAAAATAGTTTTTTCCACTTTTCTCCAAAGAGGTTTTTTTTTTCCGGACTGGTTGGAGGGAGGGGCCACCTGGGTTTGCTTCCTTGGAGGGATCCTATACAGGGGTTTTCTCCCAAATTTGCCCCAAACCAGGACATACTTCTAATTGGTGCCCACTGCGGGGCACGAGAGAGTGGAAAAAACTTGTATTGATTATTATTAACTGCTTTTTTTTGTTTGTCTGTCTGTCCCTTGGGTGGGGATTAAACAGTGGCCATGTTGCTTCTTGAATTTCTAATGTCTCTTAGAATGGAGTCTTTTCTGCATTTCTGTTCCCTAGGCTTTTTTGAGGTCTTAATACCTTTCTGGTCCCTAGGTTTTTCTTACCCAGAAATAGCTCCAATATTGTCCCTAACATACAGCTTTTACACAAGGGATGCACAAATTAGAATACTTATTTTGCTGGGTTCGGTGATTATGGCTTACAAGAAGCTTATAAAGATACTGGAGTTTGTTCTGGGTATGTTCGGTTTATGGTTTTTTCGTCCTGCCCTGCGTCCTAGTTCCAGCAGCATGTTTTGGGGATTTATCAACAATTGCACCCAGTTTGTTAGAGGAGGAGTAGGGGATGAGGCTCTTCAGCCTCTTCTTTCCTTCTTCTCTTTTGAGTCAGTTACATCGCTTTTGGAGAGTGTTCAGGGTCTCCTGAACGTTAAAGACGCCACCTTCCTGGTATTTCAGATGGTGAGCTTCCTCTATATGGTTTATAGCTTTTCTAGAATAAGTCACACACCGCTAAACACTGTAGGGCAGCAGATAGAGGCAGGGGAGCAGGGAGATAAATCAGTCACTCAGGCTGCAGCCAATCCCACAGCTATTCAGGCTGCAGCTAAACCAGACAGTGAGGCTAAGACACCGGCAGTTGCTGCAGTAAAGAAGGGAAAGAAGCACACGGACAAAACCGATCGACCAGTAGACGATGATTCAGGTAAAGGATCCTCAGTGCCTCCTGACACCCAGTCAGGAGTCAAACCACCTGACACACAATCAAACTGAAGCAACTGATGATACACAGTCAGAAAGCTGAACCAACTGATACAAAATTGGAAGCCCAACCAACTGGCACAAGATCGGGAGTCCAACCAGCTGCTACAACATCAGGAGCCCAACCAGCTGCTACAACATCAGGAGCCCGACCAACTGCTACAAGATCAGGAGCCCGACCAACTGCCGCAAGAGCAGGAGATACTATTGAGTCCTTTTCCCTGAAGGACCTTCGTGGCCTAAGAAAGGATTATACTCGACGATCTGATGAATCTATAATTAGTTGGTTAGTCCGTCTTTGGGATGCTGCAGGCGAGGCTACAATACTGGATGGCACTGAAGCAAGACATCTGGGATCCCTGTCACATGATCCAGTTATTGACCAAGAAATGATGAGGGAGGCTAGTCCTTGCAGTCTCTGGGAACGGGTCCTGAGAAGTGTGGCACAAAGATATCTGTGTGCTGACGATCTCTATATGCAGCAAACCCAGTGGAAAACCATTGAACAAGGGATCCAGCGCTTGAGGGAAATGGCAGTGGCGGAGATTGTCTTCTCAGATGACATAAACACTAGGAACCCCGACTTGGTACCATGTACACCTGTGATGTGGCGAAAACTTGTACGACTTGGGCCACAAGAATACTCCTCTGCTTTAGCAATAATGAAGCGGGATGAGACGGAGGTGACTGTGCTTGATATGGCGAAGAAGTTCTGAACATATGCAGATGCCGTGCATGGTCCAACACATGCAAGAATTGCAGCTCTGGAAACACGTATGACGAAATTAGAAGACAAGATAGAGGAGAATCACAAAGAACTCAAGGAGAACATTCTCCAGATCTCTGCAGTACAGGTTAGAGGCTCTGGCACCACACGCAAACGTTCCCTAGATAGAGAGGGAAAAGGCATCCCACGGGCTAAGCTGTGGTCCTTCCTGCGTGATTGTGGAGAAAACATGAAAAGATGGGATGGAGAATCTACTGATGCTATGACACAACGGCTGCGTGAATTGTTGGATGGCAAGACTGTGAGAGGAAGTTCCAGCAAGAAGGAAGCAGCTCCGGTTACCCAGGGAAAAAAGGATAATCAGGCTTAGATGGGCCCTGCCTCTAGCCAGGTAGAGGCTAGGGAAAACCGTGTTTTTTGGACTGTGTGGATTCGTTGGCCTGGCACATCAGAACCACAAAAATATGAGGCCTTAGTTGACACTGGAGCACAGTGCACAATACTCCCATCAAAACATGTGGGAGAAAAATCTGTTTCCATTGCTAGGGTGACAGGGGGTTCACAAAATTTTACTTTAGTAGAAGCTAATATGAGCCTAACTAGAAATAAGTAGAAGAGACACCCTATTGTGACTGGCCCAGAAGCTCCATGTATTTTGGGCATAGACTTCCTCCAAAATGGGTATTTCAAAAACCCAAAGAGATTTAAGTGGGCATTTGGAATAGCAGCTGTAGAGACAGGGGATGTTAAGCAGTTGAATACCTTGCCTGGACTATCAGAGAACCCATCTGCTGTGGGTCTTCTGAAGGTGGAAGAGCAACAAGTGCCAATTGCCACTTCAACAGTGCATCGCCGACAGTACAGAACAACTCAAGATGCTGTGATCCCCATCCACAAGATGATCCGTGAGCTGGAGAGCCAAGGGGTGGTCAGCAAAACCCACTCACCCTTCAACAGCCCCATCTGGCCTGTGCGCAAGTCTGACGGAGAATAGAGATTGACTGTAAACTATCGTGCCTTGAACAAAGTGACTCCACCATTGAGCGCTGCTGTGCCGATCATGCTGGAACTCCAGTACGAGCTGGAGTCCAAGGCAGCAAAATAGCATGCCACAATTGACATTGCTAATGCATTTTTCTCCATTCCTCTGGCTGCAGAATGCAGGCCTCAGTTTGCTTTCACCTGGAGGGGCGTGCAGTACACCTGGAACCGACTGCCCCAGGGGTGGAAACACTGCCCCACCATCTGCCATGGGCTGATCCAGGCTGCACTAGAAAAGGGTGAGGCTCCGGAACATCTACAGTACATCGATGACATCATTGTGTGGGGAAACACAGCAATGGAAGTGTTTGAGAAAGGAAAGAAGATCATCCAAATCCTCCTGGAGGCCGGTTTCGCTATCAAGAAGAGCAAAGTTAAGGGACCAGCTCGTGAGATCCAGTTCCTGGGAGTAAAGTGGCACGATAGAAGGCGTCAGATTCCCACTGAAGTCATCAACAAGATCACAGCAATGTGTCCACCAACCAACAAAAAGGAAACACAAGCTTTCCTAGGCGCCATAGGTTTCTGGAGGATGCACATTCCTGAGTACAGCCAGATTGTGAGCCCTCTCTACCTGGTCACCCGCAAGAAGAACAATTTCCACTAGGGCCCTAAACAGCAACAAACCTTTGCCCAGATCAAGCAGGAGATCGCTCATGCAGTGGCCCTTGGCCCAGTCAGGACGGGACCAGATGTGAAGAACGTGCTCTACTCTGCAGCTGGAAGCCATGGTCTGTCCTGGAGCCTTTGGCAAAAGGTGCCTGGGGAGACTCGGGGCCGACCACTGGGATTCTGGAGTCGAAGCTACAGAGGGTCTGAAGCCAACTACACTCCAACAGAGAAGGAAATCTTGGCCGCCTATGAAGGAGTTCAAGCCGCCTCAGAAGTCGCAGGCACCGAAACACAGCTCCTGCTGGCACCTCGACTACCAGTGCTGGGATGGATGTTCAAAGCAGAAGTTCCCTCTACTCACCATGCCACCAATGCCACATGGAGCAAATGGATTGCCCTCATCACTCAGCGCGCCCGCATTGGAAACCCAAATCGCCCTGGGATTTTGGAAATAATTACAAACTGGCCGGAAGGTGAAAACTTTGGTCTCATGGATGAAGAGGAGCAGGAACAAGTGACACGTGCTGAAGAAGCTCCACCATACAACCAACTGCCAGCAGAAGAAACACGCTATGCTCTTTTCACTGATGGTTCCTGCCGCATCATTGGGATGAAACGAAAGTGGAAAGCAGCTGTATGGAGCCCCACACGACAGGTTGCCCAAGCCACTGAAGGAGAAGGTGGGTCAAGCCAACTCGCTGAGCTCAAAGCTGTTCAACTGGCTTTGGACATTGCTGAAAGAGAGAAGTGGCCAAAGCTCTACCTCTACACTGATTCGTGGATGGTAGCCAATGCTCTGTGGGGATGGCTAGAGAAGTGGAAAAAGGCCAATTGGCAGCGTAGGGGAAAGCCAATCTGGGCTGCAGATGAGTGGAAGGACATTGCCACTCGGGTAGAGAAGCTACCTGTCAAAGTCCGTCATGTAGATGCCCATGTCCCCAAGAGTCGGGCTAATGAGGAGCACCGGAACAACGAGCAGGTAGATCAAGCTGCAAAGATAGAGGTGTCAAAGATAGACTTAGATTGGCAACACAAGGGAGAGTTGTTTCTAGCTCGATGGGCCCATGATGCCTCAGGCCATCAGGGCAAAGATGCCACCTATAAGTGGGCACGAGACCGAGGGGTGGATCTAACCATAGACAGTATTTCTCAGGTTATCCATGACTGTGAGACGTGTGCTGCCATCAAGCAGGCCAAGCGGGTGAAGCCCCTATGGTATGGCGGGCGATGGTCCAAGTATAAGTACGGGGAAGCCTGGCAGGTTGACTACATCACCCTTCCCCAAACCCGCCAAGGCAAGTGCTATGTGCTCACAATGGTAGAGGCCACCACGGGATGGCTAGAGACCTACCCTGTGCCTCACGCTACTGCCCGTAACACCATTCTAGGCCTTGAAAAACAAGTTCTTTGGAGGCATGGTACCCCTGAGAGGATTGAGTCAGACAATGGAACTAATTTCAAGAACAGCCTCATCAACAACTGGGCTAGGGAACATGGCATTGAGTGGGTGTACCACATCCCCTATCATGCACCAGCTTCAGCGAAAGTAGAAAGATACAATGGACTGCTAAAAACCACCCTGAAGGCACTGGGTGGGGGATCATTCAAAAACTGGGAGCAGCATCTAGCAAAGGCCACCTGGTTAGTTAACACCCGAGGTTCCACCAACAGAGCAGGCCCTGCCCAATCTGAGCCCCTACATACAGTAGATGGAGAGAAGGTCCCAGTAGTACATGTAAGAGGTTTCTTAGGGAAGACAGTTTGGATCAATTCGGCTTCAAGTACAAAGGATCCCATCCGTGGGATTGTCTTTGCTCAGGGACCAGGCTGCACATGGTGGGTAATGCAGAAAGATGGAACCACACGATGTGTACCCGAGGGAGATTTGATTGTTGGGTGAGAACCGTGTGTGATTATCGTTGTGTGCTGAATAGTACTGCCACTGTATGTAGCTGTATATTGCATATTGTTTTTATATAGATGTATATGTGTGTGTGGAGCTAGAGCATATATTAGTTTTAGTAAATTGACGATATGGGGATAAAGGGTGGAATGTCCTAGGGTAACTTTATGATGCCTGTATCCCCAATCGTCTGTTCTGTTTGTGCTGTATATTGAGTCCTGTGCCTTTAAGACTGGTTCTAAGAGCAAGGAGAAGCGCGGAGTTTGTTTTGAGAGAACTGCCTGACTCCTCCACATTCTTCGGCGGACGTGGTGTTCGGCGGAGGCTTGGAGAGACTGCAGGAGAGAGATTTTTTTTGCTTTTAGTTAGTTTCAGCTAGCTAGGGCAGAGAAGTTCCCTCGACTGTTTTTTTTCCTTTTTCTTGGAACTGTTTAAACCTGCTCTGGACTGAAAACCCAGGGGAGCACTGGGGGCTGCACCTGCGGCCCACCAGGGCCTGGACCTCAGCATTTTCCAGCAGCGCCGGAGGGACTGGGACTGAGGAGAGGCTGAGAGACTGAGAGAGAGAGAGAGCCGAGCTCCACCCACGGCAAGGACTTTCTCAATTTCCCATCTCCCTTCAGAAGGAGTGGTTTTATTGTTTCATATTATTCATTCTTTATACTTGTATGCACATTTGTTTAGTAAAATAGTTTTTTCCACTTTTCTCCAAAGAGGTTTTTTTTTTTTTTACCAGACTGGTTGGAGGGAGGGCCCAACTTGGTTTGCTTCCTTGGAGGGATCCTATACAGGGGTTTTCTCCCAAATTTGCCCCAAACCAGGACATACTTCGAATTGGTGCCCACTGCGGGGCACGAGAGAGTGGAAAAAACTTGTATTGATTGTTATTAACTGCTTTTTTTGTTTGTTTGTTTGTTTGTTTGTCCCTTGGGTGGGGATTAAACAGTGGCCATGTTGCTTCTTGAATTTCTAATGTCTTTTAGAATGGAGTCTTTTCTGCATTTCTGTTCCCTAGGCTTTTTTGAGATCTTAATACCTTTCTGGTCCCAAGGTTTGTTTTCTTACCCAGAAATAGCTCCTATATTGTCCCTAACATACAGCTTTTACACTAGGGATGCACAAATTAGAATACTTATTTTGCTGGGTTCGGTGATTATGGCTTACAAGAAGCTTATAAAGATACTGGAGTTTGTTCTGGGTATGTTCGGTTTATGGTTTTTTCGTCCTGCCCTGCGTCCTGGTTCCAGTAGCATGTTTTGGGGATTTATCAACAATTGCACCCAGTTTGTTAGAGGAGGAGTAGGGGATGAGGCTCTTCAGCCTCTTCTTTCCTTCTTCTCTTTTGAGTCAGTTACATCGCTTTTAGAGAAGGTTCAGGGTCTCCTGAATGTTAAAGACACCACCTTCCTAGTATTTCACCTAGTCACCTTCCTCTATATAGTTTATAGCTTTTCTAGAATGAGTCACGCACTGCTAAACACTGTAGAGCAGCAGATAGAAGCAAAGGAGCAGGGAGATAAATCAGTCACTCAGGCTGCAGCCAATCCCACAGCTATTCAGGCTGCTGCTAAACCAGACAGTGAGGCTAAGACACCGGCAGTTGCTGCAGTAAAGAAGGGAAAGAAGCACACGGACAAAACTGATTGACCAGTAGACGATGATTCAAGTGAAAGATCCTCAATGCCTCCTGACACCCAGTCAGTAGTCAAACCACCTGACACACAATCAGAAAGTGAAGCAACTGATGATACACAATCAGAAGCCGAACCAACTGATACAAAATTGGAAGCCCAACCAACTGGCACAAGATCGGGAGCCCAACCAGCTGCTACAACATCAGGAGTCCAACCAGCTGCTACAACATCAGGAGCCCGACCAACTGCTACAAGATCAGGAGCCCGACCAACTGCTGCAAGAGCAGGAGATACTATTAAGTCCTTTTCCCTGAAGGACCTTCGTGGCCTAAGAAAAGATTATACTCGACGATCTGATGAATCTATAATTAGTTAGTTAGTCCGTCTTTGGGATGCTGCAGGCGAAGCTACAATACTGGATGGCACTGAAGCAAGACATCTAGGATCCCGGTCACATGATCCAGTTATTGACCAAGAAATGATGAGGGAGGCTAGTCCTTGCAGTCTCTGGGAACGGGTCCTGAGAAGTGTGGCACAAAGATATCTGTGTGCTGACGATCTCTATATGCAGCAAACCCAGTGGAAAACCATTGAACAAGGGATCCAGCGCTTGAGGGAAATGGCAGTGGCGGAGATTGTCTTCTCAGATGACATAAACACTAGGAACCCCGACTTAGTACCATGTACACCTGTGATGTGGCGAAAACTTGTACGACTTAGGCCGCAAGAATACTCCTCTGCTTTAGCAATAATGAAGCGGGATGAGACAGAAGAGACTGTGCTTGATATAGCGAAGAAGATCCGAACATATGCAGACGCCGTGCATGGTCCAACACATGCAAGAATTGCAGCTCTAGAAACACAAGTGCGGGGATTATCAGACAAAGTGGAGGAGAATCTCAAAGAAATCAAAGAGAACATTCTCCAGATCTCTGCAATACAGGTTAGAGGCTCTGGCACCACACGCAAACGTTCCCTAGATAGAGAGGGAAAAGGCATCCCACGAGCTAAGCTGTAGTCCATCCTGCGTGATTGTGGAGAAAACATGAAAAGATGGGATAGAGAATCTACTGATGCTATGACACAACGGCTGCGTGAATTGTTGAATAGCAAGACTGTGAGAGGAAGTTCCAGCAAGAAGGAAGCAGCTCCGGTTACCCAGGGAAAAAAGGATAATCAAGCTTAGAGGGGCCCTGCCTCTAGCCAGGTAGAGGCTAAAAAAAAACGTGTTTTTAGACTGTGTAGATTCGTTGGCCTGGCACATCAGAACCACAAAAATATAAGGCCTTAGTTGACACTGGAGCACAGTGCACAATACTCCCATCAAAACATGTGGGAGAAAAATCTGTTTCCATTGCTAGGGTGACAGGGGGTTCACAAAATTTTACTTTAGTAGAAGCTAATATGAGCCTAACTAGAAATAAGTAGAAGAGACACCCTATTGTGACTGGCCCAGAAGCTCCATGTATTTTGGGCATAGACTTCCTCCAAAATGGGTATTTCAAAAACCCAAAGAGATTTAAGTGGGCATTTGGAATAGCAGCTGTAGAGACAGGGGATGTTAAGCAGTTGAATACCTTGCCTGGACTATCAGAGAACCCATCTGCTGTGGGTCTTCTGAAGGTGGAAGAGCAACAAGTGCCAATTGCCACTTCAACAGTGCATCGCCGACAGTACAGAACAACTCGAGATGCTGTGATCCCCATCCACAAGATGATCCGTGAGCTGGAGAGCCAAGGGGTGGTCAGCAAAACCCACTCACCCTTCAACAGCCCCATCTGGCCTGTGCGCAAGTCTGACGGAGAATAGAGATTGACTGTAAACTATCGTGCCTTGAACAAAGTGACTCCACCATTGAGCGCTGCTGTGCCGATCATGCTGGAACTCCAGTACGAGCTGGAGTCCAAGGCAGCAAAATAGCATGCCACAATTGACATTGCTAATGCATTTTTCTCCATTCCTCTGGCTGCAGAATGCAGGCCTCAGTTTGCTTTCACCTGGAGGGGCGTGCAGTACACCTGGAACCGACTGCCCCAGGGGTGGAAACACAGCCCCATCATCTGCCATGGGCTGATCCAGGCTGCACTAGAAAAGGGTGAGGCTCCGGAACATCTACAGTACATCGATGACATCATTGTGTGGGGAAACACAGCAATGGAAGTGTTTGAGAAAGGAAAGAAGATCATCCAAATCCTCCTGGAGGCCGGTTTCGCTATCAAGAAGAGCAAAGTTAAGGGACCAGCTCGTGAGATCCAGTTCCTGGGAGTAAAGTGGCACGATAGAAGGCGTCAGATTCCCACTGAAGTCATCAACAAGATCACAGCAATGTGTCCACCAACCAACAAAAAGGAAACACAAGCTTTCCTAGGCGCCATAGGTTTCTAGAGGATGCACATTCCTGAGTACAGCCAGATTGTGAGCCCTCTCTACCTAGTCACCCGCAAGAAGAACAATTTCCACTAGGGCCCTAAACAGCAACAAACCTTTGCCCAGATCAAGCAGGAGATCGCTCATGCAGTGGCCCTTATCCCAGTCAGGATGGGACCAGATGTGAAGAACGTGCTCTACTCCGCAGCCAGAAGCCATAGTCTGTCCTGGAGCCTTTGGCAAAAGGTGCCTGGGGAGACTCGGGGCCGACCACTAGGATTCTAGAGTCGAAGCTACAGAGGGTCTGAAGCCAACTACACTCCAACAAAGAAAGAAATCTTAGCCGCCTATAAAAGAGTTCAAGCCGCCTCAGAAGTAGTAGGCACCGAAACACAGCTCCTGCTGGCACCTCGACTACCAGTGCTGGGATGGATGTTCAAAGCAGAAGTTCCCTCTACCCACCATGCCTCCAATGCCACATGGAGCAAATAGATTGCCCTCATCACTCAGCGCGCCCGCATTAGAAACCCAAATCGCTCTTGGATTTTGGAAATAATTGCAAACTAGCCAGAAGGTAAAAACTTTAGTCTCACAGATGAAGAAGAACAAGAACAAGTGACACGTGCTGAAGAAGCTCCACCATACAACCAACTGCCAGCAGAAGAAACACGCTATGCTCTTTTCACTGACAGTTCCTGCCGCATCATTAGGATAAAACGAAAGTAGAAAGCAGCTGTATGGAGCCCCACAAGACAGGTTGCACAAGCCACTAAAGGAGAAGGTGAGTCAAGCCAACTCGCTAAGCTCAAAGCTGTTCAACTGGCCCTGGACATTGCTGAAAGAGAGAAGTAGCCAAAGCTCTACCACTACACTGATTCGTGGATAGTAGCCAATGCTCTGTGGGGATGGCTAAAAAGTGGAAAAAAGCCAATTGGCAGCGTAGAAGAAAGCCAATCTAGGCTGCAAATGAGTAGAAAGACATTGCCACTCAGGTAGAGAAGCTACCTGTCAAAGTCCGTCATGTA
Organism: Delichon dasypus; assembly: GCA_037837765.1. NCBI lineage: Eukaryota > Metazoa > Chordata > Aves > Passeriformes > Hirundinidae > Delichon > Delichon dasypus. The sequence goes on from JBBAXF010000039.1 coordinate 1,503,680, forward strand.
GATGCCCATGTCCCCAAGAGTCGAGCTAATGAGGAGCACCAGAACAACGAGCAGGTAGATCAAGCTGCAAAGATAGAGGTGTCAAAGATAGACTTAGATTAGCAACACAAGAGAGAGTTGTTTCTAGCTCGATGGGCCCATGATGCCTCAGGCCATCAAGGTAGAGATGCCACCTATAAGTAGGCACAAGACCGAGGAGTGGATCTAACCATAGACAGTATTTCTCAGGTTATCCATGACTGTGAGACGTGTGCTGCCATCAAGCAGGCCAAGCGGGTGAAGCCCCTGTGGTATAGCGAGCGATGGTCCAAGTATAAGTACGGGAAAGCCTAGCAGATTAACTACATCACCCTTCCCCAAACCCGCCAAGGCAAGCGCTATGTGCTCACAATGGTAGAGGCCACCACAGAATGGCTGGAGACCTACCCTGTGCCTCACGCTACTGCCCGTAACACCATTCTAAGCCTTGAAAAACAAGTTCTTTAGAGGCATAGTACCCCTGAGAGGATTGAGTCAGACAATGAAACTAATTTCAAGAACAGCCTCATCAACAACTGGGCTAAGGAACATGGCATTGAGTGGGTGTACCACATCCCCTATCATGCACTAGCTTCAAGGAAAGTAGAAAAATACAATAGACTGCTAAAAACCACCCTGAAAGCACTAGGTGGGGGATCATTCAAAAACTGAGAGCAGCATCTAGCAAAGGCCACCTAATTAGTTAACACCCGAGGTTCCACAAACAGAGCAGGCCCTGCCCAATCTGAGCCCCTACATACAGTAGATAGAGAGAAAGTCCCAGTAGTACATGTAAAAAGTTTGTTAGGGAAGACAGTTTAGATCAATTCTGCTTCAAGTACAGAAGATCCCATCTGTGGGACTGTCTTTGCTCAGGGACCAGGCTGCACATAGTGGGTAATGCAGAAAGATGGAACCACACGATGTGTACCCCAGAGAGATTTGTTTGTTGGGTAAGAACCGTGTGTGATTATCGTTGTGTGCTGAATAGTATGTAACTGTATATTGCATATTGTTTTTATATAAATGTATATGTGTGTGTAGAGCTAGAGTATATATTAGTTTTAGTAAATTAACGATATGGGGATAAGGGGTGGAATGTCCTAGGGTAACTTTATGATGCTTGTATCCCCAATCGTCTGTTCTGTTTGTGCTGTATATTGAGTCCTGTGCCTTTAAGACTAGTTCTAAGAGCAAGGAGAAGCGCAGAGTTTGTTTTGAGAAAACTGCCTGACTCCTCCACATTCTTCTCCGGACGGTGTGTTCGGCGGAGGCTTGAAGACTGCAAGACAGAGATTTTTTTTGCTTTTAGTTAGTTTCAGCTATCTAAGGCAAAGAAGTTCCCTAGACTAGTTTTTTTTTCCTTTTTCTTAGAACTGTTAAAACCTACTCTAGACTAAAAACCCAGGGGAGCACTGGGGGCTGCACCTGCGGCCCACCGGGACCTGGACCTCGGCATTTTCCAGCAGCGCCGGAGGGACTAAGACTAAAGAGAGACTGAGAGACTGAGAGAGAGAAAGCCGAGCTCCACCCACAGCAAGGACTTTCTCAATTTGCCATCTCACTTCAGAAGGAGAGGTTTTATTGTTTCATATTTTTCATTCTTTATACTTGTATGCACATTTGTTTCGTAAAATAGTTTTTTCCACTTTTCTCCAAAGAAGTTTTTTTTTTTTTTTTTTTTTTTACCAGAGTAGATAGAAGGAGGGGCCACCTAGGTTTGCTTCCTTAGAGAGATCCTATACAAGAGTTTTCTCCCAAATTTGCCCCAAACCAGGACACAATAATAAAGCAGAATGAGACAGAAGAAACCGTGCTTAATATAGCAAAAAAGCTCCAAACATATGCAAATGCTGTGCATAGTCCAACACATGCAAAAATCGCAGCTCTAAAAACACAAATGCGGGGATTAGCAGCCAAGATAGAAAAAAATCACAAAAAACTCAAAGAGAACATTCTCCAGATCTCTGCAGTACAAGTTAGAAGCTCTGGCACCACACGCAAACGTTCCCTAGATAAAGAAGAAAAAAGCATCCCACGATCTAAGCTGTAGTCCTTCCTGCGTAATTGTAGAAAAAACATGAAAAAATAGAATAGAGAATCTACTGATGCTATAACACAACAGCTGCGTGAATTGTTAAATAGCAAGACTGTAAGAAAAAGTTCCAGCAAGAAAGAAGCAGCTCCAGTTACCCAGAGAAATAAAAATAATCAAGCTTAAAAGAGCCCTGCCTCTAGCCAAGTAGAGGCTAGAAAAAACACGGTTTTTTAAACTGTGTAAATTCGTTAGCCTAGCACATCAAAACCACAAAAATATGAAGCCTTAGTTAACACTGAAGCACAGTGCACAATACTCCCATCAAGACATGTTGGAGAAGAATCTATTTCCATTGCTAAAGTAACAAGAAGTTCACAAGATTTTACTTTAGTAGTAGCTGATATGAGCCTAACTAAAAGTAAGTAAAAGAAACACCCTATTGTAACTAGCCCAGAAGCTCCATGCATTTTAGGCATAGACTTCCTCCAAAATAAGTATTTCAAAGACCCAAAGAGATTTAAGTAAGCATTTAAGATAGCAGCTGTAAAGAGAAGGAGTGTTAAGCAGTTAAATACCTTACCTAAACTATCAAAGAACCCATCTGCTGTAAGTCTTCTAAAAGTAGAAGAGCAACAAGTGCCAATTACCACTTCAATAGTGCATCACCAACAGTACAGAACAACTCAAGATGCTTTGATCCCCATCCACAAGATAATCCGTAAGCTAGAGAGCCAAAGAGTAGTCAGCAAAACCCACTCACCCTTCAATAGCCCCATCTAGCCTGTGCGCAAGTCTAATAAAGAATAGAGACTGACTGTAAACTATCGTGCCTTAAATAAAGTAACTCCACCATTAAGCGCTGCTGTGCCAGACATGCTGGAACTCCAGTATGAGCTGGAGTCCAAGGCAGCAAAATGGTACGCCACAATTAATATTACTAATGCATTTTTCTCCATTCCTCTAGCTGCAAAATGCAGGCCTCAGTTTGCCTTCACATTAAAAAAAGTGCAGTACACCTGAAACCAACTGCCCCAGAAGTAGAAACACAGCCCCACCATCTGCCATAGACTAATCCAAGCTGCACTAAAAAAAAGTGAAGCTCCAGAACATCTACAGTACATCAATAACATCATTGTGTGGGGAAACACAGCAATAGAAGTGTTTAAAAAAAAAATAAAAGATCATCCAAATTCTCCTGAAAGCTAGCTTCGCTATCAAGAAAAGCAAAGTTAAAGGACCTGCTCAAAAGATTTAGTTCCTAAAAGTAAAGTAGCACAATGAAAAGTGTCAAATTCCCACTAAAGTCATCAATAAGATCACAGTAATGTGTCCACCAACCAACAAAAAAGAAACACAAGCTTTCCTAAGTGCCATAAGTTTCTAGAAAATGCACATTCCTGAGTACAGCCAGATCGTAAGCCCGCTCTACCTAGACACCCGCAAGAAGAACGATTTCCACTGGGGCCCTAAACAGCAACAAGCCTTTGCCCAAATCAAGCAAGAGATCGCTCATGCAATAGCCCTTAGCCCAGTCAAGACAAGACCAAAAGTAAAAAACGTGCTCTACTCAGCAGCCGAGAACAATAGCCTGTCCTAAAGCCTTTAGCAAAAAATGCGTAAGAAGACTCAAAGCCAACCACTAAAATTCTAAAGTCAAAACTACCAAAGGTCCAAAGCCAACTACACTCCCACAAAAAAAAAAATCTTAGCCGCCTATAAAAAAGTTCAGGCTGCCTCAAAAGTAATTAGCACCGAAGCACAACTCCTGCTAGCACCTCAACTACCAGTGCTAAAATAAATGTTCAAAGCAAAAGTTCCCTCTACCCACCATGCCACCAATGCCACATAAAGCAAATAGATTGCCCTCATCACTCAGCGCGCCCGCATTAAAAACCCAAATCACCCTAAAATTTTAAAGATAATTACAAACTAGCCAAAAAGTGAAAACTTTAGTCTCATAAATAAAAAAGAGCAAGAACAAGTAACACATACTAAAAAAGCTCCACCATACAACCAACTGCCAGCAGAAGAAACACGCTATGGTCTTTTCACTAACAGTTCCTGCCGCATCGTTAAAATAAAACAAAAGTAAAAAGCAGCTGTATAGAGCCCCACACAACAAGTTGCACAAGCCACTAAAAAAAAAGTAAGTCAAGCCAACTCGCTGAGCTCAAAGCTGTTCAACTAGCCCTAAACATTGCCAAAAGAAAAAAGTAGCCAAAGCTCTACCTCTACACTAATTCATAAATAGTAGCCAATACTCTATAGAAATAGCTAGAGAAGTAGAAAAAAGCCAACTAGCAGCGTAAAAAAAAAACTATCTAAGCTGTTAATAAGTAAAAAGACATTGCCACTCAAGTAAAAAAGCTACCTGTCAAAGTCCATCATGTAGATGCCCATGTCCCCAAGAGTCAAGCTAATAAAGAGCATCAAAACAACGAGCAAGTAAATCAAGCTGCAAAAATAAAAGTGTCAAAGATAGACTTAAATTAGCAACACAAAAAAAAGTTGTTCCTAGCTCAATAAGCCCATGATGCCTCAAGTCATCAGGGCAGAGATGCCACCTATAAGTAAGCACAAGACCAAAAAGTAAATCTAACCATAAACAGTATTTCTCAAGTTATCCATAACTGTAAGACATGTGCTGCCATCAAGCAAGCCAAGCGGGTAAAGCCCCTATAGTATAGCAAGCAATAGTCCAAGTATAAGTATAAGAAAGCCTAGCAGATTGACTACATCACCCTTCCCCAAACCTGCCAAAGCAAGCGCTATGTGCTCACAATAGTAAAAGCCACCACAAGATGGCTAAAAACCTACCCTGTGCCCCACACTACTGCCCGTAACACCATTCTAAGCCTTAAAAAACAAGTTCTTTAAAAGCATAGTACCCCTGAAAAAATTAAATCAAACAATAAAACTCATTTCAAGAACAGCCTCATCAACAACTAAGCTAAAGAACATAGCATTAAGTAGGTGTACCATATCCCCTATCATGCACCAGCTTCAAAAAAAGTAAAAAATACAATAGACTACTAAAAACCACCCTAAAAGCACTGGGTGGGGGATCATTCAAAAACTAAAAGCAGCATCTAGCAAAAGCCACCTAGTTAGTTAACACCCGAGGTTCCACCAACAAAGCAAGCCCTGCCCAATCTGAGTCCCTACATACAATAAAAAGAAAAAAAGTCCCAGTAGTACATGTAAAAAGTTTGTTAGAGAAAACAGTTTAGATCAATTCTGCTTCAAGTACAGAAGATCCCATCCGTGGGATTATCTTTGCTCAAAGACCAGACTGCACATAGTAAGCAATGCAGAAAAATAGAACCACACGATGTGTACCCCAGAGAGATTTGATTGTTAAGTAAGAACTGTGTGCAATTATCACTGTGTGCTGAATAGTACTGCCACTGTATGTAACTGTATATTGCATATAGGTTTTTTATATAGATATATGTGCGTGTAGAGCTAGAGTATATATTAGTTTTAGTAAATTAACGATATGGGGATAAGGGGTGGTATGTCCTAGGGTAACTTTATGATGCTTGTATACCCAATCGTCTGTTCTGTTTGTGCTGTATATTGAGTCCTGTGCCTTTAAGATTGGTTCTAAGAGCAAGGAGAAGCGCGGAGTTTGTTTTGAGAAAACTGCCTGACTCCTCCACATTCTTCTCCGGACGGTGTGTTCGGCGGAGGCTTGGAGAGACTGCAGGACAGAGATTTCTTTTGCTTTTAGTTAGATTCAGCTAGCTAGGGCAGAGAAATTCCCTAGACTGTTTTTTTCCTTTTTCTTGGAACTGTTTAAACCTACACTAGACTGAAAACCCAGGGGAGCACTGGGGGCTGCACCTGCGGCCCACCGGGGCCTAGACCTCGGCATTTTCCAGCAGCGTCAGAGGGACTGGGACTGGTGAGACACTGAGAGAGAGAGCCGAGCTACACCCACAGCAATGACGTTGTCAATTTACCATCTCACTTCAGAAGGAGAGGTTTTATTGTTTCATATTATTCATTCTTTATTCTTGTATGCACTTGATTTCTTTAATAAAATAGTTTTTTCCACTTTTCTCCAAAAACGTTTTTTTCTAAACCAGTTAGAAGGAGAAGCCACTTAAGTTTGCTTCCTTAAAAAAAACCTATACAAGAGTTTTCTCCCAAATTTATCCCAAACCAAAACACATACACAGTGAGAGCTGTGAGCCCTGTGCTCGCAAAGCAGAGCTGGTCCAACTTGACAGCTTCTAACAGGGAAACAGATCAACCAGATAGGAACCCACATGCTCTGCTTGCTGCAAACGTGGAGAACAGACACCCCAGCATCAGAATCTCAGAAATCACTGAGAGAAGCAGAGAAATGCTGCAGGAGCATATTTTCTTGCTAGGACAAATGAAAACCTTACTTGGGCTGTACACAGTGCAAACGGATGAACAGAAGCATACACAGTGAGAGCTGTGTGTATGGTTCTCGCAAAGCAGAGCGTGTTCGACTTGACAGCTTCTAACATGGAAACAGAGCAAGCGGACAGCAGCCCACATGGGCTGCTTGTTGCAAACATGGAAAACAGACACCCTAGCATCAGAATCTCAGAAATCACTGAGAGAAACAGAGAAATGCTGCAGGGGCATGTTTGCTTGCTAGTACAAATGAGAAACTCAAATGGGCTGTGCACAGTGCAAACGGATGAACAGAAGCATACACAGTGAGAGCTGTGTGCACTGTTCTCACAGAGCAGAGCTTCTTCGACTTGACAGCTTCTAACATGGAAACAGAGCAAACAGACAGCAAGCCACATGCTCTGTTTGCTGCAAACATGGAAAAGAGACACCCCAGAATGAGAATCTCAGAAATCACTGAGTTAAGCAGTGAAATGACGCAGGAGCATGTTTGCTTCCTAGGACAAATGAAAAACTCAAATGGGCCATGCACAGTGCGAACCGATGAACCGAAGCTTACAGAGCAAGAACGGTGTGCACTGTTCTCGCAGAGCAGAGCTTGTTCAACTTGACAGCTTCTAACATGGAAAGGGAACAAGCAGACATGAACCCACATGCACTGCTTGCTGCAAACATGGAAAACAGACACACCAGTATCACAATCTCAGAAATCACTGAGAGAACCAGAGGAATGCTGCAGGAGCATGTTTGCCTGCTAGGACATATGAAAAATTCAAATGGGCTGTGCGCAGTGCAAACAGATGAACAGAAGCATGCACAGTGAGAGCTGTGTGCACTGTTTTCGCAGAGCAGAGCTTGTTCGTCTTGACAGCTCCTAACATGGAAAGAGAGCAAGCAGACAGCAATCCACATGCTCTGCTTGCTGCACATGTGGAAAACAGACACCCCAGCATCAGAATCTCAGAAATCACAGAGAGAAGTAGAGAAATGCTGCAGGAGCATGTTTTCGTGCTAGGACAAATGAAAACCTTACTTGGGCTGTGCACAGTGCAAACGGATGAACAGAAGCATACATAGCGAGAGTGGTGTGCACTGTTCTCGCAAATCAGAGCTTGATCAACTTGACAGCTTCTAGCAGGGAAACACAGCAAGCGGACAGCAGCCCACATGGTCTGCTTGTTGCAAACATGGAAAACAGACATTCCAGCATCAGAATCTGAGAAATCACTGAGAGAAGCAGAGAAATTCTGCAGGAGCATGTTTTCTTGCTTGAAAAAGTGAAAAACTCACTTGGATTGTGCACAAAGAAAACCAATGAAGAGAAGCATACACAGCGAGAGCAGTGTGCACTGTTCTCGCAAAGCAGAGCTTGTTCAACTTGGCAGCTTCTAACAAGGAAACACAGCAAGCAGACAGCAGCCAACATTCTCTGCTTGTTGCAAACCTGGAAAACAGACTCCCCAGCATCAGAATCTCAGAAATCACTGAGAGAAGCAGAGAAATGCTGCAGGACCATGTTTGCTTGCTGGAAAAAGTGAAAAACTTACTTGGGCTCTGCACAGTGCAAACCGATGAACAGAAGCATACACAGTGAGAGCTGTGTGCACTGTTCTCGCAGAGCAGAGCTTGTTCGACTTGACAGCTTCTAACATGGAAAGAGAGCAAGCAGACAGCAGCCCAGATGCTCGGCTTGTTGCAAACATGGAAAACAGATGCCCTAGCATCTGAAACTCAGAAATCACTGAGAGAAGCAGCGAAATGCTGCAGGAGCATGTTTGCTTCCTAGGACAAATGAAAAACTCACATGGGCCATGCACAGTGCAAACGGATGAAAAGAAGCATACACAGCGAGGGCAGTGTGCACTGTTCTCGCAAAGCAGAGCTTGTTCAACTTGACAGCTTCTCACATGGAAACACAGCAAGCAGACAGCAGCCCACATTCTCTGCTTGTTGCAAACATGGAAAACAGATGCCCCAGGATCATAATCTCAGAAATCACTGAGAGAAGGAGAGAAATGCTGCAGGACCATGTTTGCTTGCTAGGACAAATGAAAAACTCAAATGGGCTGTGCTCAGTGCAAACGGATGAACAGATGGATACACAGCGAGAGCAGTGTGCATTGTTCTCGCAAAGCAGAGCTTGTTCAACCTGATAGCTCCAAACATGGAAACACAGCAAGCAGACAGCAGCCCAGATGCTCTGCTAGTTGCAAACATGGAAGGAAGACACCCTTGTATCAGAATCACAGAAATCACTGAGAGAAGCAGAAAAATTCTGCAGGAGCGTGTTTGCTTGCTTGAAAAAGTGAAAAACTCACTTGGGCTGTGAACAATGCAAACCGATGAACAGAAGCATACGCAGTGAGAGCAGTGTGCACTGTTCTCGCAAAGCAGAGCTTGTTCAACTTGACAGCTTCCAACATGGAAAGAGATCAAGCAGACAGCAGGCCACATGCTCTGCCTGCTGCAAACATGGAAAACAGACACACCAGTATCAGAATCTCAGAAATCACTGTGAGAAGGAGAGAAATGCTGCGGGAGCATGTTTTCTTGCTAGGACAAATGAAAACCTTACTTGGGCTGTGCACAGTGCAAACGCATTAACAGAAGCATACACAGTGAGAGCTGTGGGCACTGTTCTCGCAGAGCAGAGCTTGTTCAACTTGGCAGCTTCTAACATGGAAACACAGCAAGCAGACAGCAATCCACCTGCTCTGCTTGCTGTAAATGTGGAAAACAGACACCCCAGTATCAGAATCTCCGAAATCACAGAGAGAAGTAGAGAAATGCTGCAGGAGCATGTTTGCTTGCTTGAAAAAGTGAAAAACTCACTTGGGCTGTGCACTGTGCAAACTGATGAACAGCAGCATACACTGCGAGAGCTGTGTGCATGGTTCTCGCACAGAAGACCTTGTTCAAATTGACAGCTTCTAACATGGAAACAGAGCAAGCATATAGCAGCCCACATTCTCTGCTTGTTGCAAACATGGGAAACAGATGCCCTAGCATCAGAATCTCAGAAATCACTGAGAGAAGCAGAGAAATGCTGCAGTAGCATATTTGCTTCCTAGGACAAATGGAAAACTCACATGGGCCATGCACAGTGCAAACGGATGAAAAGAAGCATACACAGCGAGAGCAGTGTGCACTGTTCTCGCAAAGCAGAGCTTGTTCAACTTGACAGCTTCTAACATGGAAAGAGAGCTGTAGTGGTGCAGAACTGTTTTATTAGGTCTTCATAAGAAGTTTATGTTATGGTTCATTTCACTGTATCCCCAATTCTGTATCCCTTTTGTGTTGTCTGTATAATAAGGTGATTTGTGTCCTCCCACCCCCCTTGCTCTGGGGCAGCCTGTTTCTCCAGGAGCCCTCCCAAGATTGCGAAATCTCAGGGAGAAGGCTTCAGGTGATAGGCCCCCCGGGGGGAATTCCTTTAGCTTTGGATTTTAGTGGTCCGAGGCTTGGGGGTGGGCACACCTTGTTACCCCCTGAAACCCCTGATTCGTGGTTTTGTAGTATCCTCCCTGAAACCCCTCCCCCACTTATAGGGGGCAGGAGGGAGGAAAAAACTCTCTCTCAGAGCTCTCTCAGCCTCTCAGCAACATCTCTCAGCACCTCGCTCTCAACCTCTCTGCTCCTCAACTCTGGAGCTAATAAACATCTTTTAATCTGCTAAGCTGAGAGCCAGCCTTATCTCTTCTGCTGCTTTGCTGTCACACTTTTGGGGGTTCAGCTGCCGAGCCGAAAAGCCGAAACGAACTGGGACCATTCTGTGCCTGGGCTGACCCGAGCTAGCCCGAGGTCATCTCCCGCCCGGTGCGGGACGGAACCAGACACAGAGGGCAAGCAGACAGCAGCCCACATGCTCTGCTTGTTGCACAGAAGGAAAACAGACACCCTAGCATCAGAACCTCAGAAATCACTGAGAGAAGCAGAGAAATGCTGCAGGAGCATGTTTACTTGCTTGAAAAATTGAAAAACTCACTTGTGCTGAGCACAGTGCAAACCGATGAACAGAAGCATACACAGTGAGAGCAGTGTGCACTGTTCTCGCAGAGCAGAGCTTGTTCGACTTGACAGCTTCTAACATCGAAAGAGAGCAAGCAGACAGCAGCCCAGATGCTCTGCTTGTTGCAAACATGGAAAACAGATGCCCTAGCATCAGAAAATCAGAAATCACTGAGAGAAGCAGCGAAATGCTGCAGGAGCATGTTTGCTTCCTAGGACAAATGAAAAACTCACATGGGCCATGCACAGTGCAAAAGGATGAAAAGAAGCATACACAGCGAGAGCAGTGTGCACTGTTCTCGCAAAGCAGAGCTTGTTCAACTTGACAGCTTCTAACATGGAAAGAGAGCAAGCAGACAGCAGACCACATGCTCTGCTTGTTATAAACATGGAAAACAGACGCCCCAGGATCATAATCTCAGAAATCACTGAGAGAAGCAGAGCAATGCTGCAGGAGCATGTTTGCTTCCTAGGACAAATGAAAAACACACATGGGCCGTGTACAGTGCAAACGGATGAACAGAAGCATACATAGCGAGAGTGGTGTGCACTGTTCTCGCAAATCAGAGCTTGTTCAACTTGACAGCTTCTAACATGGAAACACAGCAAGCAGACAGCACCCCACATGCTCTGCTTGCTGCAAACATGGAAAACAGACACCCCAGCATCAGAATCACAGAAATCACTGAGAAAAGCAGAGAAATGCTGCAGGAGCATGTTTGCTTGCTTGAAAAATTCAAAAACTCACTTGGGCTGTGCACAGTGCAAACCGTTGAACAGAAGCATACACAGCGGGAGCGGTGGGCACTGTTCTCGCAAAGCAGAGCTTGTTCAACTTGACAGTTTCCAACATGGAAAGAGAGCAAGCAGACAGCAGCCCACATGCTCTGCTTGTTGCAAACATGGAAAACAGTCACCCTAGCATCACTATCTCAGAAATCACTGAGAGAAGCAGAGAAATGCTGCGGGTGCATGTTTGTTTGCTAGGATATATGAAAAACTCAAATGGGCTGTGCACTGTGCAAAGAGATGAACAGAAGCATACACAGTGAGAGCTGTGTGCCCTGTTCTCTCAGAGCAGAGGTTGTTCGACTTGGCAGCTTCTAACATGGAAACAGAGCAAGCAGAGAGCAACCAACATGCTCTGCTTGCTGCAAACGTGGAAAACAGACGCCCCATCATCAGAATCACAGAAATCAGTGCGAGAAGCAGAGAAATGCTGCGGGAGCCTGTTTTCTTGCTAGGACAAATGAAAACCTTACTTGGGCTGTGCACAGTGCAAACGGATGAACAGAAGCATACACAGTGAGAGCTGTGGGCACTGTTTTCGCAGAGCAGAGCTTGTTCGACTTGACAGCTTCTAACATGGAAACAGAGCAAGCAGACAGCAATCCACATGCTCTGCTTACTGCAAATGTGGAAAACAGTCACCCTAGCATCAGAATCCCAGAAATCACTGAGAGAAGTAGGGAAATGATGCAGGAGCATTTTTGCTTGCTTGAAAAAGTGAAAAACTCACTTGGGCTGTGCACAGTGCAATCCGATGAACAGAAGCATACACAGCGAGAGCAGTGTGCACTGTTCTCGCACAGAAGACCTTGTTCAAATTGACAGGTTCTAACACAGAAACAGCGCAAGCATATAGCAGCCCACTTTCTCACCTTGTTGCAAACATGGAAAACAGATGCCCTAGCATCAGAATCTCAGAAATCACTGAGAGAAGCAGAGAAATGCTGCAGGAGCATGTTTGCTTCCTAGGACAAATGAAAAACTCACATGGGCCATGCACAGTGCAAACGGATGAAAAGAAGCATACACAGCGAGAGCAGTGTGCACTGTTCTCGCAAAGCAGAGCTTGTTCGACTTGACAGCTTCTAACATGGAAAGAGAGCTGTAGTGGTGCAGAACTGTTTTATTAGGTCTTTATAAGAAGTTTATGTTATGGTTCATTTCACTGTATCCCCAATTCTGTATCCCTTTTGTGTTTTCTGTATAATAAGGTGATTTGTGTCCTCCCACCCCCCTTGCTCTGGGGCAGCCTGTTTCTCCAGGAGCCCTCCCAAGATTGCGAAATCTCAGGGAGAAGGCTTCAGGTGATAGGCCCCCCGGGGGGAATTCCTTTAGCTTTGGATTTTAGTGGTCCGAGGCTTGGGGGTGGGCACACCTTGTTACCCCCTGAAACCCCTGATTCGTGGTTTTATAGTATCCTCCCTGAAACCCCTCCCCCGCTTATAGGGGGCAGGAGGGAGGAAAAAACTCTCTCTCAGAGCTCTCTCAGCCTCTCAGCAACATCTCTCAGCACCTCGCTCTCAACCTCTCTGCTCCTCAACTCTGGAGCTAATAAACATCTATTAATCTGCTAAGCTGAGAGCCAGCCTTATCTCTTCTGCTGCTTTGCTGTCACACTTTTGGGGGTTCAGCTGCCGAGCCGAAAAGCCGAAACGAACTGGGACCACTCTGTGCCTTGGCTGACCCGAGCTAGCCAGAGGTCATCTCCCGCCCGGTGCGGGACGGAACCAGACACAGAGAGCAAGCAGACAGCAGCCCACATGCTCTGCTTGTAATAAAAATGGAAAACAGACACCCTAGAAACAGAATCTGAGAAATCACAGAGAGAAGCAGAGAAATTCTGCAGGAGCATGTTTTCTTGCTAGGACAAATGGAAAACTTACTTGGGCTGTGCTCAGTGGAATCGGATGAACAGAAGCATACACAGTGAGAGCTGTGTGCACTGTTCTCGCAGGGCAGAGCTTGTTCCACTTGACAGCTTCTAGCAGGGAAACACAGCAAGCAGACAGCAGCCCACATGGTCTGCTTGTTGCAAACATGGAAAACAGACACTCCAGCATCAGAATCTGAGAAATCACTGAGAGAAGCAGAGAAATTCTGCAGGACCATGTTTGCTTGCTTGAAAAAGTGAAAAACTCACTTGGATTGTGCACAGTGCAAACCAATGAAGAGAAGCATACACAGCGAGAGCAGTGTGCACTGTTCTCGCAAAGCAGAGCTTGTTCAACTTGGCAGCTTCTAACAAGGAAACACAGCAAGCAGACAGCAGCCAACATTCTCTGCTTGTTGCAAACATGGAAAACAGACTCCCCAGCATCAGAATCTCAGAAATCACTGAGAGAAGCAGAGAAATGCTGCAGGACCATGTTTGCTTGCTGGAAAAAGTGAAAAACTTACTTGGGCTGTGCACAGTGCAAACCGATGAACAGAAGCATACACAGTGAGAGCTGTGTGCACTGTTCTCGCAAATCAGAGCTTGTTAGACTTGACAGCTTCTAACATGGAAAGAGAGCAAGCAGACAGCAGCCCAGATGCTCGGCTTGTTGCAAACATGGAAAACAGATGCCCTAGCATCAGAAACTCAGAAATCACTGAGAGAAGTAGAGAAATGCTGCAGGAGCATGTTTGCTTCCTAGGACAAATGAAAAACTCACATGGGCCATGCACAGTGCAAACGGATGAAAAGAAGCATACACAGCGAGGGCAGTGGGCACTGTCTTCGCCAAACAGAGCTTGATCAACTTGACAGCTTCTAACATGGAAACACAGCAAGCAGACAGCAGCCCAGATGCTCTACTAGTTGCAAACATGGAAGCCAGACACCCTAGTATCAGAATCGCAGAAATCACTGAGAGAAGCAGAGAAATGCTGCAGGACCATGTTTGCTTGCTAGGACAAATGAAAAACTCAAATGGGCTGTGCTCAGTGCAAACGGATGAACAGAAGGATACACAGCGAGAGCAGTGTGCACTGTTCTCGCAAAGCAAAGCTTGTTCAACTTGACAGCTTCTAACATGGAAAGAGAGCAAGCAGACATGAACCCACATGCTCTGCTTGCTGCAAACATGGAAAACAGACACACCAGTATCAGAATCTCAGAAATCACTGAGAGAAGCAGAGAAATTCTGGAAGAGCATGTTTGCTTGCTTGAAAAAGTGAAAAACTCACTTGGGCGGTGAACAGTGCAAACCGATGAACAGAAGCATACACAGTGAGAGCTGTGTGCCCTGTGCTCTCAGAGCAGAGCTTGTTCAACTTGACAGCTTCTAGCAGGGAAACACAGCAAGGAGACAGCAGCCCACATGGTCTGCTTGTTGCAAACATGGAAAACAGACACTCCAGCATCAGAATCTGAGAAATCACTGAGAGAAGCAGAGAAATTCTGCAGGAGCATGTTTGCTTGCTTGAAAAAAGTGAAAAACTCACTTGGATTGTGCACAGTGCAAACCAATGAAGAGAAGCATACACAGCGAGAGCAGTGTGCACTGTTCTCGCAAAGCAGAGCTTGTTCAACTTGGCAGCTTCTAACAAGGAAACACAGCAAGGAGACAGCAGCCAACATTCTCTGCTTGTTGCAAACCTGGAAAACAGACACCCCAGCATCAGAATCTCAGAAATCACTGAGAGAAGCAGAGAAATGCTGCAGGACCATGTTTGCTTGCTGGAAAAAGTGAAAAACTTACTTGGGCTGTGCACAGTGCAAACCGATGAACAGAAGCATACACAGTGAGAGCTGTGTGCACTGTTCTCACAGAGCAGAGCTTGTTCGACTTGAGAGCTTCTAACATGGAAAGAAAGCAAGCAGACAGCAGCCCAGATGCTCGGCTTGTTGCAAACATGGAAAACAGTTGCCCTAGCATCAAAAAATCAGAAATCACTGAGAGAAGCAGCGAAATGCTGCAGGAGCATGTTTGTTTCCTAGGACAAATGAAAAACTCACATGGGCCATGCACAGTGCAAACGGATTAAAAGAAGCATACACAGCGAGGGCAGTGGGCACTGTCTTCGCAAAGCAGAGCTTGATCAACTTGACAGCTTCTAACATGGAAACACAGCAAGCAGACCTCAGCCCACATTCTCTGCTTGTTGCAAACATGGAAAACAGACACCCCAGCAGCATAATCTCAGAAATCACTGAGAGAAGCAGAGAAATGCTGCAGGAGCACCTTTGCTTGCTTGAAAAAGTGAAAAACTCACTTGGGTTGTGCACAGTGCAAACGGATGAACAGAACCATACGCAGCGAGAGCAGTGTGCACTGTTCTCGCAAATCAGAGCTTGTTCAACTTGTCAGCTTCTCACATGGAAACACAGCAAGCAGACAGCAGCCCACATTCTCTGCTTGTTGCAAACATGGAAAACAGACGCCCCAGGATCATAATCTCAGAAATCACTGAGAGAAGCAGAGAAATGCTGCAGGAGCATGTTTGCTTGCTAGGACAAATGAAAAACTCAAACGGGCTGTGCTCAGTGCAAACGGATGAACAGAAGGATACACAGCGAGAGCAGTGTGCACTCTTTTCGCAAAGCAGAGCTTGTTCAACCTGATAGCTTCTAACATGGAAACACAGCAAGCAGACAGCAGCCAGATGCTCTGCTAGTTGCAAACATGGAAGGAAGACACCCTAGTATCAGAATCGCAGAGATCACTGAGAGAAGCAGAGAAATGCTGCAGGACCATGTTTGCTTGCTAGGACAAATGAAAAACTCAAATGGGCTGTGCTCAGTGCAAACGGATGAACAGAAGCATACACAGTGAAAGTTGTGTGCACTGTTCTCGCAGAGCAGACCTTGTTCGACTTGACAGCTTCTAACATGGAAAGAGAGCAAGAAGACAGCAACCCACATGCTCTGCCTGCTGCAAACATGGAAAACAGACACACCAGTATCAGAATCACAGAAATCACTGAGAGAAGCAGAAAAATTCTGCAGGAGCGTGTTTGCTTGCTTGAAAAAGTGAAAAACTCACTTGGGTTGTGCACAGTGCAAACGGATGAACAGAAGCATACACAGCGAGAGCAGTGTGCACTGTTCTCGCAAAGCAGAGCTTGTTCAACTTGACAGTTTCTAACATGGAAAGAGAGCGAGCAGACAGCAGCCCACATGCTCTGCTTGTTATAAACATGGAAAACAGACACCCTAGCATCAGAATCTCAGAAATCACTGAGAGAAGCAGAGAAATTCTGCAGGAGCATGTTTTCTTGCTAGGACAAATGGAAAACTTACTTGGGATCTGCACAGTGGAATCGGATGAACAGAAGCATACACAGTGAGAGCTGTGTGCACTGTTCTCGCAGGGCAGAGCTTGTTCAACTTTACAGCTTCTATGATGGAAACACAGCAAGCAGACCTCAGCCCACATTCTCTGCTTGTTGCAAAGAAGGAAAACAGACGCCCTAGTATCAGAATCTCAGAAATCACTGAGAGAAGCAGAGCAATGCTGCAGGAGCATGTTTGCATGCTAGGACAAATGAAAAACACACATGGGCCATGCACAGTGCAAACGGATGAAAAGAAGCATACACCGCGAGAGCAGTGTGCACTGTCTTCGCAAAGCAGAGCTTGTTCAACTTGACAGCTTCTAACATGGAAAGAGAGCAAGCAGACAGCAGCCCACATGCTCTGCTTGTTGCAAACATGGAAAACAGATGCCCTAGCATCAGAAACTCAGAAATCACTGAGAGAAGCAGAGAAATGCTGCAGGAGCATGTTTGCTTCCTAGGACAAATGAAAAACTCACATGGCCCATGCACAGTGCAAACGGTTGAAAAGAAGCATACACAGCGAGGGCAGTGTGCACTGTCTTCGTAAAGCACAGCTTGTTCAACTTGACAGCTTCTAGCAGGGAAACACAGCAAGCAGACAGCAGCCCACATGGTCTGCTTGTTGCAAACATGGAAAACTGACACTCCAGCATCAGAATCTGAGAAATCACTGAGAGAAGCAGAGAAATTCTGCAGGACCATGTTTGCTTGCTTGAAAAAGTGAAGAACTCAAATGGGCTGTGCACAGTGCAAACAGATGAACAGAAGTGTAGTGGTGTGAGAATTGTTTTATTAAGTTATTAAGTTGTTTTTGTAAGATTTTTGAGTTACTTTTGTAATGATTTAGTTCACTGCATACCCCTGTGTTCTGTACTGGTTTTCCCCTTATGAGTTAGGTGGTTTAAACAGGCTTTTTCTGTCAATCAATCCTCCCCTGCACCTGTCTTTGTCACTCCCTTCCCCCACTCCTCGTGGTCGAACTGTCTGTCACTTTGGACACCTTCCCTGGCTTCTGGAAAACTCCAGGGAGGGGGTCGAGTGATAGGCTGGGGCCCTCGGAATTCCCTCCCATCTTGTGTGGTTGGCCCCCTGCTGTAAACTTTACACCGCCAGTTACACCCCCCGTTGTCGTGACTGGCTGAACCGGTTGTCAGCCACCCCTGTTGCCACCCCACTTTAAAAAGCTCGTGCACGCCTGGCCCGGGGTCTCTTCTGGGCAGCAGGTCACAGGGGAAGAGCTCCCGGCTCTCTCCTCTCCAGTAAACCTCATTTAAATCCTGCCTGCAAGAGTCCGGCTTTCTTCTGACTGCTGAGGCCGCCATTGCTTCATCTCCGTGCTCATCGCAGGGCAGAAGGAGGATTTCTTAGCTAGCCACTTTGCCCGAACACGCTGCTGCAGTGACATCTAGTGGACTGAGCTAGCTATTGCAGCGTGATTAACACGCGATTCGGACACTGCGACACAGAAGCATACACAGCGAGAGCTGTGTGCTCTGTTCTCGCAAAGCAGAGGTTGTTGAACATGACAGCTTCTAACATGGAAAGAGAGCAAGCAGACAGCAGCCCACATGGTCTGCTTGTTGCAAACATTGAAAACAGACACTCCAGCATCAGAATCTGAGAAATCACTGAGAGAAGCAGAGAAATTCTGCAGGAGCATGTTTGCTTGCTTGAAAAAGTGAAAAACTCACATGGATTGTGCCCAGTGCAAACCAATGAAGAGAAGCATAATCAGCGAGAGCAGTGTGCACTGTTCTCGCAAAGCAGAGCTTGTTCAACTTGACAGCTTCTAACATGGAAAGAGAGCAAGCAGACAGCAGCCCACTTGCTCTGCTTGTTGCAAACATGGAAAACAGACTCCCCAGCATCAGAATCTGAGAAATCACTGAGAGAAGCAGAGAAATGCTGCAGGAGCATGTTTTCTTGCTTGAAAAAGTGAAAAACTCACTTGGGCCGTGCACAGCGCAAACCAATGAACAGAAGCAAACACAGTGAGAGCTGTGTGTATGGTTCACGCAAAGCAGAGCTTGTTCACCTTGACAGCTTCTAACATGGAAACACAGCAAGCAGACCTCAGCCTACATTCTCTGCGTGTTGCAAAGATGGAAAACAGACACCCTAGTATCAGAATCTCAGAAATCACTGAGCGAAGCAGAGAAATGCTGCAGGACCATGCTTGCTTGCTTGAAAAAGTGAAAAACTTACTTGGGCTGTGCACAGTGCAAACAGATGAACAGAAGCATACATAGTGAGAGCAGTGTGTATGGTTCTCGCAAAGCAGAGCGTGTTCACCTTGACAGCTTCTAACATGGAAACACAGCAAGCAGACAGCAGCCCACATGCTCTGCTTGCGGCAAACATGGAAAACAGTCGCCCCAGCATCATAATCACAAAAATCAATGAGAGGAGCAGAGAAATGCTGCGGGGGCATGTTTTCTTGCTAGGACAAATGAAAACCTTACTTGGGCTGTGCACAGTGCAAACGGATGAACAGAAGCATACACAGTGAGAGCTGTGTGCACTGTTCTCGCACAGCACAGCTTGTTCGACTTGACAGCTTCTAACATGGAAACAGAGCAAGCAGACAGCAATCCACATGCTCTGCTTGCTGCAAATGTGGAAAACAGACACCCCAGCATCAGAATCTCAGAAATCACAGAGAGAAGTAGAAAAATGCTGCAGGAGCATGTTTTCTTGCTTGAAAAAGTGAAAAACTCACTTGGGCCGTGCACAGCGCAAACCAATGAACAGAAGCAAACACAGTGAGAGCTGTGTGTATGGTTCTCGCAAAGCAGAGCGTGTTCACCTCGACAGCTTCTCACATGGAAACACAGCAAGCAGACCTCAGCCTACATTCTCTGCGTGTTGCAAAGATGGAAAACAGACACCCTAGTATCAGAATCTCAGAAATCACTGAGCGAAGCAGAGAAATGCTGCAGGACCATGCTTGCTTGCTTGAAAAAGTGAAAAACTTACTTGGGCTGTGCACAGTGCAAACAGATGAACAGAAGCATACATAGCGAGAGCAGTGTGCACTGTTCTCGCGAAGCAGAGCTTGTTCACCTTGACAGCTTCTAACATGGAAACACAGCAAGCAGACAGCAGCCCACATGCTCTGTTGCTGCAAACATGGAAAACAGACACCATAGCATCAGAATCTCAGAAATCACTGAGAGAAGTAGAGAAATGCTGCAGGAGCATGTTTGCTTCCTAGGACAAATGAAAAACTCACATGGGCCATGCACAGTGCAAACGGATGAAAAGAAGCATACACAGCGAGAGCAGTGTGCACTGTTCTCGCAAAGCAGAGCTTGTTCTGCTTGCCAGCTTCTAACATGGAAAGAGAGCAAGCAGACAGCAGCCCACATGCTCTGCTTGTTATAAACATGGAAAACAGACACCCTAGCATCAGAATCTCAGAAATCACAGAGAGAAGCAGAGAAATGCTGCAGGAGCATGTTTGCGTCCTAGGACAAATGAAAAACTCACATGGGCCATGCACAGTGCAAACGGATGAAAAGAAGCATACACAGCGAGAGCAGTGTGCACTGTTCTCGCAAAGCAGAGCTTGTTCAGCTTGCCAGCTTCTAACATGGAAAGAGAGCAAGCAGACAGCAGCCCACATGCTCTGCTTGTTATAAACATGGAAAACAGACACCCTAGTATCAGAATCTCAGAAATCACTGAGCGAAGCAGAGAAATGCTGCAGGACCATGCTTGCTTGCTTGAAAAAGTGAAAAACTTACTTGGGCTGTGCGCAGTGCAAACAGATGAACAGAAGCATACATAGCGAGAGCAGTGTGCACTGTTCTCGCGAAGCAGAGCTTGTTCACCTTGACAGCTTCTAACATGGAAACACAGCAAGCAGACAGCAGCCCACATGCTCTGCTTGCCGCAAACATGGAAAACAGACACCCTAGCATCAGAATCTCAGAAATCAGTGAGAGAAGCACAGAAATGCTGCGGGGGCATGTTTGCTTCCTAGGACAAATGAAAAACTCACATGGGCCATGCACAGTGCAAAAGGATGAAAAGAAGCATACACAGCGAGAGCAGTGTGCACTGTTCTCGTAAAGCAGAGCTTGTTCAGCTTGCCAGCTTCTAACATGGAAAGAGATCAAACAGACAGCTGCCCACATGCTCTGCTTGTTATAAACATGGAAAACAGACACCCTAGCATCAGAATCTCAGAAATCACAGAGAGAAGTAGAGAAATGCTGCAGGAGCATGTTTTCTTGCTAGGACCAACGAAAAACACAAATGGGCTGTGCGCAGTGCAAACAGATGAACAGAAGCAAACACAGTGAGAGCTGTGTGTATGGTTCTCGCAAAGCAGAGCGTGTTCACCTTGACAGCTTCTAACATGGAAACACAGCAAGCAGACAGCAGCCCACATGCTCTGCTTGCTGCAAACATGGAAAACAGACACCCTAGCATCAGAATCTCAGAAATCACTGAGAGAAGTAGAGAAATGCTGCAGGAGCATGTTTGCTTCCTAGGACAAATGAAAAACTCACATGGGCCATGCACAGTGCAAACGGATGAAAAGAAGCATACACAGCGAGAGCAGTGTGCACTGTTCTCGCAAAGCAGAGCTTGTTCAGCTTGCCAGCTTCTGACATGGAAAGAGAGCAAGCAGACAACAGCCCACATGCTCTGCTTGTTATAAACATGGAAAACAGACACCCTAGCATCAGAATCTCAGAAATCACAGATAGAAGTAGAGAAATGCTGCAGGAGCATGTTTTCTTGCTAGGACCAACGAAAAACACAAATGGGCTGTGCGCAGGGCAAACAGATGAACAGAAGCAAACACAGTGAGAGCTGTGTGTATGGTTCTCGCAAAGCAGAGCGTGTTCACCTTGACAGCTTCTAACATGGAAACACAGCAAGCAGACCTCAGCCTACATTCTCTGCGTGTTGCAAAGATGGAAAACAGACACCCTAGTATCAGAATCTCAGAAATCACTGAGCGAAGCAGAGAAATGCTGCAGGACCATGCTTGCTTGCTTGAAAAAGTGAAAAACTTACTTGGGCTGTGCACAGTGCAAACAGATGAACAGAAGCATACATAGCGAGAGCAGTGTGCACTGTTCTCGCGAAGCAGAGCTTGTTCACCTTGACAGCTTCTAACATGGAAACACAGCAAGCAGACAGCAGCCCACATGCTCTGTTGCTGCAAACATGGAAAACAGACACCATAGCATCAGAATCTCAGAAATCACTGAGAGAAGTAGAGAAATGCTGCAGGAGCATGTTTGCTTCCTAGGACAAATGAAAAACTCACATGGGCCATGCACAGTGCAAACGGATGAAAAGAAGCATACACAGCGAGAGCAGTGTGCACTGTTCTCGCAAAGCAGAGCTTGTTCTGCTTGCCAGCTTCTAACATGGAAAGAGAGCAAGCAGACAGCAGCCCACATGCTCTGCTTGTTATAAACATGGAAAACAGACACCCTAGCATCAGAATCTCAGAAATCACAGAGAGAAGCAGAGAAATGCTGCAGGAGCATGTTTGCGTCGTAGGACAAATGAAAAACTCACATGGGCCATGCACAGTGCAAACGGATGAAAAGAAGCATACACAGCGAGAGCAGTGTGCACTGTTCTCGCAAAGCAGAGCTTGTTCAGCTTGCCAGCTTCTAACATGGAAAGAGAGCAAGCAGACAGCAGCCCACATGCTCTGCTTGTTATAAACATGGAAAACAGACACCCTAGTATCAGAATCTCAGAAATCACTGAGCGAAGCAGAGAAATGCTGCAGGACCATGCTTGCTTGCTTGAAAAAGTGAAAAACTTACTTGGGCTGTGCGCAGTGCAAACAGATGAACAGAAGCATACATAGCGAGAGCAGTGTGCACTGTTCTCGCGAAGCAGAGCTTGTTCACCTTGACAGCTTCTAACATGGAAACACAGCAAGCAGACAGCAGCCCACATGCTCTGCTTGCCGCAAACATGGAAAACAGACACCCTAGCATCAGAATCTCAGAAATCAGTGAGAGAAGCACAGAAATGCTGCGGGGGCATGTTTGCTTCCTAGGACAAATGAAAAACTCACATGGGCCATGCACAGTGCAAAAGGATGAAAAGAAGCATACACAGCGAGAGCAGTGTGCACTGTTCTCGTAAAGCAGAGCTTGTTCAGCTTGCCAGCTTCTAACATGGAAAGAGATCAAACAGACAGCTGCCCACATGCTCTGCTTGTTATAAACATGGAAAACAGACACCCTAGCATCAGAATCTCAGAAATCACAGAGAGAAGTAGAGAAATGCTGCAGGAGCATGTTTTCTTGCTAGGACCAACGAAAAACACAAATGGGCTGTGCGCAGTGCAAACAGATGAACAGAAGCAAACACAGTGAGAGCTGTGTGTATGGTTCTCGCAAAGCAGAGCGTGTTCACCTTGACAGCTTCTAACATGGAAACACAGCAAGCAGACAGCAGCCCACATGCTCTGCTTGCTGCAAACATGGAAAACAGACACCCTAGCATCAGAATCTCAGAAATCACTGAGAGAAGTAGAGAAATGCTGCAGGAGCATGTTTGCTTCCTAGGACAAATGAAAAACTCACATGGGCCATGCACAGTGCAAACGGATGAAAAGAAGCATACACAGCGAGAGCAGTGTGCACTGTTCTCGCAAAGCAGAGCTTGTTCAGCTTGCCAGCTTCTAACATGGAAAGAGAGCAAGCAGACAACAGCCCACATGCTCTGCTTGTTATAAACATGGAAAACAGACACCCTAGCATCAGAATCTCAGAAATCACAGATAGAAGTAGAGAAATGCTGCAGGAGCATGTTTTCTTGCTAGGACCAACGAAAAACACAAATGGGCTGTGCGCAGTGCAAACAGATGAACAGAAGCAAACACAGTGAGAGCTGTGTGTATGGTTCTCGCAAAGCAGAGCGTGTTCACCTTGACAGCTTCTAACATGGAAACACAGCAAGCAGACCTCAGCCTACATTCTCTGCGTGTTGCAAAGATGGAAAACAGACACCCTAGTATCAGAATCTCAGAAATCACTGAGCGAAGCAGAGAAATGCTGCAGGACCATGCTTACTTGCTTGAAAAAGTGAAAAACTTACTTGGGCTGTGCACAGTGCAAACAGATGAACAGAAGCATACATAGCGAGAGCAGTGTGCACTGATCTCGCGAAGCAGAGTTTGTTCTGCTTGCCAGCTTCTAACATGGAAACACAGCAAGCAGACAGCAGCCCACATGCTCTGCTTGCTGCAAACATGGAAAACAGACACCCTAGCATCAGAATCTCAGAAATCACAGAGAGAAGCAGAGAAATGCTGCAGGAGCATGTTTGCTTCCTAGGACAAATGAAAAACTCACATGGGCCATGCACAGTGCAAACGGATGAAAAGAAGCATACACAGCGAGAGCAGTGTGCACTGTTCTCGCAAAGCAGAGCTTGTTCAGCTTGCCAGCTTCTAACATGGAAAGAGAGCAAGCAGACAGCAGCCCACATGCTCTGCTTGTTATAAACATGGAAAACAGACACCCTAGTATCAGAATCTCAGAAATCACTGAGCGAAGCAGAGAAATGCTGCAGGACCATGCTTGCTTGCTTGAAAAAGTGAAAAACTTACTTGGGCTGTGCACAGTGCAAACAGATGAACAGAAGCATACATAGCGAGAGCAGTGTGCACAGTTCTCGCGAAGCAGAGCTTGTTCACCTTGACAGCTTCTAACACGGAAACACAGCAAGCAGACAGCAGCCCACATGCTCTGCTTGCTGCAAACATGGAAAACAGACACCCTAGCATCAGAATCTCAGAAATCACTGAGAGATGCAGAGAAATGCTGCCGGAGCATGTTTGCTTCCTAGGACAAATGAAAAACTCACATGGGCCATGCACAGCGCAAACGGATGAAAAGAAGCATACACAGCGAGAGCAGTGTGCACTGTTCTCGCAAAGCAGAGCTTGTTCTGCTCGCCACGTTCTAACATGGAAACAGAGCAAGCAGACAGCAGCCCACATGCTCTGCTTGTTATAAACATGGAAAACAGACACCCTAGCATCAGAATCTCAGAAATCACAGAGAGAAGTAGAGAAATGCTGCAGGAGCATGTTTTCTTGCTAGGACCAACGAAAAACACAAATGGGCTGTGCGCAGTGCAAACAGATGAACAGAAGCAAACACAGTGAGAGCTGTGTGTATGGTTCTCGCAAAGCAGAGCGTGTTCACCTTGACAGCTTCTAACATGGAAACACAGCAAGCAGACCTCAGCCTACATTCTCTGCGTGTTGCAAAGATGGAAAACAGACACCCTAGTATCAGAATCTCAGAAATCACTGAGCGAAGCAGAGAAATGCTGCAGGACCATGCTTGCTTGCTTGAAAAAGTGAAAAACTTACTTGGGCTGTGCACAGTGCAAACAGATGAACAGAAGTATACATAGCGAGAGCAGTGTGCACTGTTCTCGCGAAGCAGAGTTTGTTCACCTTGACAGCTTCTAACATGGAAACACAGCAAGCAGACAGCAGCCCACATGCTCTGCTTGCTGCAAACATGGAAAACAGACACCGTAGCATCAGAATCTCAGAAATCAGTGAGAGAAGCAGAGAAATGCTGCAGGAGCCTGTTTGCTTCCTAGGACAAATGAAAAACTCACATGGGCCATGCACAGTGCAAACGGATGAAAAGAAGCATACACAGCGAGAGCAGTGTGCACTGTTCTCGCAAAGCAGAGCTTGTTCAGCTTGCCAGCTTCTAACATGGAAAGAGAGCAAGCAGACAACAGCCCACATGCTCTGCTTGTTATAAACATGGAAAACAGACACCCTAGCATCAGAATCTCAGAAATCACAGATAGAAGTAGAGAAATGCTGCAGGAGCATGTTTTCTTGCTAGGACCAACGAAGAACACAAATGGGCTGTGCGCAGTGCAAACAGATGAACAGAAGCAAACACAGTGAGAGCTGTGTGTATGGTTCTCGCAAAGCAGAGCGTGTTCACCTTGACAGCTTCTAACATGGAAACACAGCAAGCAGACCTCAGCCTACATTCTCTGCGTGTTGCAAAGATGGAAAACAGACACCCTAGTATCAGAATCTCAGAAATCACTGAGCGAAGCAGAGAAATGCTGCAGGACCATACTTACTTGCTTGAAAAAGTGAAAAACTTACTTGGGCTGTGCACAGTGCAAACAGATGAACAGAAGCATACATAGCGAGAGCAGTGTGCACTGTTCTCGCGAAGCAGAGCTTGTTCACCTTGACAGCTTCTAACATGGAAACACAGCAAGCAGACAGCAGCCCACATGCTCTGCTTGCCGCAAACATGGAAAACAGACACCCTAGCATCAGAATTTCAGAAATCAGTGAGAGAAGCAGAGAAATGCTGCAGGAGCATGTTTGCTTCCTAGGACAAATGAAAACCTTACTTGGGCTGTGCACAGTGCAAACGGATGAACAGAAGCATACACAGTGAGAGCTGTGTGCACTGTTCTCGCACAGCAGAGCTTGTTCGACTTGACAGCTTCTAACATGGAAACAGAGCAAGCAGACAGCAATCCACATGCTCTGCTTGCTGCAAATGTGGAAAACAGACCCCCCAGCATCAGAATCTCAGAAATCACAGAGAGAAGTAGAGAAATGCTGCAGGAGCATGTTTTCTTGCTTGAAAAAGTGAAAAACTCACTTGGGCCGTGCACAGCGCAAACCAATGAACAGAAGCAAACACAGTGAGAGCTGTGTGTATGGTTCTCGCAAAGCAGAGCTTGTTCTGCTTGCCAGCTTCTAACATGGAAAGAGAGCAAGCAGACAGCAGCCCACATGCTCTGCTTGTTATAAACATGGAAAACAGACACCCTAGCATCAGAATCTCAGAAATCACAGAGAGAAGTAGAGAAATGCTGCAGGAGCATGTTTTCTTGCTAGGACCAACGAAAAACACAAATGGGCTGTGCGCAATGCAAACAGATGAACAGAAGCATACACAGTGAGAGCTGTGTGCACTGTTCTCGCACAGCACAGCTTGTTCGACTTGACAGCTTCTAACATGGAAACAGAGCAAGCAGACAGCAATCCACATGCTCTGCTTGCTGCAAATGTGGAAAACAGACAACCCAGCATCAGAATCTCAGAAATCACAGAGAGAAGTAGAAAAATGCTGCAGGAGCATGTTTTCTTGCTTGAAAAAGTGAAAAACTCACTTGGGCCGTGCACAGCGCAAACCAATGAACAGAAGCACACACAGTGAGAGCTGTGTGTATGGTTCTCGCAAAGCAGAGCGTGTTCACCTTGACAGCTTCTCACATGGAAACACAGCAAGCAGACCTCAGCCTACATTCTCTGCGTGTTGCAAAGATGGAAAACAGACACCCTAGTATCAGAATCTCAGAAATCACTGAGCGAAGCAGAGAAATGCTGCAGGACCATGCTTACTTGCTTGAAAAAGTGAAAAACTTACTTGGGCTGTGCACAGGGCAAACAGATGAACAGAAGCATACATAGCGAGAGCAGTGTGCACTGTTCTCGCGAAGCAGAGCTTGTTCACCTTGACAGCTTCTAACATGGAAACACAGCAAGCAGACAGCAGCCCACATGCTCTGCTTGCCGCAAACATGGAAAACAGACACCCTAGCATCAGAATCTCAGAAATCAGTGAGAGAAGCAGAGAAATGCTGCAGGAGCCTGTTTGCTTCCTAGGACAAATGAAAAACTCACATGGGCCATGCACAGTGCAAAAGGATGAAAAGAAGCATACACAGCGAGAGCAGTGTGCACTGTTCTCGTAAAGCAGAGCTTGTTCAGCTTGCCAGCTTCTAACATGGAAAGAGATCAAACAGACAGCTGCCCACATGCTCTGCTTGTTATAAACATGGAAAACAGACACCCTAGCATCAGAATCTCAGAAATCACAGAGAGAAGTAGAGAAATGCTGCAGGAGCATGTTTTCTTGCTAGGACCAACGAAAAACACAAATGGGCTGTGCGCAGTGCAAACAGATGAACAGAAGCAAACACAGTGAGAGCTGTGTGTATGGTTCTCGCAAAGCAGAGCGTGTTCACCTTGACAGCTTCTAACATGGAAACACAGCAAGCAGACCTCAGCCTACATTCTCTGCGTGTTGCAAAGATGGAAAACAGACACCCTAGTATCAGAATCTCAGAAATCACTGAGCGAAGCAGAGAAATGCTGCAGGACCATGCTTGCTTGCTTGAAAAAGTGAAAAACTTGCTTGGGCTGTGCACAGTGCAAACAGATGAACAGAAGCATACATAGCGAGAGCAGTGTGCACTGTTCTCGCGAAGCAGAGCTTGTTCACCTTGACAGCTTCTAACACGGAAACACAGCAAGCAGACAGCAGCCCACATGCTCTGCTTGCTGCAAACATGGAAAACAGACACCCTAGCATCAGAATCTCAGAAATCACTGAGAGAAGTAGAGAAATGCTGC
The DNA here is from genome assembly GCA_037837765.1 of Delichon dasypus. Classification (NCBI taxonomy): domain Eukaryota; kingdom Metazoa; phylum Chordata; class Aves; order Passeriformes; family Hirundinidae; genus Delichon; species Delichon dasypus. The sequence continues at coordinate 1,531,603 of JBBAXF010000039.1, forward strand.
CGGAGCATGTTTGCTTCCTAGGACAAATGAAAAACTCACATGGGCCATGCACAGCGCAAACGGATGAAAAGAAGCATACACAGTGAGAGCAGTGTGCACTGTTCTCGCAAAGCAGAGCTTGTTCTGCTCGCCACGTTCTAACATGGAAACAGAGCAAGCAGACAGCAGCCCACATGCTCTGCTTGTTATAAACATGGAAAACAGACACCCTAGCATCAGAATCTCAGAAATCACAGAGAGAAGTAGAGAAATGCTGCAGGAGCATGTTTTCTTGCTAGGACCAACGAAAAACACAAATGGGCTGTGCGCAGTGCAAACAGATGAACAGAAGCAAACACAGTGAGAGCTGCGTGTATGGTTCTCGCAAAGCAGAGCGTGTTCACCTTGACAGCTTCTCACATGGAAACACAGTAAACAGACCTCAGCCTACATTCTCTGCGTGTTGCAAAGATGGAAAACAGACACCCTAGTATCAGAATCTCAGAAATCACTGAGCGAAGCAGAGAAATGCTGCAGGACCATGCTTACTTGCTTGAAAAAGTGAAAAACTTACTTGGGCTGTGCACAGTGCAAACAGATGAACAGAAGCATACATAGCGAGAGCAGTGTGCACTGTTCTCGCGAAGCAGAGCTTGTTCACCTTGACAGCTTCTAACATGGAAACACAGCAAGCAGACAGCAGCCCACATGCTCTGCTTGCCGCAAACATGGAAAACAGACACCGTAGCATCAGAATCTCAGAAATCAGTGAGAGAAGCAGAGAAATGCTGCAGGAACCTGTTTGCTTCCTAGGACAAATGAAAAACTCACATGGGCCATGCACAGTGCAAACGGATGAAAAGAAGCATACACAGCGAGAGCAGTGTGCACTGTTCTCGCAAAGCAGAGCTTGTTCTGCTCGCCAGGTTCTAACATGGAAACAGAGCAAGCAGACAGCAGCCCACATGCTCTGCTTGTTATAAACATGGAAAACAGACACCCTAGCATCAGAATCTCAGAAATCACAGAGAGAAGTAGAGAAATGCTGCAGGAGCATGTTTTCTTGCTAGGACCAACGAAAAACACAAATGGGCTGTGCGCAGTGCAAACAGATGAACAGAAGCAAACACAGTGAGAGCTGCGTGTATGGTTCTCGCAAAGCAGAGCGTGTTCACCTTGACAGCTTCTCACATGGAAACACAGCAAGCAGACCTCAGCCTACATTCTCTGCGTGTTGCAAAGATGGAAAACAGACACCCTAGTATCAGAATCTCAGAAATCACTGAGCGAAGCAGAGAAATGCTGCAGGACCATGCTTACTTGCTTGAAAAAGTGAAAAACTTACTTGGGCTGTGCACAGGACAAACAGATGAACAGAAGCATACATAGCGAGAGCAGTGTGCACTGTTCTCGCGAAGCAGAGCTTGTTCACCTTGACAGCTTCTAACATGGAAACACAGCAAGCAGACAGCAGCCCACATGCTCTGCTTGCCGCAAACATGGAAAACAGACACCCTAGCATCAGAATCTCAGAAATCAGTGAGAGAAGCAGAGAAATGCTGCAGGAGCCTGTTTGCTTCCTAGGACAAATGAAAAACTCACATGGGCCATGCACAGTGCAAAAGGATGAAAAGAAGCATACACAGCGAGAGCAGTGTGCACTGTTCTCGTAAAGCAGAGCTTGTTCAGCTTGCCAGCTTCTAACATGGAAAGAGATCAAACAGACAGCTGCCCACATGCTCTGCTTGTTATAAACATGGAAAACAGACACCCTAGCATCAGAATCTCAGAAATCACAGAGAGAAGTAGAGAAATGCTGCAGGAGCATGTTTTCTTGCTAGGACCAACGAAAAACACAAATGGGCTGTGCGCAGTGCAAACAGATGAACAGAAGCAAACACAGTGAGAGCTGTGTGTATGGTTCTCGCAAAGCAGAGCGTGTTCACCTTGACAGCTTCTAACATGGAAACACAGCAAGCAGACAGCAGCCCACATGCTCTGCGTGTTGCAAAGATGGAAAACAGACACCCTAGTATCAGAATCTCAGAAATCACTGAGCGAAGCAGAGAAATGCTGCAGGACCATGCTTGCTTGCTTGAAAAAGTGAAAAACTTACTTGGGCTGTGCACAGGACAAACAGATGAACAGAAGCATACATAGCGAGAGCAGTGTGCACTGTTCTCGCGAAGCAGAGCTTGTTCACCTTGACAGCTTCTAACATGGAAACACAGCAAGCAGACAGCAGCCCACATGCTCTGCTTGCCGCAAACATGGAAAACAGACACCCTAGCATCAGAATCTCAGAAATCAGTGAGAGAAGCAGAGAAATGCTGCAGGAGCCTGTTTGCTTCCTAGGACAAATGAAAAACTCACATGGGCCATGCACAGTGCAAAAGGATGAAAAGAAGCATACACAGCGAGAGCAGTGTGCACTGTTCTCGTAAAGCAGAGCTTGTTCAGCTTGCCAGCTTCTAACATGGAAAGAGATCAAACAGACAGCTGCCCACATGCTCTGCTTGTTATAAACATGGAAAACAGACACCCTAGCATCAGAATCTCAGAAATCACAGAGAGAAGTAGAGAAATGCTGCAGGAGCATGTTTTCTTGCTAGGACCAACGAAAAACACAAATGGGCTGTGCGCAGTGCAAACAGATGAACAGAAGCAAACACAGTGAGAGCTGTGTGTATGGTTCTCGCAAAGCAGAGCGTGTTCACCTTGACAGCTTCTAACATGGAAACACAGCAAGCAGACAGCGGCCCACATGCTCTGCTTGTGGCAAACATGGAAAACAGTCGCCCCAGCATCATAATCACAAAAATCAATGAGAGGAGCAGAGAAATGCTGCGGGGGCATGTTTTCTTGCTAGGACAAATGAAAACCTTACTTGGGCTGTGCACAGTGCAAACGGATGAACAGAAGCATACACAGTGAGAGCTGTGTGCACTGTTCTCGCACAGCAGAGCTTGTTCGACTTGACAGCTTCTAACATGGAAACAGAGCAAGCAGACAGCAATCCACATGCTCTGCTTGCTGCAAATGTGGAAAACAGACCCCCCAGCATCAGAATCTCAGAAATCACAGAGAGAAGTAGAGAAATGCTGCAGGAGCATGTTTTCTTGCTTGAAAAAGTGAAAAACTCACTTGGGCCGTGCACAGCGCAAACCAATGAACAGAAGCAAACACAGTGAGAGCTGTGTGTATGGTTCTCGCAAAGCAGAGCTTGTTCTGCTTGCCAGCTTCTAACATGGAAAGAGAGCAAGCAGACAGCAGCCCACATGCTCTGCTTGTTATAAACATGGAAAACAGACACCCTAGCATCAGAATCTCAGAAATCACAGAGAGAAGTAGAGAAATGCTGCAGGAGCATGTTTTCTTGCTAGGACCAACGAAAAACACAAATGGGCTGTGCGCAATGCAAACAGATGAACAGAAGCATACACAGTGAGAGCTGTGTGCACTGTTCTCGCACAGCACAGCTTGTTCGACTTGACAGCTTCTAACATGGAAACAGAGCAAGCAGACAGCAATCCACATGCTCTGCTTGCTGCAAATGTGGAAAACAGACAACCCAGCATCAGAATCTCAGAAATCACAGAGAGAAGTAGAAAAATGCTGCAGGAGCATGTTTTCTTGCTTGAAAAAGTGAAAAACTCACTTGGGCCGTGCACAGCGCAAACCAATGAACAGAAGCACACACAGTGAGAGCTGTGTGTATGGTTCTCGCAAAGCAGAGCGTGTTCACCTTGACAGCTTCTCACATGGAAACACAGCAAGCAGACCTCAGCCTACATTCTCTGCGTGTTGCAAAGATGGAAAACAGACACCCTAGTATCAGAATCTCAGAAATCACTGAGCGAAGCAGAGAAATGCTGCAGGACCATGCTTACTTGCTTGAAAAAGTGAAAAACTTACTTGGGCTGTGCACAGGGCAAACAGATGAACAGAAGCATACATAGCGAGAGCAGTGTGCACTGTTCTCGCGAAGCAGAGCTTGTTCACCTTGACAGCTTCTAACATGGAAACACAGCAAGCAGACAGCAGCCCACATGCTCTGCTTGCCGCAAACATGGAAAACAGACACCCTAGCATCAGAATCTCAGAAATCAGTGAGAGAAGCAGAGAAATGCTGCAGGAGCCTGTTTGCTTCCTAGGACAAATGAAAAACTCACATGGGCCATGCACAGTGCAAAAGGATGAAAAGAAGCATACACAGCGAGAGCAGTGTGCACTGTTCTCGTAAAGCAGAGCTTGTTCAGCTTGCCAGCTTCTAACATGGAAAGAGATCAAACAGACAGCTGCCCACATGCTCTGCTTGTTATAAACATGGAAAACAGACACCCTAGCATCAGAATCTCAGAAATCACAGAGAGAAGTAGAGAAATGCTGCAGGAGCATGTTTTCTTGCTAGGACCAACGAAAAACACAAATGGGCTGTGCGCAGTGCAAACAGATGAACAGAAGCAAACACAGTGAGAGCTGTGTGTATGGTTCTCGCAAAGCAGAGCGTGTTCACCTTGACAGCTTCTAACATGGAAACACAGCAAGCAGACCTCAGCCTACATTCTCTGCGTGTTGCAAAGATGGAAAACAGACACCCTAGTATCAGAATCTCAGAAATCACTGAGCGAAGCAGAGAAATGCTGCAGGACCATGCTTGCTTGCTTGAAAAAGTGAAAAACTTGCTTGGGCTGTGCACAGTGCAAACAGATGAACAGAAGCATACATAGCGAGAGCAGTGTGCACTGTTCTCGCGAAGCAGAGCTTGTTCACCTTGACAGCTTCTAACACGGAAACACAGCAAGCAGACAGCAGCCCACATGCTCTGCTTGCTGCAAACATGGAAAACAGACACCCTAGCATCAGAATCTCAGAAATCACTGAGAGATGCAGAGAAATGCTGCCGGAGCATGTTTGCTTCCTAGGACAAATGAAAAACTCACATGGGCCATGCACAGCGCAAACGGATGAAAAGAAGCATACACAGTGAGAGCAGTGTGCACTGTTCTCGCAAAGCAGAGCTTGTTCTGCTCGCCACGTTCTAACATGGAAACAGAGCAAGCAGACAGCAGCCCACATGCTCTGCTTGTTATAAACATGGAAAACAGACACCCTAGCATCAGAATCTCAGAAATCACAGAGAGAAGTAGAGAAATGCTGCAGGAGCATGTTTTCTTGCTAGGACCAACGAAAAACACAAATGGGCTGTGCGCAGTGCAAACAGATGAACAGAAGCAAACACAGTGAGAGCTGCGTGTATGGTTCTCGCAAAGCAGAGCGTGTTCACCTTGACAGCTTCTCACATGGAAACACAGCAAACAGACCTCAGCCTACATTCTCTGCGTGTTGCAAAGATGGAAAACAGACACCCTAGTATCAGAATCTCAGAAATCACTGAGCGAAGCAGAGAAATGCTGCAGGACCATGCTTACTTGCTTGAAAAAGTGAAAAACTTACTTGGGCTGTGCACAGTGCAAACAGATGAACAGAAGCATACATAGCGAGAGCAGTGTGCACTGTTCTCGCGAAGCAGAGCTTGTTCACCTTGACAGCTTCTAAAATGGAAACACAGCAAGCAGACAGCAGCCCACATGCTCTGCTTGCCGCAAACATGGAAAACAGACACCGTAGCATCAGAATCTCAGAAATCAGTGAGAGAAGCAGAGAAATGCTGCAGGAACCTGTTTGCTTCCTAGGACAAATGAAAAACTCACATGGGCCATGCACAGTGCAAAAGGATGAAAAGAAGCATACACAGCGAGAGCAGTGTGCACTGTTCTCGTAAAGCAGAGCTTGTTCAGCTTGCCAGCTTCTAACATGGAAAGAGATCAAACAGACAGCTGCCCACATGCTCTGCTTGTTATAAACATGGAAAACAGACACCCTAGCATCAGAATCTCAGAAATCACAGAGAGAAGTAGAGAAATGCTGCAGGAGCATGTTTTCTTGCTAGGACCAACGAAAAACACAAATGGGCTGTGCGCAGTGCAAACAGATGAACAGAAGCAAACACAGTGAGAGCTGTGTGTATGGTTCTCGCAAAGCAGAGCGTGTTCACCTTGACAGCTTCTAACATGGAAACACAGCAAGCAGACCTCAGCCTACATTCTCTGCGTGTTGCAAAGATGGAAAACAGACACCCTAGTATCAGAATCTCAGAAATCACTGAGCGAAGCAGAGAAATGCTGCAGGACCATGCTTGCTTGCTTGAAAAAGTGAAAAACTTACTTGGGCTGTGCACAGTGCAAACAGATGAACAGAAGCATACATAGCGAGAGCAGTGTGCACTGTTCTCGCGAAGCAGAGTTTGTTCACCTTGACAGCTTCTAACATGGAAACACAGCAAGCAGACAACAGCCCACATGCTCTGCTTGCTGCAAACATGGAAAACAGACACCCTAGCATCAGAATCTCAGAAATCACTGAGAGAAGTAGAGAAATGCTGCAGGAGCATGTTTGCTTCCTAGGACAAATGAAAAACTCACATGGGCCATGCACAGTGCAAACGGATGAAAAGAAGCATACACAGCGAGAGCAGTGTGCACTGTTCTCGCAAAGCAGAGCTTGTTCAGCTTGCCAGCTTCTAACATGGAAAGAGAGCAAGCAGACAACAGCCCACATGCTCTGCTTGTTATAAACATGGAAAACAGACACCCTAGCATCAGAATCTCAGAAATCACAGATAGAAGTAGAGAAATGCTGCAGGAGCATGTTTTCTTGCTAGGACCAACGAAGAACACAAATGGGCTGTGCGCAGTGCAAACAGATGAACAGAAGCATACACAGTGAGAGCTGTGTGTATGGTTCTCGCAAAGCAGAGCGTGTTCACCTTGACAGCTTCTAACATGGAAACACAGCAAGCAGACAGCAGCCCACATGCTCTGCGTGTTGCAAAGATGGAAAACAGACACCCTAGTGTCAGAATCTCAGAAATCACTGAGCGAAGCAGAGAAATGCTGCAGGACCATGCTTGCTTGCTTGAAAAAGTGAAAAACTTACTTGGGCTGTGCACAGGACAAACAGATGAACAGAAGCATACATAGCGAGAGCAGTGTGCACTGTTCTCGCGAAGCAGAGCTTGTTCACCTTGACAGCTTCTAACATGGAAACACAGCAAGCAGACAGCAGCCCACATGCTCTGCTTGCCGCAAACATGGAAAACAGACACCCTAGCATCAGAATCTCAGAAATCAGTGAGAGAAGCAGAGAAATGCTGCAGGAGCCTGTTTGCTTCCTAGGACAAATGAAAAACTCACATGGGCCATGCACAGTGCAAAAGGATGAAAAGAAGCATACACAGCGAGAGCAGTGTGCACTGTTCTCGTAAAGCAGAGCTTGTTCAGCTTGCCAGCTTCTAACATGGAAAGAGATCAAACAGACAGCTGCCCACATGCTCTGCTTGTTATAAACATGGAAAACAGACACCCTAGCATCAGAATCTCAGAAATCACAGAGAGAAGTAGAGAAATGCTGCAGGAGCATGTTTTCTTGCTAGGACCAACGAAAAACACAAATGGGCTGTGCGCAGTGCAAACAGATGAACAGAAGCAAACACAGTGAGAGCTGTGTGTATGGTTCTCGCAAAGCAGAGCGTGTTCACCTTGACAGCTTCTAACATGGAAACACAGCAAGCAGACAGCGGCCCACATGCTCTGCTTGTGGCAAACATGGAAAACAGTCGCCCCAGCATCATAATCACAAAAATCAATGAGAGGAGCAGAGAAATGCTGCGGGGGCATGTTTTCTTGCTAGGACAAATGAAAACCTTACTTGGGCTGTGCACAGTGCAAACGGATGAACAGAAGCATACACAGTGAGAGCTGTGTGCACTGTTCTCGCACAGCAGAGCTTGTTCGACTTGACAGCTTCTAACATGGAAACAGAGCAAGCAGACAGCAATCCACATGCTCTGCTTGCTGCAAATGTGGAAAACAGACCCCCCAGCATCAGAATCTCAGAAATCACAGAGAGAAGTAGAGAAATGCTGCAGGAGCATGTTTTCTTGCTTGAAAAAGTGAAAAACTCACTTGGGCCGTGCACAGCGCAAACCGATGAACAGAAGCAAACACAGTGAGAGCTGTGTGTATGGTTCTCGCAAAGCAGAGCTTGTTCTGCTTGCCAGCTTCTAACATGGAAAGAGAGCAAGCAGACAGCAGCCCACATGCTCTGCTTGTTATAAACATGGAAAACAGACACCCTAGCATCAGAATCTCAGAAATCACAGAGAGAAGTAGAGAAATGCTGCAGGAGCATGTTTTCTTGCTAGGACCAACGAAAAACACAAATGGGCTGTGCGCAATGCAAACAGATGAACAGAAGCATACACAGTGAGAGCTGTGTGCACTGTTCTCGCACAGCACAGCTTGTTCGACTTGACAGCTTCTAACATGGAAACAGAGCAAGCAGACAGCAATCCACATGCTCTGCTTGCTGCAAATGTGGAAAACAGACAACCCAGCATCAGAATCTCAGAAATCACAGAGAGAAGTAGAAAAATGCTGCAGGAGCATGTTTTCTTGCTTGAAAAAGTGAAAAACTCACTTGGGCCGTGCACAGCGCAAACCAATGAACAGAAGCACACACAGTGAGAGCTGTGTGTATGGTTCTCGCAAAGCAGAGCGTGTTCACCTTGACAGCTTCTCACATGGAAACACAGCAAGCAGACCTCAGCCTACATTCTCTGCGTGTTGCAAAGATGGAAAACAGACACCCTAGTATCAGAATCTCAGAAATCACAGAGAGAAGTAGAGAAATGCTGCAGGACCATGCTTACTTGCTTGAAAAAGTGAAAAACTTACTTGGGCTGTGCACAGGGCAAACAGATGAACAGAAGCATACATAGCGAGAGCAGTGTGCACTGTTCTCGCGAAGCAGAGCTTGTTCACCTTGACAGCTTCTAACATGGAAACACAGCAAGCAGACAGCAGCCCACATGCTCTGCTTGCCGCAAACATGGAAAACAGACACCCTAGCATCAGAATCTCAGAAATCAGTGAGAGAAGCAGAGAAATGCTGCAGGAGCCTGTTTGCTTCTTAGGACAAATGAAAAACTCACATGGGCCATGCACAGTGCAAAAGGATGAAAAGAAGCATACACAGCGAGAGCAGTGTGCACTGTTCTCGTAAAGCAGAGCTTGATCAGCTTGCCAGCTTCTAACATGGAAAGAGATCAAACAGACAGCTGCCCACATGCTCTGCTTGTTATAAACATGGAAAACAGACACCCTAGCATCAGAATCTCAGAAATCACAGAGAGAAGTAGAGAAATGCTGCAGGAGCATGTTTTCTTGCTAGGACCAACGAAAAACACAAATGGGCTGTGCGCAGTGCAAACAGATGAACAGAAGCAAACACAGTGAGAGCTGTGTGTATGGTTCTCGCAAAGCAGAGCGTGTTCACCTTGACAGCTTCTAACATGGAAACACAGCAAGCAGACCTCAGCCTACATTCTCTGCGTGTTGCAAAGATGGAAAACAGACACCCTAGTATCAGAATCTCAGAAATCACTGAGCGAAGCAGAGAAATGCTGCAGGACCATGCTTGCTTGCTTGAAAAAGTGAAAAACTTGCTTGGGCTGTGCACAGTGCAAACAGATGAACAGAAGCATACATAGCGAGAGCAGTGTGCACTGTTCTCGCGAAGCAGAGCTTGTTCACCTTGACAGCTTCTAACACGGAAACACAGCAAGCAGACAGCAGCCCACATGCTCTGCTTGCTGCAAACATGGAAAACAGACACCCTAGCATCAGAATCTCAGAAATCACTGAGAGATGCAGAGAAATGCTGCCGGAGCATGTTTGCTTCCTAGGACAAATGAAAAACTCACATGGGCCATGCACAGCGCAAACGGATGAAAAGAAGCATACACAGTGAGAGCAGTGTGCACTGTTCTCGCAAAGCAGAGCTTGTTCTGCTCGCCACGTTCTAACATGGAAACAGAGCAAGCAGACAGCAGCCCACATGCTCTGCTTGTTATAAACATGGAAAACAGACACCCTAGCATCAGAATCTCAGAAATCACAGAGAGAAGTAGAGAAATGCTGCAGGAGCATGTTTTCTTGCTAGGACCAACGAAAAACACAAATGGGCTGTGCGCAGTGCAAACAGATGAACAGAAGCAAACACAGTGAGAGCTGCGTGTATGGTTCTCGCAAAGCAGAGCGTGTTCACCTTGACAGCTTCTCACATGGAAACACAGCAAACAGACCTCAGCCTACATTCTCTGCGTGTTGCAAAGATGGAAAACAGACACCCTAGTATCAGAATCTCAGAAATCACTGAGCGAAGCAGAGAAATGCTGCAGGACCATGCTTACTTGCTTGAAAAAGTGAAAAACTTACTTGGGCTGTGCACAGTGCAAACAGATGAACAGAAGCATACATAGCGAGAGCAGTGTGCACTGTTCTCGCGAAGCAGAGCTTGTTCACCTTGACAGCTTCTAAAATGGAAACACAGCAAGCAGACAGCAGCCCACATGCTCTGCTTGCCGCAAACATGGAAAACAGACACCGTAGCATCAGAATCTCAGAAATCAGTGAGAGAAGCAGAGAAATGCTGCAGGAACCTGTTTGCTTCCTAGGACAAATGAAAAACTCACATGGGCCATGCACAGTGCAAAAGGATGAAAAGAAGCATACACAGCGAGAGCAGTGTGCACTGTTCTCGTAAAGCAGAGCTTGTTCAGCTTGCCAGCTTCTAACATGGAAAGAGATCAAACAGACAGCTGCCCACATGCTCTGCTTGTTATAAACATGGAAAACAGACACCCTAGCATCAGAATCTCAGAAATCACAGAGAGAAGTAGAGAAATGCTGCAGGAGCATGTTTTCTTGCTAGGACCAACGAAAAACACAAATGGGCTGTGCGCAGTGCAAACAGATGAACAGAAGCAAACACAGTGAGAGCTGTGTGTATGGTTCTCGCAAAGCAGAGCGTGTTCACCTTGACAGCTTCTAACATGGAAACACAGCAAGCAGACCTCAGCCTACATTCTCTGCGTGTTGCAAAGATGGAAAACAGACACCCTAGTATCAGAATCTCAGAAATCACTGAGCGAAGCAGAGAAATGCTGCAGGACCATGCTTGCTTGCTTGAAAAAGTGAAAAACTTACTTGGGCTGTGCACAGTGCAAACAGATGAACAGAAGCATACATAGCGAGAGCAGTGTGCACTGTTCTCGCGAAGCAGAGTTTGTTCACCTTGACAGCTTCTAACATGGAAACACAGCAAGCAGACAACAGCCCACATGCTCTGCTTGCTGCAAACATGGAAAACAGACACCCTAGCATCAGAATCTCAGAAATCACTGAGAGAAGTAGAGAAATGCTGCAGGAGCATGTTTGCTTCCTAGGACAAATGAAAAACTCACATGGGCCATGCACAGTGCAAACGGATGAAAAGAAGCATACACAGCGAGAGCAGTGTGCACTGTTCTCGCAAAGCAGAGCTTGTTCAGCTTGCCAGCTTCTAACATGGAAACACAGCAAGCAGACAACAGCCCACATGCTCTGCTTGTTATAAACATGGAAAACAGACACCCTAGCATCAGAATCTCAGAAATCACAGATAGAAGTAGAGAAATGCTGCAGGAGCATGTTTTCTTGCTAGGACCAACGAAGAACACAAATGGGCTGTGCGCAGTGCAAACAGATGAACAGAAGCATACACAGTGAGAGCTGTGTGTATGGTTCTCGCAAAGCAGAGCGTGTTCACCTTGACAGCTTCTAACATGGAAACACAGCAAGCAGACCTCAGTCTACATTCTCTGCGTGTTGCAAAGATGGAAAACAGACACCCTAGTATCAGAATCTCAGAAATCACTGAGCGAAGCAGAGAAATGCTGCAGGACCATGCTTGCTTGCTTGAAAAAGTGAAAAACTTACTTGGGCTGTGCACAGGACAAACAGATGAACAGAAGCATACATAGCGAGAGCAGTGTGCACTGTTCTCGCGAAGCAGAGCTTGTTCACCTTGACAGCTTCTAACATGGAAACACAGCAAGCAGACAGCAGCCCACATGCTCTGCTTGCCGCAAACATGGAAAACAGACACCCTAGCATCAGAATCTCAGAAATCAGTGAGAGAAGCAGAGAAATGCTGCAGGAGCCTGTTTGCTTCCTAGGACAAATGAAAAACTCACATGGGCCATGCACAGTGCAAAAGGATGAAAAGAAGCATACACAGCGAGAGCAGTGTGCACTGTTCTCGTAAAGCAGAGCTTGTTCAGCTTGCCAGCTTCTAACATGGAAAGAGATCAAACAGACAGCAGCCCACATGCTCTGCTTGTTATAAACATGGAAAACAGACACCCTAGCATCAGAATCTCAGAAATCACAGAGAGAAGTAGAGAAATGCTGCAGGAGCATGTTTTCTTGCTAGGACCAACGAAAAACACAAATGGGCTGTGCGCAGTGCAAACAGATGAACAGAAGCAAACACAGTGAGAGCTGTGTGTATGGTTCTCGCAAAGCAGAGCGTGTTCACCTTGACAGCTTCTAACATGGAAACACAGCAAGCAGACAGCGGCCCACATGCTCTGCTTGTGGCAAACATGGAAAACAGTCGCCCCAGCATCATAATCACAAAAATCAATGAGAGGAGCAGAGAAATGCTGCGGGGGCATGTTTTCTTGCTAGGACAAATGAAAACCTTACTTGGGCTGTGCACAGTGCAAACGGATGAACAGAAGCATACACAGTGAGAGCTGTGTGCACTGTTCTCGCACAGCAGAGCTTGTTCGACTTGACAGCTTCTAACATGGAAACAGAGCAAGCAGACAGCAATCCACATGCTCTGCTTGCTGCAAATGTGGAAAACAGACCCCCCAGCATCAGAATCTCAGAAATCACAGAGAGAAGTAGAGAAATGCTGCAGGAGCATGTTTTCTTGCTTGAAAAAGTGAAAAACTCACTTGGGCCGTGCACAGCGCAAACCGATGAACAGAAGCAAACACAGTGAGAGCTGTGTGTATGGTTCTCGCAAAGCAGAGCTTGTTCTGCTTGCCAGCTTCTAACATGGAAAGAGAGCAAGCAGACAGCAGCCCACATGCTCTGCTTGTTATAAACATGGAAAACAGACACCCTAGCATCAGAATCTCAGAAATCACAGAGAGAAGTAGAGAAATGCTGCAGGAGCATGTTTTCTTGCTAGGACCAACGAAAAACACAAATGGGCTGTGCGCAATGCAAACAGATGAACAGAAGCATACACAGTGAGAGCTGTGTGCACTGTTCTCGCACAGCACAGCTTGTTCGACTTGACAGCTTCTAACATGGAAACAGAGCAAGCAGACAGCAATCCACATGCTCTGCTTGCTGCAAATGTGGAAAACAGACAACCCAGCATCAGAATCTCAGAAATCACAGAGAGAAGTAGAAAAATGCTGCAGGAGCATGTTTTCTTGCTTGAAAAAGTGAAAAACTCACTTGGGCCGTGCACAGCGCAAACCAATGAACAGAAGCACACACAGTGAGAGCTGTGTGTATGGTTCTCGCAAAGCAGAGCGTGTTCACCTTGACAGCTTCTCACATGGAAACACAGCAAGCAGACCTCAGCCTACATTCTCTGCGTGTTGCAAAGATGGAAAACAGACACCCTAGTATCAGAATCTCAGAAATCACTGAGCGAAGCAGAGAAATGCTGCAGGACCATGCTTACTTGCTTGAAAAAGTGAAAAACTTACTTGGGCTGTGCACAGGGCAAACAGATGAACAGAAGCATACATAGCGAGAGCAGTGTGCACTGTTCTCGCGAAGCAGAGCTTGTTCACCTTGACAGCTTCTAACATGGAAACACAGCAAGCAGACAGCAGCCCACATGCTCTGCTTGCCGCAAACATGGAAAACAGACACCCTAGCATCAGAATCTCAGAAATCAGTGAGAGAAGCAGAGAAATGCTGCAGGAGCCTGTTTGCTTCCTAGGACAAATGAAAAACTCACATGGGCCATGCACAGTGCAAAAGGATGAAAAGAAGCATACACAGCGAGAGCAGTGTGCACTGTTCTCGTAAAGCAGAGCTTGTTCAGCTTGCCAGCTTCTAACATGGAAAGAGATCAAACAGACAGCTGCCCACATGCTCTGCTTGTTATAAACATGGAAAACAGACACCCTAGCATCAGAATCTCAGAAATCACAGAGAGAAGTAGAGAAATGCTGCAGGAGCATGTTTTCTTGCTAGGACCAACGAAAAACACAAATGGGCTGTGCGCAGTGCAAACAGATGAACAGAAGCAAACACAGTGAGAGCTGTGTGTATGGTTCTCGCAAAGCAGAGCGTGTTCACCTTGACAGCTTCTAACATGGAAACACAGCAAGCAGACCTCAGCCTACATTCTCTGCGTGTTGCAAAGATGGAAAACAGACACCCTAGTATCAGAATCTCAGAAATAACTGAGCGAAGCAGAGAAATGCTGCAGGACCATGCTTGCTTGCTTGAAAAAGTGAAAAACTTGCTTGGGCTGTGCACAGTGCAAACAGATGAACAGAAGCATACATAGCGAGAGCAGTGTGCACTGTTCTCGCGAAGCAGAGCTTGTTCACCTTGACAGCTTCTAACACGGAAACACAGCAAGCAGACAGCAGCCCACATGCTCTGCTTGCTGCAAACATGGAAAACAGACACCCTAGCATCAGAATCTCAGAAATCACTGAGAGATGCAGAGAAATGCTGCCGGAGCATGTTTGCTTCCTAGGACAAATGAAAAACTCACATGGGCCATGCACAGCGCAAACGGATGAAAAGAAGCATACACAGTGAGAGCAGTGTGCACTGTTCTCGCAAAGCAGAGCTTGTTCTGCTCGCCACGTTCTAACATGGAAACAGAGCAAGCAGACAGCAGCCCACATGCTCTGCTTGTTATAAACATGGAAAACAGACACCCTAGCATCAGAATCTCAGAAATCACAGAGAGAAGTAGAGAAATGCTGCAGGAGCATGTTTTCTTGCTAGGACCAACGAAAAACACAAATGGGCTGTGCGCAGTGCAAACAGATGAACAGAAGCAAACACAGTGAGAGCTGCGTGTATGGTTCTCGCAAAGCAGAGCGTGTTCACCTTGACAGCTTCTCACATGGAAACACAGCAAACAGACCTCAGCCTACATTCTCTGCGTGTTGCAAAGATGGAAAACAGACACCCTAGTATCAGAATCTCAGAAATCACTGAGCGAAGCAGAGAAATGCTGCAGGACCATGCTTACTTGCTTGAAAAAGTGAAAAACTTACTTGGGCTGTGCACAGTGCAAACAGATGAACAGAAGCATACATAGCGAGAGCAGTGTGCACTGTTCTCGCGAAGCAGAGCTTGTTCACCTTGACAGCTTCTAAAATGGAAACACAGCAAGCAGACAGCAGCCCACATGCTCTGCTTGCCGCAAACATGGAAAACAGACACCGTAGCATCAGAATCTCAGAAATCAGTGAGAGAAGCAGAGAAATGCTGCAGGAGCCTGTTTGCTTCCTAGGACAAATGAAAAACTCACATGGGCCATGCACAGTGCAAAAGGATGAAAAGAAGCATACACAGCGAGAGCAGTGTGCACTGTTCTCGTAAAGCAGAGCTTGTTCAGCTTGCCAGCTTCTAACATGGAAAGAGATCAAACAGACAGCTGCCCACATGCTCTGCTTGTTATAAACATGGAAAACAGACACCCTAGCATCAGAATCTCAGAAATCACAGAGAGAAGTAGAGAAATGCTGCAGGAGCATGTTTTCTTGCTAGGACCAACGAAAAACACAAATGGGCTGTGCGCAGTGCAAACAGATGAACAGAAGCAAACACAGTGAGAGCTGTGTGTATGGTTCTCGCAAAGCAGAGCGTGTTCACCTTGACAGCTTCTAACATGGAAACACAGCAAGCAGACCTCAGCCTACATTCTCTGCGTGTTGCAAAGATGGAAAACAGACACCCTAGTATCAGAATCTCAGAAATCACTGAGCGAAGCAGAGAAATGCTGCAGGACCATGCTTGCTTGCTTGAAAAAGTGAAAAACTTACTTGGGCTGTGCACAGTGCAAACAGATGAACAGAAGCATACATAGCGAGAGCAGTGTGCACTGTTCTCGCGAAGCAGAGTTTGTTCACCTTGACAGCTTCTAACATGGAAACACAGCAAGCAGACAACAGCCCACATGCTCTGCTTGCTGCAAACATGGAAAACAGACACCCTAGCATCAGAATCTCAGAAATCACTGAGAGAAGTAGAGAAATGCTGCAGGAGCATGTTTGCTTCCTAGGACAAATGAAAAACTCACATGGGCCATGCACAGTGCAAACGGATGAAAAGAAGCATACACAGCGAGAGCAGTGTGCACTGTTCTCGCAAAGCAGAGCTTGTTCAGCTTGCCAGCTTCTAACATGGAAACACAGCAAGCAGACAACAGCCCACATGCTCTGCTTGTTATAAACATGGAAAACAGACACCCTAGCATCAGAATCTCAGAAATCACAGATAGAAGTAGAGAAATGCTGCAGGAGCATGTTTTCTTGCTAGGACCAACGAAGAACACAAATGGGCTGTGCGCAGTGCAAAAAGATGAACAGAAGCATACACAGTGAGAGCTGTGTGTATGGTTCTCGCAAAGCAGAGCGTGTTCACCTTGACAGCTTCTAACATGGAAACACAGCAAGCAGACCTCAGCCTACATTCTCTGCGTGTTGCAAAGATGGAAAACAGACACCCTAGTATCAGAATCTCAGAAATCACTGAGCGAAGCAGAGAAATGCTGCAGGACCATGCTTGCTTGCTTGAAAAAGTGAAAAACTTACTTGGGCTGTGCACAGGACAAACAGATGAACAGAAGCATACATAGCGAGAGCAGTGTGCACTGTTCTCGCGAAGCAGAGCTTGTTCACCTTGACAGCTTCTAACATGGAAACACAGCAAGCAGACAGCAGCCCACATGCTCTGCTTGCCGCAAACATGGAAAACAGACACCCTAGCATCAGAATCTCAGAAATCAGTGAGAGAAGCAGAGAAATGCTGCAGGAGCCTGTTTGCTTCCTAGGACAAATGAAAAACTCACATGGGCCATGCACAGTGCAAAAGGATGAAAAGAAGCATACACAGCGAGAGCAGTGTGCACTGTTCTCGTAAAGCAGAGCTTGTTCAGCTTGCCAGCTTCTAACATGGAAAGAGATCAAACAGACAGCTGCCCACATGCTCTGCTTGTTATAAACATGGAAAACAGACACCCTAGCATCAGAATCTCAGAAATCACAGAGAGAAGTAGAGAAATGCTGCAGGAGCATGTTTTCTTGCTAGGACCAACGAAAAACACAAATGGGCTGTGCGCAGTGCAAACAGATGAACAGAAGCAAACACAGTGAGAGCTGTGTGTATGGTTCTCGCAAAGCAGAGCGTGTTCACCTTGACAGCTTCTAACATGGAAACACAGCAAGCAGACAGCGGCCCACATGCTCTGCTTGTGGCAAACATGGAAAACAGTCGCCCCAGCATCATAATCACAAAAATCAATGAGAGGAGCAGAGAAATGCTGCGGGGGCATGTTTTCTTGCTAGGACAAATGAAAACCTTACTTGGGCTGTGCACAGTGCAAACGGATGAACAGAAGCATACACAGTGAGAGCTGTGTGCACTGTTCTCGCACAGCAGAGCTTGTTCGACTTGACAGCTTCTAACATGGAAACAGAGCAAGCAGACAGCAATCCACATGCTCTGCTTGCTGCAAATGTGGAAAACAGACCCCCCAGCATCAGAATCTCAGAAATCACAGAGAGAAGTAGAGAAATGCTGCAGGAGCATGTTTTCTTGCTTGAAAAAGTGAAAAACTCACTTGGGCCGTGCACAGCGCAAACCAATGAACAGAAGCAAACACAGTGAGAGCTGTGTGTATGGTTCTCGCAAAGCAGAACTTGTTCTGCTTGCCAGCTTCTAACATGGAAAGAGAGCAAGCAGACAGCAGCCCACATGCTCTGCTTGTTATAAACATGGAAAACAGACACCCTAGCATCAGAATCTCAGAAATCACAGAGAGAAGTAGAGAAATGCTGCAGGAGCATGTTTTCTTGCTAGGACCAACGAAAAACACAAATGGGCTGTGCGCAATGCAAACAGATGAACAGAAGCATACACAGTGAGAGCTGTGTGCACTGTTCTCGCACAGCACAGCTTGTTCGACTTGACAGCTTCTAACATGGAAACAGAGCAAGCAGACAGCAATCCACATGCTCTGCTTGCTGCAAATGTGGAAAACAGACAACCCAGCATCAGAATCTCAGAAATCACAGAGAGAAGTAGAAAAATGCTGCAGGAGCATGTTTTCTTGCTTGAAAAAGTGAAAAACTCACTTGGGCCGTGCACAGCGCAAACCAATGAACAGAAGCACACACAGTGAGAGCTGTGTGTATGGTTCTCGCAAAGCAGAGCGTGTTCACCTTGACAGCTTCTCACATGGAAACACAGCAAGCAGACCTCAGCCTACATTCTCTGCGTGTTGCAAAGATGGAAAACAGACACCCTAGTATCAGAATCTCAGAAATCACTGAGCGAAGCAGAGAAATGCTGCAGGACCATGCTTACTTGCTTGAAAAAGTGAAAAACTTACTTGGGCTGTGCACAGGGCAAACAGATGAACAGAAGCATACATAGCGAGAGCAGTGTGCACTGTTCTCGCGAAGCAGAGCTTGTTCACCTTGACAGCTTCTAACATGGAAACACAGCAAGCAGACAGCAGCCCACATGCTCTGCTTGCCGCAAACATGGAAAACAGACACCCTAGCATCAGAATCTCAGAAATCAGTGAGAGAAGCAGAGAAATGCTGCAGGAGCCTGTTTGCTTCCTAGGACAAATGAAAAACTCACATGGGCCATGCACAGTGCAAAAGGATGAAAAGAAGCATACACAGCGAGAGCAGTGTGCACTGTTCTCGTAAAGCAGAGCTTGTTCAGCTTGCCAGCTTCTAACATGGAAAGAGATCAAACAGACAGCTGCCCACATGCTCTGCTTGTTATAAACATGGAAAACAGACACCCTAGCATCAGAATCTCAGAAATCACAGAGAGAAGTAGAGAAATGCTGCAGGAGCATGTTTTCTTGCTAGGACCAACGAAAAACACAAATGGGCTGTGCGCAGTGCAAACAGATGAACAGAAGCAAACACAGTGAGAGCTGTGTGTATGGTTCTCGCAAAGCAGAGCGTGTTCACCTTGACAGCTTCTAACATGGAAACACAGCAAGCAGACAGCGGCCCACATGCTCTGCTTGTGGCAAACATGGAAAACAGTCGCCCCAGCATCATAATCACAAAAATCAATGAGAGGAGCAGAGAAATGCTGCGGGGGCATGTTTTCTTGCTAGGACAAATGAAAACCTTACTTGGGCTGTGCACAGTGCAAACGGATGAACAGAAGCATACACAGTGAGAGCTGTGTGCACTGTTCTCGCACAGCAGAGCTTGTTCGACTTGACAGCTTCTAACATGGAAACAGAGCAAGCAGACAGCAATCCACATGCTCTGCTTGCTGCAAATGTGGAAAACAGACCCCCCAGCATCAGAATCTCAGAAATCACAGAGAGAAGTAGAGAAATGCTGCAGGAGCATGTTTTCTTGCTTGAAAAAGTGAAAAACTCACTTGGGCCGTGCACAGCGCAAACCAATGAACAGAAGCAAACACAGTGAGAGCTGTGTGTATGGTTCTCGCAAAGCAGAGCTTGTTCTGCTTGCCAGCTTCTAACATGGAAAGAGAGCAAGCAGACAGCAGCCCACATGCTCTGCTTGTTATAAACATGGAAAACAGACACCCTAGCATCAGAATCTCAGAAATCACAGAGAGAAGTAGAGAAATGCTGCAGGAGCATGTTTTCTTGCTAGGACCAACGAAAAACACAAATGGGCTGTGCGCAGTGCAAACAGATGAACAGAAGCATACACAGTGAGAGCTGTGTGCACTGTTCTCGCACAGCACAGCTTGTTCGACTTGACAGCTTCTAACATGGAAAAAGAGCAAGCAGACAGCAATCCACATGCTCTGCTTGCTGCAAATGTGGAAAACAGACAACCCAGCATCAGAATCTCAGAAATCACAGAGAGAAGTAGAAAAATGCTGCAGGAGCATGTTTTCTTGCTTGAAAAAGTGAAAAACTCACTTGGGCCGTGCACAGCGCAAACCAATGAACAGAAGCACACACAGTGAGAGCTGTGTGTATGGTTCTCGCAAAGCAGAGCGTGTTCACCTTGACAGCTTCTCACATGGAAACACAGCAAGCAGACCTCAGCCTACATTCTCTGCGTGTTGCAAAGATGGAAAACAGACACCCTAGTATCAGAATCTCAGAAATCACTGAGCGAAGCAGAGAAATGCTGCAGGACCATGCTTACTTGCTTGAAAAAGTGAAAAACTTACTTGGGCTGTGCACAGGGCAAACAGATGAACAGAAGCATACATAGCGAGAGCAGTGTGCACTGTTCTCGCGAAGCAGAGCTTGTTCACCTTGACAGCTTCTAACATGGAAACACAGCAAGCAGACAGCAGCCCACATGCTCTGCTTGCCGCAAACATGGAAAACAGACACCCTAGCATCAGAATCTCAGAAATCAGTGAGAGAAGCAGAGAAATGCTGCAGGAGCCTGTTTGCTTCCTAGGACAAATGAAAAACTCACATGGGCCATGCACAGTGCAAAAGGATGAAAAGAAGCATACACAGCGAGAGCAGTGTGCACTGTTCTCGTAAAGCAGAGCTTGTTCAGCTTGCCAGCTTCTAACATGGAAAGAGATCAAACAGACAGCTGCCCACATGCTCTGCTTGTTATAAACATGGAAAACAGACACCCTAGCATCAGAATCTCAGAAATCACAGAGAGAAGTAGAGAAATGCTGCAGGAGCATGTTTTCTTGCTAGGACCAACGAAAAACACAAATGGGCTGTGCGCAGTGCAAACAGATGAACAGAAGCAAACACAGTGAGAGCTGTGTGTATGGTTCTCGCAAAGCAGAGCGTGTTCACCTTGACAGCTTCTAACATGGAAACACAGCAAGCAGACCTCAGCCTACATTCTCTGCGTGTTGCAAAGATGGAAAACAGACACCCTAGTATCAGAATCTCAGAAATCACTGAGCGAAGCAGAGAAATGCTGCAGGACCATGCTTGCTTGCTTGAAAAAGTGAAAAACTTACTTGGGCTGTGCACAGTGCAAACAGATGAACAGAAGCATACATAGCGAGAGCAGTGTGCACTGTTCTCGCGAAGCAGAGCTTGTTCACCTTGACAGCTTCTAACACGGAAACACAGCAAGCAGACAGCAGCCCACATGCTCTGCTTGCTGCAAACATGGAAAACAGACACCCTAGCATCAGAATCTCAGAAATCACTGAGAGATGCAGAGAAATGCTGCCGGAGCATGTTTGCTTCCTAGGACAAATGAAAAACTCACATGGGCCATGCACAGCGCAAACGGATGAAAAGAAGCATACACAGCGAGAGCAGTGTGCACTGTTCTCGCAAAGCAGAGCTTGTTCTGCTCGCCACGTTCTAACATGGAAACAGAGCAAGCAGACAGCAGCCCACATGCTCTGCTTGTTATAAACATGGAAAACAGACACCCTAGCATCAGAATCTCAGAAATCACAGAGAGAAGTAGAGAAATGCTGCAGGAGCATGTTTTCTTGCTAGGACCAACGAAAAACACAAATGGGCTGTGCGCAGTGCAAACAGATGAACAGAAGCAAACACAGTGAGAGCTGCGTGTATGGTTCTCGCAAAGCAGAGCGTGTTCACCTTGACAGCTTCTCACATGGAAACACAGTAAACAGACCTCAGCCTACATTCTCTGCGTGTTGCAAAGATGGAAAACAGACACCCTAGTATCAGAATCTCAGAAATCACTGAGCGAAGCAGAGAAATGCTGCAGGACCATGCTTACTTGCTTGAAAAAGTGAAAAACTTACTTGGGCTGTGCACAGTGCAAACAGATGAACAGAAGCATACATAGCGAGAGCAGTGTGCACTGTTCTCGCGAAGCAGAGCTTGTTCACCTTGACAGCTTCTAAAATGGAAACACAGCAAGCAGACAGCAGCCCACATGCTCTGCTTGCCGCAAACATGGAAAACAGACACCGTAGCATCAGAATCTCAGAAATCAGTGAGAGAAGCAGAGAAATGCTGCAGGAGCCTGTTTGCTTCCTAGGACAAATGAAAAACTCACATGGGCCATGCACAGTGCAAAAGGATGAAAAGAAGCATACACAGCGAGAGCAGTGTGCACTGTTCTCGTAAAGCAGAGCTTGTTCAGCTTGCCAGCTTCTAACATGGAAAGAGATCAAACAGACAGCTGCCCACATGCTCTGCTTGTTATAAACATGGAAAACAGACACCCTAGCATCAGAATCTCAGAAATCACAGAGAGAAGTAGAGAAATGCTGCAGGAGCATGTTTTCTTGCTAGGACCAACGAAAAACACAAATGGGCTGTGCGCAGTGCAAACAGATGAACAGAAGCAAACACAGTGAGAGCTGTGTGTATGGTTCTCGCAAAGCAGAGCGTGTTCACCTTGACAGCTTCTAACATGGAAACACAGCAAGCAGACCTCAGCCTACATTCTCTGCGTGTTGCAAAGATGGAAAACAGACACCCTAGTATCAGAATCTCAGAAATCACTGAGCGAAGCAGAGAAATGCTGCAGGACCATGCTTGCTTGCTTGAAACAGTGAAAAACTTACTTGGGCTGTGCACAGTGCAAACAGATGAACAGAAGCATACATAGCGAGAGCAGTGTGCACTGTTCTCGCGAAGCAGAGTTTGTTCACCTTGACAGCTTCTAACATGGAAACACAGCAAGCAGACAGCAGCCCACATGCTCTGCTTGCTGCAAACATGGAAAACAGACACCCTAGCATCAGAATCTCAGAAATCACTGAGAGAAGTAGAGAAATGCTGCAGGAGCATGTTTGCTTCCTAGGACAAATGAAAAACTCACATGGGCCATGCACAGTGCAAACGGATGAAAAGAAGCATACACAGCGAGAGCAGTGTGCACTGTTCTCGCAAAGCAGAGCTTGTTCAGCTTGCCAGCTTCTAACATGGAAAGAGAGCAAGCAGACAACAGCCCACATGCTCTGCTTGTTATAAACATGGAAAACAGACACCCTAGCATCAGAATCTCAGAAATCACAGATAGAAGTAGAGAAATGCTGCAGGAGCATGTTTTCTTGCAAGGACCAACGAAGAACACAAATGGGCTGTGCGCAGTGCAAACAGATGAACAGAAGCAAACACAGTGAGAGCTGTGTGTATGGTTCTCGCAAAGCAGAGCGTGTTCACCTTGACAGCTTCTAACATGGAAACACAGCAAGCAGACCTCAGCCTACATTCTCTGCGTGTTGCAAAGATGGAAAACAGACACCCTAGTATCAGAATCTCAGAAATCACTGAGCGAAGCAGAGAAATGCTGCAGGACCATGCTTACTTGCTTGAAAAAGTGAAAAACTTACTTGGGCTGTGCACAGTGCAAACAGATGAACAGAAGCATACATAGCGAGAGCAGTGTGCACTGTTCTCGCGAAGCAGAGCTTGTTCACCTTGACAGCTTCTAACATGGAAACACAGCAAGCAGACAGCAGCCCACATGCTCTGCTTGCCGCAAACATGGAAAACAGACACCCTAGCATCAGAATCTCAGAAATCAGTGAGAGAAGCAGAGAAATGCTGCAGGAGCCTGTTTGCTTCCTAGGACAAATGAAAAACTCACATGGGCCATGCACAGTGCAAACGGATGAAAAGAAGCATACACAGCGAGAGCAGTGTGCACTGTTCTCGCAGAGCAGAGCTTGTTCAGCTTGCCAGCTTCTAACATGGAAAGAGAGCAAGCAGACAGCAGCCCACATGCTCTGCTTGTTATAAACATGGAAAACAGACACCCTAGCATCAGAATCTCCGAAATCACAGAGAGAAGTAGAGAAATGCTGCAGGAGCATGTTTTCTTGCTAGGACCAACGAAAAACACAAATGGGCTGTGCGCAGTGCAAACAGATGAACAGAAGCATACACAGTGAGAGCTGTGTGCATGGTTCTCGCAGAGCAGAGCTTGTTCACCTTGACAGCTTCTAACATGGAAACACAGCAAGCAGACAGCGGCCCACATGCTCTGCTTGTGGCAAACATGGAAAACAGTCGCCCCAGCATCATAATCACAAAAATCAATGAGAGGAGCAGAGAAATGCTGCGGGGGCATGTTTTCTTGCTAGGACAAATGAAAACCTTACTTGGGCTGTTCACAGTGCAAACAGATGAACAGAAGCATACATAGCGAGAGCTGTGTGCACTGTTCTCGCACAGCAGAGCTTGTTCGACTTGACAGCTTCTAACATGGAAACAGAGCAAGCAGACAGCAATCCACATACTCTGCTTGCTGCAAATGTGGAAAACAGACCCCCCAGCATCAGAATCTCAGAAATCACAGAGAGAAGTAGAGAAATGCTGCAGGAGCATGTTTTCTTGCTTGAAAAAGTGAAAAACTCACTTGGGCCGTGCACAGCGCAAACCAATGAACAGAAGCAAACACAGTGAGAGCTGTGTGTATGGTTCTCGCAAAGCAGAGCTTGTTCACCTTGACAGCTTCTAACATGGAAACACAGCAGGCAGACCTCAGCCTACATTCTCTGCGTGTTGCAAAGATGGAAAACGGACACCCTAGTATCAGAATCTCAGAAATCACTGAGCGAAGCAGAGAAATGCTGCAGGACCATGCTTGCTTGCTTGAAAAAGTGAAAAACTTACTTGGGCTGTGCACAGTGCAAACAGATGAACAGAAGCATACATAGCGAGAGCAGTGTGCACTGTTCTCGCGAAGCAGAGCTTGTTCACCTTGACAGCTTCTAACATGGAAACACAGCAAGCAGACAGCAGCCCACATGCTCTGCTTGCTGCAAACATGGAAAACAGACACCCTAGCATCAGAATCTCAGAAATCACAGAGAGAAGCAGAGAAATGCTGCAGGAGCATGTTTGCTTCCTAGGACAAATGAAAAACTCACATGGGCCATGCACAGTGCAAACGGATGAAAAGAAGCATACACAGCGAGAGCAGTGTGCACTGTTCTCGCAAAGCAGAGCTTGTTCAGCTTGCCAGCTTCTAACATGGAAAGAGAGCAAGCAGACAGCAGCCCACATGCTCTGCTTGTTATAAACATGGAAAACAGACACCCTAGTATCAGAATCTCAGAAATCACTGAGCGAAGCAGAGAAATGCTGCAGGAGCATGCTTGCTTGCTTGAAAAAGTGAAAAACTTACTTGGGCTGTGCACAGTGCAAACAGATGAACAGAAGCATACACAGCGAGAGCAGTGTGCACTGTTCTCGCAAAGCAGAGCTTGTTCTGCTCGCCAGGTTCTAACATGGAAACAGAGCAAGCAGACAGCAGCCCACATGCTCTGCTTGTTATAAACATGGAAAACAGACACCCTAGCATCAGAATCTCAGAAATCACAGAGAGAAGTAGAGAAATGCTGCAGGAGCATGTTTTCTTGCTAGGACCAACGAAAAACACAAATGGGCTGTGCGCAGTGCAAACAGATGAACAGAAGCAAACACAGTGAGAGCTGCGTGTATGGTTCTCGCAAAGCAGAGCGTGTTCACCTTGACAGCTTCTCACATGGAAACACAGCAAGCAGACCTCAGCCTACATTCTCTGCGTGTTGCAAAGATGGAAAACAGACACCCTAGTATCAGAATCTCAGAAATCACTGAGCGAAGCAGAGAAATGCTGCAGGACCATGCTTACTTGCTTGAAAAAGTGAAAAACTTACTTGGGCTGTGCACAGGACAAACAGATGAACAGAAGCATACATAGCGAGAGCAGTGTGCACTGTTCTCGCGAAGCAGAGCTTGTTCACCTTGACAGCTTCTAACATGGAAACACAGCAAGCAGACAGCAGCCCACATGCTCTGCTTGCCGCAAACATGGAAAACAGACACCCTAGCATCAGAATCTCAGAAATCAGTGAGAGAAGCAGAGAAATGCTGCAGGAGCCTGTTTGCTTCCTAGGACAAATGAAAAACTCACATGGGCCATGCACAGTGCAAAAGGATGAAAAGAAGCATACACAGCGAGAGCAGTGTGCACTGTTCTCGTAAAGCAGAGCTTGTTCAGCTTGCCAGCTTCTAACATGGAAAGAGATCAAACAGACAGCTGCCCACATGCTCTGCTTGTTATAAACATGGAAAACAGACACCCTAGCATCAGAATCTCAGAAATCACAGAGAGAAGTAGAGAAATGCTGCAGGAGCATGTTTTCTTGCTAGGACCAACGAAAAACACAAATGGGCTGTGCGCAGTGCAAACAGATGAACAGAAGCAAACACAGTGAGAGCTGTGTGTATGGTTCTCGCAAAGCAGAGCGTGTTCACCTTGACAGCTTCTAACATGGAAACACAGCAAGCAGACAGCGGCCCACATGCTCTGCTTGTGGCAAACATGGAAAACAGTCGCCCCAGCATCATAATCACAAAAATCAATGAGAGGAGCAGAGAAATGCTGCGGGGGCATGTTTTCTTGCTAGGACAAATGAAAACCTTACTTGGGCTGTGCACAGTGCAAACGGATGAACAGAAGCATACACAGTGAGAGCTGTGTGCACTGTTCTCGCACAGCAGAGCTTGTTCGACTTGACAGCTTCTAACATGGAAACAGAGCAAGCAGACAGCAATCCACATGCTCTGCTTGCTGCAAATGTGGAAAACAGACCCCCCAGCATCAGAATCTCAGAAATCACAGAGAGAAGTAGAGAAATGCTGCAGGAGCATGTTTTCTTGCTTGAAAAAGTGAAAAACTCACTTGGGCCGTGCACAGCGCAAACCAATGAACAGAAGCAAACACAGTGAGAGCTGTGTGTATGGTTCTCGCAAAGCAGAGCTTGTTCTGCTTGCCAGCTTCTAACATGGAAAGAGAGCAAGCAGACAGCAGCCCACATGCTCTGCTTGTTATAAACATGGAAAACAGACACCCTAGCATCAGAATCTCAGAAATCACAGAGAGAAGTAGAGAAATGCTGCAGGAGCATGTTTTCTTGCTAGGACCAACGAAAAACACAAATGGGCTGTGCGCAATGCAAACAGATGAACAGAAGCATACACAGTGAGAGCTGTGTGCACTGTTCTCGCACAGCACAGCTTGTTCGACTTGACAGCTTCTAACATGGAAACAGAGCAAGCAGACAGCAATCCACATGCTCTGCTTGCTGCAAATGTGGAAAACAGACAACCCAGCATCAGAATCTCAGAAATCACAGAGAGAAGTAGAAAAATGCTGCAGGAGCATGTTTTCTTGCTTGAAAAAGTGAAAAACTCACTTGGGCCGTGCACAGCGCAAACCAATGAACAGAAGCACACACAGTGAGAGCTGTGTGTATGGTTCTCGCAAAGCAGAGCGTGTTCACCTTGACAGCTTCTCACATGGAAACACAGCAAGCAGACCTCAGCCTACATTCTCTGCGTGTTGCAAAGATGGAAAACAGACACCCTAGTATCAGAATCTCAGAAATCACTGAGCGAAGCAGAGAAATGCTGCAGGACCATGCTTACTTGCTTGAAAAAGTGAAAAACTTACTTGGGCTGTGCACAGGGCAAACAGATGAACAGAAGCATACATAGCGAGAGCAGTGTGCACTGTTCTCGCGAAGCAGAGCTTGTTCACCTTGACAGCTTCTAACATGGAAACACAGCAAGCAGACAGCAGCCCACATGCTCTGCTTGCCGCAAACATGGAAAACAGACACCCTAGCATCAGAATCTCAGAAATCAGTGAGAGAAGCAGAGAAATGCTGCAGGAGCCTGTTTGCTTCCTAGGACAAATGAAAAACTCACATGGGCCATGCACAGTGCAAAAGGATGAAAAGAAGCATACACAGCGAGAGCAGTGTGCACTGTTCTCGTAAAGCAGAGCTTGTTCAGCTTGCCAGCTTCTAACATGGAAAGAGATCAAACAGACAGCTGCCCACATGCTCTGCTTGTTATAAACATGGAAAACAGACACCCTAGCATCAGAATCTCAGAAATCACAGAGAGAAGTAGAGAAATGCTGCAGGAGCATGTTTTCTTGCTAGGACCAACGAAAAACACAAATGGGCTGTGCGCAGTGCAAACAGATGAACAGAAGCAAACACAGTGAGAGCTGTGTGTATGGTTCTCGCAAAGCAGAGCGTGTTCACCTTGACAGCTTCTAACATGGAAACACAGCAAGCAGACCTCAGCCTACATTCTCTGCGTGTTGCAAAGATGGAAAACAGACACCCTAGTATCAGAATCTCAGAAATCACTGAGCGAAGCAGAGAAATGCTGCAGGACCATGCTTGCTTGCTTGAAAAAGTGAAAAACTTACTTGGGCTGTGCACAGTGCAAACAGATGAACAGAAGCATACATAGCGAGAGCAGTGTGCACTGTTCTCGCGAAGCAGAGCTTGTTCACCTTTACAGCTTCTAACATGGAAACACAGCAAGCAGACAGCAGCCCACATGCTCTGCTTGCTGCAAACATGGAAAACAGACACCCTAGCATCAGAATCTCAGAAATCACTGAGAGAAGTAGAGAAATGCTGCAGGAGCATGTTTGCTTCCTAGGACAAATGAAAAACTCACATGGGCCATGCACAGTGCAAACGGATGAAAAGAAGCATACACAGCGAGAGCAGTGTGCACTGTTCTCGCAAAGCAGAGCTTGTTCAGCTTGCCAGCTTCTAACATGGAAAGAGAGCAAGCAGACAGCAGCCCACATGCTCTGCTTGTTATAAACATGGAAAACAGACACCCTAGCATCAGAATCTCAGAAATCACAGAGAGAAGTAGAGAAATGCTGCAGGAGCATGTTTTCTTGCTAGGACCAACGAAAAACACAAATGGGCTGTGCGCAGTGCAAACAGATGAACAGAAGCAAACACAGTGAGAGCTGTGTGTATGGTTCTCGCAAAGCAGAGCTTGTTCACCTTGACAGCTTCTAACATGGAAACACAGCAAGCAGACCTCAGCCTACATTCTCTGCGTATTGCAAAGATGGAAAACAGACACCCTAGTATCAGAATCTCAGAAATCACTGAGCGAAGCAGAGAAATGCTGCAGGACCATGCTTGCTTGCTTGAAAAAGTGAAAAACTTACTTGGGCTGTGCACAGTGCAAACGGATGAAAAGAAGCATACACAGCGAGAGCAGTGTGCACTGTTCTCGCAAAGCAGAGCTTGTTCAGCTTGCCAGCTTCTAACATGGAAAGAGAGCAAGCAGACAACAGCCCACATGCTCTGCTTGTTATAAACATGGAAAACAGACACCCTAGCATCAGAATCTCAGAAATCACAGAGAGAAGCAGAGAAATGCTGCAGGAGCATGTTTGCTTCCTAGGACAAATGAAAAACTCACATGGGCCATGCACAGTGCAAACGGATGAAAAGAAGCATACACAGCGAGAGCAGTGTGCACTGTTCTCGCAAAGCAGAGCTTGTTCAGCTTGCCAGCTTCTAACATGGAAAGAGAGCAAGCAGACAGCAGCCCACATGCTCTGCTTGTTATAAACATGGAAAACAGACACCCTAGCATCAGAATCTCAGAAATCACAGAGAGAAGTAGAGAAATGCTGCAGGAGCATGTTTTCTTGCTAGGACCAACGAAAATCACAAATGGGCTGTGCGCAGTGCAAACAGATGAACAGAAGCATACATAGCGAGAGCAGTGTGCACTGTTCTCGCGAAGCAGAGCTTGTTCACCTTGACAGCTTCTAACATGGAAACACAGCAAGCAGACAGCAGCCCACATGCTCTGCTTGCTGCAAACATGGAAAACAGACACCCTAGCATCAGAATCTCAGAAATCACTGAGAGAAGTAGAGAAATGCTGCAGGAGCCTGTTTGCTTCCTAGGACAAATGAAAAACTCACATGGGCCATGCACAGTGCAAACGGATGAAAAGAAGCATACACAGCGAGAGCAGTGTGCACTGTTCTCGCAGAGCAGAGCTTGTTCAGCTTGCCAGCTTCTAACATGGAAAGAGAGCAAGCAGACAGCAGCCCACATGCTCTGCTTGTTATAAACATGGAAAACAGACACCCTAGCATCAGAATCTCAGAAATCACAGAGAGAAGTAGAGAAATGCTGCAGGAGCATGTTTTCTTGCTAGGACCAACGAAAAACACAAATGGGCTGTGCGCAGTGCAAACAGATGAACAGAAGCAAACACAGTGAGAGCTGTGTGTATGGTTCTCGCAAAGCAGAGCGTGTTCACCTTGACAGCTTCTAACATGGAAACACAGCAAGCAGACAGCGGCCCACATGCTCTGCTTGTGGCAAACATGGAAAACAGTCGCCCCAGCATCATAATCACAAAAATCAATGAGAGGAGCAGAGAAATGCTGCGGGGGCATGTTTTCTTGCTAGGACAAATGAAAACCTTACTTGGGCTGTGCACAGTGCAAACGGATGAACAGAAGCATACACAGTGAGAGCTGTGTGCACTGTTCTCGCACAGCACAGCTTGTTCGACTTGACAGCTTCTAACATGGAAACAGAGCAAGCAGACAGCAATCCACATGCTCTGCTTGCTGCAAATGTGGAAAACAGACAACCCAGCATCAGAATCTCAGAAATCACAGAGAGAAGTAGAAAAATGCTGCAGGAGCATGTTTTCTTGCTTGAAAAAGTGAAAAACTCACTTGGGCCGTGCACAGCGCAAACCAATGAACAGAAGCACACACAGTGAGAGCTGTGTGTATGGTTCTCGCAAAGCAGAGCGTGTTCACCTTGACAGCTTCTCACATGGAAACACAGCAAGCAGACCTCAGCCTACATTCTCTGCGTGTTGCAAAGATGGAAAACAGACACCCTAGTATCAGAATCTCAGAAATCACTGAGCGAAGCAGAGAAATGCTGCAGGACCATGCTTACTTGCTTGAAAAAGTGAAAAACTTACTTGGGCTGTGCACAGGGCAAACAGATGAACAGAAGCATACATAGCGAGAGCAGTGTGCACTGTTCTCGCGAAGCAGAGCTTGTTCACCTTGACAGCTTCTAACATGGAAACACAGCAAGCAGACAGCAGCCCACATGCTCTGCTTGCCGCAAACATGGAAAACAGACACCCTAGCATCAGAATCTCAGAAATCAGTGAGAGAAGCAGAGAAATGCTGCAGGAGCCTGTTTGCTTCCTAGGACAAATGAAAAACTCACATGGGCCATGCACAGTGCAAAAGGATGAAAAGAAGCATACACAGCGAGAGCAGTGTGCACTGTTCTCGTAAAGCAGAGCTTGTTCAGCTTGCCAGCTTCTAACATGGAAAGAGATCAAACAGACAGCTGCCCACATGCTCTGCTTGTTATAAACATGGAAAACAGACACCCTAGCATCAGAATCTCAGAAATCACAGAGAGAAGTAGAGAAATGCTGCAGGAGCATGTTTTCTTGCTAGGACCAACGAAAAACACAAATGGG